>CAIGQQ010034485.1:5607667-5626491 GCA_903798035.1 Danio albolineatus | reverse complement strand
TATATATATATATATATATATATATATGTATATATATGTATGTATGTATGTATGTATGTATGTATGTATGTATGTATGTTTACGAGCAACCCATAAATATGAAACAAAATGTTTTGAATGCAGTTCATAGTCTGTATTTAGTTTTGTATGATCTCCGAGGGGGGTGGCATGGTGGTGCAGTAGGTAGTGCTGTCGCCTCACAGCAAGAAGGTCTCTGGTTCGAGCCTCGGCTGGGTCAGTTGGCATTTCTGTGTGGAGTTTGCATGTTCTCCCTGTGTTCGCATGGGTTTCCTCCAGGTGCTCCGGTTTCCCCCACAAGTCCAAAGACATGTGGTACAGGTGAATTGGGTAGCCTAAATTGTCCGTAGTCCATGAGTGTAAATGAAAATGCATGGATGTTTCCCAGAGATGGGTTGCAGCTGGAAGGGCATCCGCTGCGTAAAACATATGCTGGATAAGTTGGCGGTTCATTCTGCTGTGGCGACCCCGGATTATTAAAGGGACTAAGCCGAAAAGAAAAGTGAATGAAAGAATGAATGATCTCTGAGGTAAAGTGTATTTACAAACTGTAATGTGCTGAAAAAATTTAATGGAACAAACAAAAATATACTTTTTTATATGTGGTTAATGATTTAAAAATAAAACTAAAAAACTATAGCCTCTTAATTAAGTCAAATTAACCTATTGTTTAGGTAAAAATAACCAATTATTGGGTAGAAAAAACAACCCATTTTTGGGGTCAAAATAATAACCCAATTACTTGGGTTAATTTAACCCCTGATGTGTTCTGTTCTATATTTACCCAGCGATAGGGTTAAAAACAACCCAATTTGGTTAGTTTTTAACACTGTGTTTTTTAGAGTGTTCATGTCAACTTACACTATCCCTAACCCCAACCCCAACCTAACAGTCTACTTATAATCTAATGAGAATTAGCTGGCATGTTGATGCAATATAACTTAATTTCAACAAACGGACCATAAAAACAATGTGTGACCCTACATTTGTTTCCATCCACATATTTCTATGTGCATTTTGGAGTATTGTTTAAAAAATGCTTAATGACAAAGCCAAGATGCACATACACATATAAAACGATAAAAATACACATATAAAAATACACATATAAAACGATAAACTGTTCATCCTATGAGAAGAAATGTGCAGTTGAAACACACTTGCTGAATAAATTACAGCATGCGCATCAAAACAGTCAAGTGATTTTGTTTTAAGTGGGTAAAAAGGGGTGTGATGGGATGCGATGACATTACAAAACAGGGAATTGACCACATTGTAAAAAATCTGAAATGTTGTTTTGGTCATTGTAAAATCCCTCAGCCAAAGTCGATCCTCAAAGTGGTTCGGTGCTATTACCTCCAGAACTGTCTTGAGCGTCTGTACTCCTAAAGAGCATCTCACGCCACCAAAAGCTTATGCATACTCATTAGATTATAAGTAGACTGTTAGGTTGGGGTTGGGGTTAGGGTTAGTGTGAGTTGACGTACTTGCAAAGTTTCATATAGTCAGTTACATGTCTGTTAAATGTCAGTACCAACAGATATTAAGCAGACAGTCTACTGATACTCAAATGGAGCATCAAAATAAAGTGTTACCTTTTATTTTAAGTGGATAAAAAGGGGTGCAATGGGATGGCATTACAAAACAGGGAATTGAACACATTGTAAAACATCTGAAATGTTGTTTTGGTCATTCTAAAATCCCTTAGCCATCCTCACAGTGGTACTGTTACCTCTAGAACTGTCTTGAGTGTCTTTGCTCCTAAAGAGCATCTCACACCACCAAAAGCTAACGCATACTCATTGTATTTCTTCTAAGGCACAGTTTATTATATTAAATAATCCCACAGTGGTTTCTCTTACCCAAGTGGCAACCTCACACTCTCCCTCATGAAGGCAATACGGAAGTAACTAAAACTGCAGTTCATCGATTCGAATTTGGGGGCTGGCTCCAGGAATTCCAAATGTTCACTGACTGCAATGCTAAATTGGCCAATTTTACAGCTGATAAAAACTTGTTTACAGCCTGGTACAAAAGATGGTTTTGGTTCATATAGCTAATATTGACAATCATGACAACTGTGAGGGGGTGAGTTTGTTTTATATCTCATCCATTTTGTTTATATTAAGTTATTTTAAGTCTGCATAGTTAAAAGAATGGCCACTTGAGCGACAGCTAGGTCTCACTGATCGCTGTCATGTCATTCCAGCTGATTAGCCACTGAACTGGGCATATACATCGTATTTTTTGTTTTATTTAATGTTTCTTTACACAGTCATTTGCCTTTCGGAATTATTTCCTACAATTATCAGATAATATGGCATGCTGTGTGCACTTAATTGTGCTCACAAACCATTCAAGTTACCTCCATTTCCCAGGTGAGTGAAATTACACATCGCTATTAATGTATTTGTTTAATTTAAGATAATTTATCATTTATAATGTTCTTTAGAGCTGTAATGCACTCCAGAATCTGACAGACTGATAAAACAGTCGTTTGAAATGTTGTCCTACAGTGTTATGCCTAGATTTCATAAATAGCCTTGCATTTACTAACACAGACTATATTTGACGTATTTGAATTGAGTTTTCCTCCTGTAGAAAAACGTCATAAGAACAATGTTTAGTGGTTCAATGTATTACAACAGTGTTTTTAAAATACTAAACACTTTATTGATACAGTATACAACCAACCACATGTGGTCAGAACACAAACGAGTCGCAGGTAATGAAGTATTAAGCGTTTGTTATTCTTCTTTTTCTTCTTCTTCGTCTTCTTCTCTAGAAAGAGAAAAAGATTTTGAAAAAGATTTCTCAAAAAAGATTTTGAGGGTCTAAACATGCCTTAAAGACTCACGAAACTTTGCACATGCCCCAGAAGTGGCAATCATTTACGTTTGTTATAGGTTTCGGAAGTGGGTGTGGCAAAATGACTCAACAGCGCCACCTATGCACTTTTGACGGACTGGCCCCCGAGCTAAGTTTAATGCACACATATGACAATTGGCACACACATCAAACATGCCAATACCTACAAAAAAGTCTGCCGCACAGACAAAGTTAAGTGTTACACTATGGAGGAAGAAGTACTTATAACTCAGCCACACAGTGTCAAATCTGCCTGAAAATTGTTGAAAATGTTCAATGAGATTCCTCTCCTAAAGACATCTACATGCCAAAATTGAGTCATGTTCATAGTGCCGCCTGCTGAAAGGAGGAAGTTTGTCATAAATCTGTGATTTTTCTCAGGTTTTTTATATATCGGCTTAAATAATTATTGGCCACTGTTCTCTGTCATCCTGAGGCCACCAGTCGGCGGTGAGCACAGGTGCGAGGTCCCTTTCATTGCTGCTTGCAGCTTTAATTATTATTGTATCTTTAAATATATGAATTTATAATCATTTTTGATAGAGCAAGTGAAAATATTTTCCAACTGGGATATCCGAATAAAATCCTTAGCATTTAGTCCTGTATAACACTAAAATTTCATTCATTCATTCATTTTCTTTTCGGCTTAGTCCCTTTATTAATCCGGGGTCGCCACAGCGGAATGAACCACCAACTTATCCGGCATTTGTTTTACGCAGCGGATGCCCTTCCAGCCACAACCCATCTCTGGGAAACACATCCATACATTCCCATTCACACACATACACTATGGACAATTTAGCTTACCCAATTCACCTGTACCGCATGTCTTTGGACTGTGAGGGAAACCGGAGCACCCGGAGGAAACCCACGCAACCACGGGGAGAACATGCAAACTCCACACAGAAATGCCAACTGGCCCAACCGGGACCTGCCCCAACCGGGAATCGAACCAGCGACCATCTTGCTGTGAGGCGAACGTGCTACTCACGCGCCACCGTGGCGCCCCAAATTTCATTCATAATAGTCTTAAAAATGTCTAAAAATGTGACACTTGATGAAACCTGCAGAAACCCTGTTAGTTGTAATCGAAGATAGAAGAGTCAGAGGGATCAAAATAAATAAGAATATTGAAGAAAAAAAAATCACATTAAAAATGTTAATGTGCGTCGTATTAATGTACATTACTAATCGAGAATTATAACAAATGTCATTATGGAACTTGATATTTATATCTTATGATTAGGGTTAGTGATTCATGGCATAAAAGAGACATCGATCATTTTGTGCCATATAATGAATTGTTGGATATTGCCAAAAATATACCCATCCTATATGAGACTGGTTTTGTGGGCAAGGGTCACAATTTATAGCTTCACGGCATCTTAGGAGAGCATGTCTATTGTAGTGGCTATAGAAACCATCAGCGGTGCTTTAATAGCACATAATCTCAAAGTCATGTTATAACATGCTGTCCTCTTATTGTGTTACTCCTGAACCTCAAAACATGTCATTTAGTCATTTTCTATGCAAAACAATGAGTTTCACTGTGGAAACCAGAAGCGAATGTAACAATATCTTCCTCACGCTGAAAGTAGACTTCAAAGAGGACTTGAGGTAAAACTGGAATGCATAACATTTGCATAAAAAGTGAAAAGGTGTGCTGTTTTTCTCTGAAAAAGAAGTAAAATTAATTCTATTACTGTAAATGTGCAACTGAAGATAACAATAACTGGAAAAAACAATTAGTTACTTTACTTAAAAAAGTGAGTAAACCTGTTGTAACTTGGATTTAAGTTGACTTAACTTTCATTCATTCATTCATTCATTAATTAATTTTACATTCATTCATTCATTTGCTTTTCGGCTTAGTCCCTTCATTAATCTGTGTTGCCACAGCGGAATGAACCGCCAACTGAACCAGCATATGTTTTACACAGCGAATGCCCCTCCAGCTGCAACCCATCACTGGGAAACATCTATACACCCTCATTCACACTTATACACTACATACAATTTAGCTTACCCAATTCACCTGTACTGCATGTGAATAACCGGAAAACCGGAGCACCCAGAGGAAACCCACACCAACATGGGGAGAACATGCAAACTCCACACAGAAATGCCAACTGACCCAGCCGTTGCTCGAACCAGCGACCTTCTTGCTGTGAGGCGACAGTGATGCCCAATGCGCCACCGCGCCACCCAATTATTAAGTTGCCACAACTGAATTATTATAATTATGCACACAGATCATTTACTTATAATGTTAAGGCAACTAATCACTTTTAACAGCACTGTAATGCTGTTAAACAATGTTTGGGTTCTACACAATTCCTTAATGTTGTCACAACACAAATCCATCAGGTTAAATTAATCGTTTCAACAAATTTAAGTGGATTGGACATTTTTATTTATTTATTTAATTATTTATTTATTTTTATTTACTTATTTAACCAGGAAAGTCTCATTGAGATACAATATCTCTTCTAACAGGGAGTCCTGGTGAAAACAGACACCATAGGACAGAATTACAAAAAAATTATCATAACAAATAGACACATAAAAATAATAAAAACCATAATCAATTATTAAAACATGTACACTTTTCTAAATAGACAGACTTTAAACTATTTTTAAATATAGCTGTAGATGGCACAGATTTCATATGTAGTAAATCATGAAGGTCATTCCATACAGTATGTAGCACACTAGAATGCAGATGGACCTAACTCTTCTTAAGGAAGAATGTATCTGCTGATTTGGTTTTATAAGTATTTGAGCCGTACACCAACAAACTAGATATATACTGTGGTAATTTACCAACCAAAGTTGTTCCCAAAAAACCTTAAGGATTGCGTTTTTTTAACTCATTTTAATTAAGTAATTTGAACAAGCAGCAAAAGTCATTATGTGAGTGAGTGTAAATAACTTTTATTACTTTAAAACGGATGAAGTCAATGTTGTGCAGTTCAAAACAGGCAATAAACTGCAAATGGTAATGTATAAAAGCTTAGACATCCCACAATTGTCCTCAATAACATGTGGTTTAGTATAATATAGCATACACTTGAAAAATGCTGGGTTCTACACATTTCCTTCATGTTGTCCTAACACAAATCGGTCACACTTTACTTTGATGGTCCGTTTGTTGAATTTAAATTATATTGCAACAAATTCTCATTAGATTATGAGTAAACTGTTAGGTTGGGGTTAGCGGTAGGGTTAGTGTAAGGCCCCGTTTACACTAATGCGTTTTTGTTTTAAAACGCATAAGTTTTGCTACGGTTACGCCATCCGTCCACACTACGCCGAGTTTTTGAGCCGCGAAACGGACGTCTGAAAACGGAGGCGTGGCTGCTGAGATTCGCTACTTGATTGGGGCTATTGGGTCATTGTGTATCCTTCCCTTATTCGTCAAGCCCCTATCACATGACTATAATGCAACCGGAAGACGGCAGACCAGCCTTCACTGTAAACAACATGGACACAGAAATGGGAGCGTTGTTTTCACTATTGTCCGTTTTAGGCACCATTGTGCAGTTAAACTCTGCCTTTTTTACTACACCAGCTGCATATATTCGCAAGAGGCAAGCTACTGTATGAGCACTCGCTAATCGCTCGCGTTTCAAGCGGTGTAAGCCCTATTTAGAATGCAGAGCGAGACACATGCTTCCTGTTTATACTTGAACGCGCATGCCCAGAGTGCGCGAATGGTCATGTGAAATATGTTTTTGGTGGAGTAGTGTAGATGGAGATATGTTCAGAAACGCTGGGTGAGACGCTAGTGTGGACGCGGGTCGTTTTCATGCTAAAACACCGTTTTAAAACTAAAACGCACTAGTGTAAACAGGGCCTAAGTTGACATGTACTTTCAAAGTTTCTTATAGTCAGTTAAATATCAGTTGAATGTCAGTATCAACAGATATTAAGTAGACAGTCTACTAATACTCAAATCGACCATTGAAATAAAGTGTTACCCACAAATTGATTAAGTGAACTTAATTGTTTTTACAAATTTAAGTGGATTGAACATAAAACTATTAAGTTCTCCAAAAAAAACTTAAGAATTATGTTGTTCCAACTCATTTTAAATAAGTAGTTTGAACAAGCAGCAAAATAAAGTTTTGAGTATACAGTAACAGTAATCTTAGGCAAGCACATCCATTACAGATCATGACTTCCCATTGTCAGAGTAAATGAAGCCCTGTCCTTTTGAGATAAACCTTCATTCCCAGTCAGTAACATCCTCTGACTTTCCCAAAGGCTCAGCTGGAAGGAAGTGAGAGAGGGGAAATTACACTTGTCGCTATTAATGTCCCAGCGCAGACGTTTCCCAAGCACTGAGGGACAATGTGCTGTCTGTGCCTGTCCGTGACACTGAAACTGAGCACTTTGTGTGTGGTGGCACCACAAGAGAAAACATAGCCGGCGGACCGGCGGCCCATAATGCGCGGCGGTGAGTCAGCAGTCAAGTATGTCACACTTATCTATATTTTTGTGTACACAAATAAAAAGTGGAATAGTTGAGGCATTAGTAATAGAGGGGTACTTGCAGGAAGTGCAGGGTTCAAATGGGCAAGGCTGTCCAAGCAGACTCCCGCGACCCATTCGTTAGCTTGTCAAAGCCCAGTTACTTCACACTTATTCCTCAGCAGCGTTATGTCATTTATGATTAGCAGAGCAACCCGCTAAAGGCCACAGTGTCGGACAGCCAAATTCCTCTGGACTAGATTTGTTTTTGTTCCCATTGATCACTGGGGGCTGACGACTGATTCTCAGCAAAGCTGAAATACTGCAGATATTTTCTTTAGAGTATAGCCATGAGGACAGAGCGAGGAGAAAAGACATGAGGTGGAAAAAAACACTGTGAGGTTCAGTCTCAAAGACAGTTCAAGTAATTAAGCTAACTCTTAACACAGCTTGAATAGACTTTTCTTTAAATAAATCATTTTTAATTTAGACGGCACATTGGCTCAGTGGTTGGCACTCTCACCTCACAGTGAGAAGGCCGCCGGTTCGAGTCCCGGCTGGGCCAGTTGGCGTTTATGTGTGGAGTTTGCATGTTCTCCCCGTGTTCACATGGGTTTCCTCTGAGTGCTTGTTTCCCCCACAGTTCAAAGACATGTGCTATAGATGAATTGATTAAACTAAACTGGCTGTAGTGTAATGTTGTGTATGAGTGTGAATGGAAGTTTCCCAGCACTGGGTTGCAGCTGGATCTATACTCTCTCCAATGTCCAACTTGAGGGCAACCAGGGTTGGTGTGTACATAGAGGTGACCTACAGTAGGCAGCTGCCTAAGCCGGCAGAATAGTGAGGGCGGCGTCCGAGCTCACAGCGTAATACTCACTACTCACTTCTTGAGTAATTTTGAAAGGGCTACTTTTAACTCATACTTTGAGTAATACTTACAACAGATACTTTTACTCTACTCGCACTACATTTTTAGGCAAGTAATGGTACTTTTACTTGAGTATGATTTTTCAGTACTCTTTCCACCACTGTCTAGTCACTAATTATTAATTATTTGAAACTGCTTGAAACTTTTTACACTGTGTTTAATGTGAAAAATGAAATAAAATAAAATTAAGGGCGACACGGTGGCGCAGTAGGTAGTGCTGTCACCTCACAGCAAGAAGGTTGCTGGTTCGAGCCTCGGCTGGGTCAGTTGGCATTTCCGTGTGGAGTTTGCATGTTCTCCCCATGTTCGCGTGGGTTTCCTCCGGGTGCTCCGGTTTCCCCCACAAGTCCAAAGACATGCGGTACAGGTGAATTGGGTAAGCTAAATTGTCTGTAGTGTATGTGTGTGAATGAGTGTGTATGGATGTTTCCCAGAGATGGGTTGCGGCTGGAAGGGCATCCGCTGCATAAAACAAATGCTGGATAAGTTGGCGGTTCATTCCGCTGTGGCGACCCCAGATTAATAAAGAGACTAAGCCGCGAAGAAAATGAATGAATGAAATGAAATGAAATGAAATGAAATTTTTAAAATGCTGGAAATAGCTACCACTCTTAATCAGTATATTTTATTTTATCTCTATTTACAACATCATAAACCCTCTTTTTTTTAGCATAATTCTCACATTAGCCACGAGATAAGGTGTATCCTAAGAGCGGAAGAGAAGATAATAGGAACTCCGCAGCCACTTTAAGGCCACTGACCGCTGTGACCATGGTGACCTCAGCGGGCGCTCTGATTGGTCAGCCTCCATCCAAGCTGCTAGATATTGGAGCCATCCTTCCTCCTTTAATAAAGAAGCAGCGGTGGTAATTGCCGTCTGTGAGGAGTCCATTATTCATGCAGATATCCAATAAAGACCGTGGGAGGGGATGGAGATGCGGGTGGAACCCGTACATGTTGATCCATATGATTGATCCCCCCCAACCCCCTTCTTCCAAACTCAATTTTTCATATTCAATGAGCGACTTGTAGATTGCATCAGTCAATACAGATACGTCTCAATTAAGACTCAACCAAGAGCTCTCGGGGGTGGGAGCTGCGGATTTAGGGTGGGTTTCCAGCCGCCTGCAGATTCGCAGAACCACCCGTAGCGCGAAAGGGGAGATAAAAATGACAAAAAACAGGCTAAGTGTTGAGCCCTGATGTATTAACATTGAGATTAATTATAAACTCATTCCTTGGCACATCTCTTCCCCTTTATTAATTACAGACTCTCTCTCTCGGCTTGCAGAACTAAACTGTGTATTAATTCTCAGGACTGTATATCACTGCTTCAGATCTGCGCCGTTCAGCATTTTTTTTCTTTCCCCATCCCGTGGCCCGGAGAGGATCATTTACAAACATGACATGGTGGCCACAGTGTTCGCTTGTGTACTTCATCTTTCCTGCTATTTTCCTCTGCTCCAAGGGCACAAAGAACATGGTTCGTGCAGAGAATAAATTGGAATGGGAAAAAGGAGGAAGTTTGGTTCAGCGTAGCCATGCACCAAACACACATACACACTCGAGAGAGATGGAAAAAAGAGGGAGGAACTTTGCTAAGGAAACTGTAACTATAAAGAAACCATAAGCACTTTAAGATGTCTGTGGCATTGAGGAGACGGATACATTCATTTGCGGTAATGCTATGAAGTCACAGAGGGTCTGCAGCTGGCCATGCTTTTACAAACACACACATAGATTCTTATTTTTATGATTATTTTAAAATACTTTCTTCTGTACTGGTGTAATGTGCTAGGGAGGCTAGAACTACGCTATCCATGGAGTGGCTTCCCCAAAGACTGTAAACACTGTGGCTTTGTGGCACTTTCTGTTTGTTTGAATGGCCTGACATTGCCTCAACCCAATGACGTGATACTGGGGTGGGATATTTTTGGGAAAACAATCACATTTGATATACAGATATCAAGTCATACCATCCCATACCATCTCACATTCACACACACTCATCCACTAAGGCCAATTTCGTTTACCCAATTCACTTATACCGCATGTCTTTGGACTGTGGAGGAAACCAGAGCACATGGAGGAAACCCACGCGAACACGGGGAGAACATGCATACTCCACACAGAAATGGCAACTGTACAATAGTGTTCTTGGAGCTTTGTATGATTACAGTCGAACAATTGAAGCAACGTGGAATGCTTTCCAAATACGTATAGTTCCTTTTCTGGACTTTTTGAATGTGTTGGGTCGCCATTTGGCTTTTAACGTGCACCAACAATTCATACAACCAAGCTGACGTTTTCCAAACAAGTAACTGCTTTAGGTGGCTCAGTGGTGAGAACTGTCGCCTCACAGCAAAAAGGTCGCTGGTTCGAGTCCTTTCTGTGTGAAATTTGCATGTTCTCCCCATGTACCCAGGTTTTCACCGGGTGCTCCCGTATCCACCAAAAACATGTGCTATAAGTATAGACTGTAAAAAAATATGGACGTAGTTGGACTTCCTTCTCAGGATATGCATAGGCTTTAAATGTTATTTGCAAATTTGTAAATATATATTGCAATGGCAAAAATGATTGAGGTCATCTCCAAGTATTAAGTCGATATATTGATTATTGTGACTGTCCTATTCAACTATTTATTGCGTTTTCCTATACCACTTTTCTGTAACGTTTATTAAAAACGCGGTGCGTTGTATTCTGCACACACACGTCAATAATTAAAACAAATACTTCCAATATACATTGTAGTAAACGTTAACTTATTTATGAAATGCAGGCACATATTACATCGTTTCAGATATCTTCTGGTTTAAGCCTGCAGCTAACATTGCTGACAATCTGCTGGACTTAGTCCAATAAATTTTTAAATAAAGTTTTAATTAATCAATTATTTGATTTAAGACATCATTGCATGCATTTATATATAACGTCGTACTAGAAAATCACTTACCAGAAATAATGGAGCCCCGTCTTGGATGGTCTGTTAGTACAATTAGTTGGACAACAAGCCATATTATTTAATAAATGTAAGAAATAAACCCAAAAAATTGAACAGACTGTATAAAACCATATAAAACTAAAGCACAAACACTGCAGATCCCAAGTTCATTGGACGGAATTAGCAGAGGTGACGCGACCACACGGCCTAGCTGCAGCTGACAACTGTCAATCATGGCTGTCACTCAAGTGACCACTCCCTTATTTATGCAAAAGTAAAAATGATTAATATGAACCAAACGGATGAGTTATAAAAAAAATTCTCCCCCCTCAGAGTTGTCATGAAGGGTAATATTTGCTATATGCATCAAAACCATCGATTGTACCAGGCTGTAAACATGTTTTAATCAGCTGTAAAAATGGCCAATTTACCATTGCAGTCAGAAACCCCCTGGAGTTATGGAGCCAGCCCCCGAAGGCGAGTCAAGGAATTGCAGTTTCAGTTACTTCCGTATTGGCTTCTCGAGGAAGAGCGAGGTTAAGTGAATTGAATAAACAAAATTTTCCTTAGAGCATGAGTGTGTGTGTGTGTGTGTGTGTTTGGGTGTTACTCAATACTGGGTTGTGGCTGGAAGAGCATCTACTGTGTAAAACATTTGCTGGAATAGTTGACGGTTCAGGCGCCACGATGGCGTAGTGAGTAGCACGTTCGCCTCACAGCAAGAAGGTCGCTGGTTCGATCCCCGGTTGGGTCAGTTGGCATTTCTGTGTGGAGTTTGTATGTTCTCCCCGTGGTTGCGTGGGTTTCCTTCGGGTGCTCCGGTTTCCCCCACAGTCCAAAGACATGTGGTACAGGTGAATGGGGTAAGCTAAATTGTCCATAGTGTATGTGTGTGAATGAGAATGTATGGATGTGTTTCCCAGAGATGGGTTGTGGCTGGAAGGGCATCCGCTGCGTAAAACAAATGCTGGATGAGTTGGCGGTTCATTCCGCTGTGGCGACCCCGGATTGATAAAGGGACTAAGCCGAAAAGAAAATGAATGAATGAATGAGTTGGCGGTTCATTGCGCTGTGGAGACCACTGAAATAGAGACTAAGAACGAATGAATGAATTAATGAGTAGCTGTTTTAGAAGTGATTCAAGATGTTGCATGTTGAAAAATAAACTGTACTCGATAAGGCCCAAATATGCAACTTTATAAGATTGATAGGGTCAGTGATCTATAAATTATATGCTGACGTGAAGCATCCATGTGTAGTGATTAATTTTACTTGTGTTAAAAACTCCAAACTTACCCTCAAACATGAAAAAATACTTCACAGATTCTGTCGTGACCTGTCTTAAAGAATACAGATACCAGGAATGAGAAAGCAGACAAAAAAAATGGAAAATGATCAGCAGAGAAAGACTCAGAAAAAGGTTCACACGTTCCCTGCAGGTAAAATATAAAACAACCAATGATTAAAGAGAAAAAAGGAATGTAACATATTTTTACAAGAGAACAGGAGAAAGTAAATGTATGACAGTCTAAGTGCTTGTGTGTGCTGGATTACTGTCCAGGTGTTACTGTATGTATATGTGATAACATTATTGAAGATTTATAATTATTCTCATCAAATAGTACGTACATTTAAATGAATAAGTTGATATAATGTTATACAATATTGATTTATTTTCCTGCGCCACGGTGGTGTATTGAGTAGCACGGTCGCCTCACAGCAAGAAGGTCGCTGGTTCGAGCCTCGGCTGGGTCAGTTGATGTTTCTGTGCTCTGGTTTCCCCCACAAGTCCAAAGACATGTGGTATCGGTGAATTGGGTAAGGCTAAATTGTCCGTAATGTATGAGTGTGAATGTGTGTGTATGGAGGTTTCCCAGTGATGGGTTGCAGCTGGAAGGGCATCCGCTGTGTAAAACAAATGCTGGATAAGTTGACGGTTCATTCCGCTGTGGCGACCCCAGATTACTAAAGGGACTAAGCCGAAAAGAAAATGAATTAATGATTTATTTTCCTTCGGCTTATTCTCTGATTTATTAGGGGTCGCCACGGCCGAATCAACCGATGTTCCAGCATATATTTTTTCAAAGTGGATGCCCTTCCAGCCGTAATCTAGTACTGGAAAACACCCATACACTCTTACATTCACACACGCACTCGTACACTACGTTAAATTTTGTTTACCCAGTTCACCTATAGCGCATCTCTTTGGACTGTGGGGGAAATCGGAGCACCCGGAGGAAACCCACACGAACAGGGAGAACATGAAAATCCCCCATTCTACAATATCTTTATATACCAGGGATCACCAAACTTGTTTCTGGAGGGCCGGTGTCCTGCAGATTTTAGCTCCAACCCTAATCAAACACACCTGAACAAGCTAATCAAGGTCTTACTAGCTATACTTGAAACCTCCAGGCAGGTGTGTTGAGGCAAGTTGGAGAAAACCCTGCAGGTACACCGGCCCTCCAGGACCGAGATTGGTGACTTCTGGTATATACTATACTCTATCCACAACAAACAAGCAACTAATGCAAGTTCCATGTCTTCTAACTACCCGATCCTTTTTAAAAAGTCTTATTGCAATGCTGTTATGCTGTGTTCACACCAGACGTGGAACACACAAATAAATCGCTAATAAATCATATATGTAAATAAATCGTAAATAGACACGTGAACATTTTATTTACTCTATTCATTTGTGCTTCAAATTCGCTTCATTCACGCTTCAAATTCACTTCACAATATGTGGATTCGCGTCATGGGCAGGGCTTCTGCCAGGACACCAACAACAGGCGCTACATCATAATCACCCCCCTACAAGAGAAAGCTCCTGATTGGTTAACACGGTGCAAATGTCAGCTGAAGATTTTCCAACGCTCAACTCGCTAGATAAACATCTTAGATTACAAATCATGAACACTGTTTATTTTGCGGCATTTTGGTGTCAATTAAAATAATCCTTTATTCATTGATAATATGTTCTTGTAAATATCATTTAGTCCCTTATTTAGCAGAGGCCACCACAGCAGAATTAACGTCAACTATTCCAGCATATGATTTAAGCAGCGAATGTCCTTCTATCCACAACCCAGTACTGGGAAACTCCCATACCATCTCGCATTCACACACACACACACATACACTACGGCCAATTTTGTTTACCCAATTCTCCTGTACTACATGTGCTCTGGATTCCCCCACAGTCCAAAGACAAGAAGGAAACCCACACGAACACAGGAAGAACATGCAAACTCCACACAGAAATGCCAACTGACCCAGCTGGGACTCAAACCAGCGACCTTACTGTGAGGAAACAGTGCTAACCACTGAGCCACCATGCCGCCTCTTCCAAAAAATATTTAGTTCAATAAAAGGTTTGGCCTTCAGTGAAAAAAGAAAACTTGATTCCTCTTTTGAGCCGTTACTTGCAAGAAGAGAAAGAAAAACAGCAACCCTGAGATCTAGAGAATGGATTCTTCCATCGTTGTCTCCTGAAGGTGGGCACTTCATCAACTTTTTACCAGGTTGTGCTCCGGCAATGTCCAAAATGCAGCGCTTGTTATCTTTCTCACCGCCAGCCCGCTCATATTTCCTTTGACATTCAGCCCCCGAAGACCCCCAGTCCTATATGTTGTTCCTCTTTCTCTGTACGCTCTTTTTCTTTTTACGGGCGAGAGGAACGCAGGGTCTCCTTAGTGATTTATAAACATACACATAATAAATGGCCGTCTGTAGTTTAAGCAGTGATGAAGCATTCTGTGCCTGGCCGCCAAGCTCCGACGTGATTTAAAGAGCTGACATTTACAGCAACCAGGCCTATTATTCAGAGTGACTGTCTATGTACAGACTATATTTCACAGTGGGCTGTGTGGAGGTGAGCGTGGACCGGTCCGGCTCGGTGTCATAGTCGGTTCATAGCCTCTCTCTTTCTCTTCCAGAAAGCCCCTGCACGGCGGGAGTCGCAGCCAAACAAGCCTTTGCTAGCTTGTTATCGCTAAGATCTACATAGTGCAATGAGAGATTATGACACTCCGTGCGAAAGAATTACAAGGCGAAAAGCTGTGTAGATAAATTTTTGAACAGATAAGGGAATAGTCCAGCTGAATGTACAGCTGTGTGCGAGTGTTTGCAGGAAACAATCCCTCGCTGGTTCTTTTGCAATGCTAAATTGTGTGTATGGTCACTATCAAATCTACTTGTTGTGATTAATTGCTGAATATACAGTACAGTAACCAGCCACTTTATTAGGTACACATTACTAGCATCTGGTTGGACTCTCTTTTGTCTTCAGAACTGCCTTAATCCTTTATGGCATAGGTTTAACAAGGTACTAGAAATATTTCTCAAAGATTTTGGTCCATATTGACATGATAGCATCACGCAGTTGCTGCAGATTTGCTGGCTGCACATCCATGATGTGAATCTCTCATTCCACCACATCCTAAAGCTGCTCTATTGGATTGAGA
The DNA here is from genome assembly GCA_903798035.1 of Danio albolineatus. Classification (NCBI taxonomy): domain Eukaryota; kingdom Metazoa; phylum Chordata; class Actinopteri; order Cypriniformes; family Danionidae; genus Danio; species Danio albolineatus. The sequence goes on along the minus strand of CAIGQQ010034485.1, from coordinate 5,610,791 downwards.
TCTGGTGATTGTGGAGGCCTTTTGAGTACAGTGAACTCATTGTCATGTTCAAGAAACCAGTCTGAGATGATTCACGCTTTATGATGCTGGAAGCCGGACACCATTACACCACCAGCCTGTACCATTGATACAAGGCAGGATGGATCCATACTTTCATGTTGTTGACTCCAGATTCTGACCCTATCGTCTGACTGTCGCAGCAAATAATTTTTTCTATTGTATATTTTTGGTGAACATGTGCAAATTGTAGCCTCAGTTTCATGTTCTTAGCTGACAGGAGTGGCACCTGGTGTTGTGGTCTTCTGCTGCTGTAGCCCATCCGCCTCAAGGTTGGACGTGTTGTGTTCATTCAGAGATGCTCTTCTGCATACCTTGGTTGTACCGAGTGGTTATTTGAGATACTGTTGCCTTTCTATCAGCTCACATCAGTGGGACCATTCTCTTTTAACCCTATAGACGGTTGTGCGTGAAAATCCCAGTAGATCAGCAGTCTCTGAAATACTCAGACCATACTGAGGGACACTGGCCCTCCAGGACCGAGATTGGTGACCCCTGGTATAAGGTATTATTGTGATTATTTCACAGGTATAACTAAAATACTTTGTGTATTGCTTTATTGTACACACATGTTCAGAGTAAATTAATAATATAAGCAAATTAAATTGCAAAAGGATGATAAAGTCCAATAGGTACTGTAACACAATAAAAAATGTTATTAGCAAATGCTAGTTTACTGAACCCCAGTGAATGAAACCAGTATGACAACCCCAAACTGGAGCTTGTTCTATTATGGGTCTGATGATGGCGTAGCGCCTGTTGTTGGTGTCCCAAAGGAAAATCCTCCTGCCTACTAGGGGGAGAACAGCTCATCAAACTGGGCTCGGCTCAGTTGGAAGCACCACTGAAAGCTTCCATTATCAAGGGACAGTTTCTGGAGGAGTTGATGAACTCACAGAGCTGGGTGCACCTCAGAAAGGATCTAGTGGACTCTAGTGCCGAATGACTCTGCTGTTTTTCAGTCTTCCTAAATCACATAAAGCACAACTAATCTCTCCAACACAGGCTCATTCTGAAAACATAGCCCTATATACATTTCTGGAGATCACAAATTATGTAGCCAGAAGTATGTAGTATGGCTGCATTTCGTGTTTAAAATGAATGATACAGGGCGGTATGATGCCATTCCTTTTTGCGCTAGCAGCTGGCAACTTACCTTCGCATGGACAGCTTTCATGCTATTACTACTTTGTCCAATTAGTTCGCCATGTACATCTGTCGACTTGAGACACATAGAGGTGTTTACTGCGATGACGGGGTTCAAGACTGGTAAAGAACGGTTCCAAAAAAAGGTAAGACAAAAACAAAAGCCAACATACAAATAAGTCTAATAAACAGAGTGATAATGTGGTAAAATCTGAAAGCATGGTAAAAATCAGGAGGGCTTTCTTTTTCTTGATTGTTTTTCAAAACACTGTCGATTGGGTTTAGGGAAGTGTGTGCGTGCTGGTCAATCAGTGCTTTTTAAAACACTATCGGTTGGGTTTAGGGAAGGGAATGTTTGGGGTGAACGGTTGGTGGGTCAGTCAGTCAGTCAACAGCGGCCTCTGGTGGATTTACGTGAGAACAGCGAGCACGAATGGCACTCGTGAGAGAAATTTGAGATCGCAAATGCATACACAGTGGCCTCCGGTGGATTTGTGAAAACAAAAACTGCAAAAAGATAGCTCCTGGGATGTATTTTGTGATCTCCAGAAATGTACAGAGCTATGTTTTCAGAATTAGCCTGGGTTGAATCTCTCAATAAAAACAATGCTAGTCATTTAGCAACAAAACTGGAGTCACCGGGCAGACAGAAGCCCGGCCTATGACTCGAATCCGTGTCTCTTGTGAAGTGATTTTGAACCACAAATGAAGCAAATTGGACATGTAAATGAAGTGAGTAAACTCCAATTGTTCAGGCGTCTATTTACACACGAATATCGTAATTTATTCGCGCATGTCCTGTCTAGTGTAAACTCCCCATGACACTTTAACCAACACATGCACCAGTTTTTACACGTTTGCACCAGACATGTACTTACAAAAAATAATAATAAATATCCAATTTGCCACAATATGTTGAATATAAATCTCACGGCAATTCGTAACTTTTTGATTGAGTGGCTAATGCGTATGAATCGGTACAATCTCATATGTACATTTTAGTATGATTTACTCATCTCACAATGGTGATTGTGTTAAAGGGTGGAGTTTGGGGACACACCTCCTTTAAAAAACGATACGTTTTTGTACAACTGAATTGTATGAATGTATATAAATTAACTACTAAACTGACAAAACGTAAAATGGTTACGTTTCCTCGTGAGATAAGGCTGGAATTTCATCATAAGTCTCTGCTGTTTATGAAGACAAACAAGGGGAATGTGGGTCACATCATGGCAGATTAAGCCTTTCGTAATCAAGCAGAGCCAGCCGTGGTGAACTTCATGAAAGAGTGACAGTGTCCTTGCGAGCGCTCTGCGTCCTTCCATGAAATTTGTCGACTCAGTTTTCAAACATTTCAGTCAAACGTCTGCCAAGCGGCCCGCTCGTACCTCCTCTCAAGTTTCCATTCGATTGGTGTGGAACACAAAACCACAGGACAGACCTCATTTTAGCGGCGCCATGTACCGTACATGAAAATCAATACAGCTTAAGGAGAAAATTCTCATTTAGCTTATGCAGTCAAAATTTTTATTATTTTTCTTTTCTTTTCTTTCTCAAATATTTCCCAAATTATGTTTTACAAGGAATTTTTCACAGTATATCCTATAATATTTTTTCTTCTGGAGAAAGTCTTATTTGTTTTATTTCGGCTAAAATAAAAGCAGTTTTTATTAAAAAAAAAAAAAAAAAAAAAAAAAAAAATCATGGTCAATATTATTAGCCCCTTAAGCATTTTTTTCAATAGGCTGCAGACTTGCCTAATTACCATAATTTGCCTAATTAAGTCAAGTCAACTCAAGTCAAACTTTATTTATAGAGCACAATTTTACACAACCGAGGTGGATCCAAAGTGTTTACAATATAATAATAATAATAATAATAATAATAATAATAATAATAATAATAATAATAATAATAA
>CAIGQQ010034485.1:5579845-5599793 GCA_903798035.1 Danio albolineatus | reverse complement strand
ATACAATTGTTAACCAAATTTGACAGATTTAGAAAAAGGAGCTAAACCACCATTTTAAAAAGCCAAAATAAAGCAAGTACTTGCAACTAGCGATAAACAAGTCAAATTCACTATTCTGCTAAATAATTGATTCACATCACATGTCAGAATATTGGAGTCAATTAAAAAAAAAATCTGAAAAACATTAATATGAAGTACTGTTTATATAACTGTTGATTGATTTGCTCATTTAATTCAGTCAGCCAGCAGCTTTTGTATATATACATATTGGAGCACATCTGATCATTTCTGGAAGCTGATTCCAGCAGCGAAGGGCACAGTAGCTGAAGTTGGATCCATTACAGTAATCCACCCTACTGCTGATAAAATCATGAACAAGTTTCTCTAAGTCCTCACTGGAAAGAAAGCATCTAATTCTTGCAATGTTTTAGAGATGATAGTATGCTCATTTAGTCACTGCGTTGACATTTAGTGGGTCCTGGTAGTCTTAGAAATGCGTTTCAGCCTCTTCGGTTGTGCAGTAACATACAATCAGCAACCAAATTTGGAGCTAAACCACCATTTTAAAAAGCCAAAATAAAGCAAGTACCTGAAACTAGCGATAAATAAGTCAACTTCACTATTCTGCTAAATATTTGATTCACATCACATGTCAGAATATTGGAGTCAATTTTCAAAAATATCAGAAAAACATTAATATGCAGTACTGTTAATGTAACTTTCGATTGATTTGCTCATTTAATTCAGTCAGCCAGCAGCTTTTGTATATATACATATTGGAGCACATCTGATCATTTCTGGAAGCTGATTCCAGCAGCGAAGGGCACAGTAGCTGAAGTTGGATCCATTACAGTAATCCACCCTACTGCTGATAAAACCATGAACAAGTTTCTCTAAGTCCACACTGGAAAGAAAGCATCTAATTCTTGCAATGTTTTAGAGAAGATAGTATGCTGATTTAGTCACTGCGATGACATTCGGTGGGTCCTGGTAGTCTTAGAAATGCGTTTCAGCCTCTTTGGTTGTGCAGTAACATACAATCGGCAACCAAATTTGGAGCTAAACCACCATTTTAAAAAGCCAAAATAAAGCACTTGTAAATAGAAATAAACAAGTCAACTTCTGAATGAAAGAATGAAACGCGATTCATGAAGTGAATTCGTCGCGAAGTGAATTCCTGTGCTGCTACTCACGGACGGGTTAGAGATGATGATAATGAAGGCTCATGCAGATGAGGGATGCGGAGCCGGAGGTGGGGGATCTCGCTCAAGCACTTAACACTGCAGGTGTTTTGTTTGGGGCAGCCTTAATGAAACAAAGAGCCTGGATGAGATCAGCGCTCACCTCTGCTTTTACGGCGTCTGAGAGAGAGATGAGAGCTGTGATGGCAGGGCAGTCACTGTGCCGTTTGCTTTTTTACAGCCCATTCTAACAGATGAACAGCATCAATCTTCGGCTCGCCAGCACAGTACGGCTGCATGAGGAAGGTGTGTGTGTGTGTGTGTGTGTGTGTGTGTGTGAGGAGCACAATAGGAGGAACAGAAAATAAATAAATAAGTAAAGGCAGGTTAGATTTTAGGCTAGGAAATATAATTATATAATAATCGGTCACACCTTAAAATATCGCTTTACAGCATGAAGGTCGCTGGTTCGAGCCTCGGCTGGGTCACTTGGCATTTCTGTGTTGAGTTTCCCCCACAAATCTAAAGACGTGATATAGATGAGTTGGGTAAGCTAAATTTTAAGTGTGTGTGTGAATAAGTGTGTATGGATATTTCCCTGTGATGGGTTGCAGCTGGAAGGGCATCTGCTGCGTAAAACATATATTGGATAACTTGGTGGTTCATTCAACCGTGGCGACCCCAGATTAATAAAGGGACTAAGCTGAAAAGAAAATGAATGAATGAATGAAATAGTTTGTTAGTTTTACATATTTTTAAACATTGTTTTAATTGGTAAATAATGATAGGGTTACTTTAAATACTAAAATGTATACACACATGCATGCAAAATAAATAAATAAATAAAATAAAATAAAATAAAATAAAATAAAATAAAATAAAATAAAATAAAATAAAATAAAATAAAATAAAATAAAACAAAACAATAAAATAAAATATTAATAATATTAACAAATTCACAATTAATTTAACAATTAATTAAAGTCACAATTTATTCAAATTGTTCAAAGTAACCGTATTATAATTTACAAATTAAAACAATGTTTAAAAAATATGTAAAACTAACAAATACTAAAATGTCTACACACATGCATGTAAAAATAAAAAAAATAACATGTTTTCTAATATGCACATATACTTAGGCCCAATCCCAAATCAATTTTTTACTCCTACCCCTACCCCTTCCCCTTGGCCCTCGAAACAGAGTGTGAATGGGAAGGGCTTCAAAATTTACCCCTAAGAATTGTCCAATCTCATGAAGCAAGAGATCATGATGACATATGATGACGTGTGCGGGTGCTATAGTGCTGTCCTATTTCTTTGGGGTACATTTTGAAGCCCTTCCCCTTCACAATGGAGTAGGGTACAAAAATAAAATTGAGATTGGGCCAAAGAGAATTGGGACACCCATACCCCTTCACAGGAACGTGCAAAACGAGGGGTAAGGAGAAGAGCTAAAGGGGTAGAATTGTTATTGGGCCTTAATCGTTTAACTGTAGAAAAATCGACTTATTTTAACTTTAATTCTGAATGTTTACACTTTTAAATCTGCCACTGGCTGTCAGTGATTGTATAGTTGAATTAACTACCATTGTTTTTAAAAACTGGCAGAACTGCAATTAGTAGCTTTGCCTTTCTGTACGCAAACCTTACACTTTAAAAACAAATACAGGGACATTTTGTAAACCAAACACATTTTAACTGATATTTTCCCTGCATCAGTGACAAATTGAGATGGGGCTTTGTCATAAATCAGAAGCAGTGTTCTCGTGCCTGGTGAGCAGACGTGATTTAAGAGCAGGTTCAGGCTACAGCTTCATTTCTCCGTCCCCGGGGAAACAACAAAACTGCTTCACACTTGCGCTCACGCAGTCTGTTGTGTGGAGAACAATGCACAGATGACGACCGGCTATTAATGTTTCTTTGTCAACTTGTTGTTATTTATTTATGCTGTATTTGCTTAAAGGGCCCATGAAGTGCTTTAAAATGAGCATTTTTTACAATGGATTGTTTGGTGTATTTTCAACGGAAACAGCAAGACAGGGCGAAACAGAGTAGCTCCTCCCCTTTTCAAAAACAGCCAATAAAATTCTGTTTGTGTCAGTCAGAGCAGTTGAATTCAAGCATATCAGACTCACAACAATGATCTTGTCTCACTATTTCTCCATTAAAATGAAGTCCTAAATATTTTGTAGTAGGGCTTCTAGTTATTTTTTATATCTTTTAAATGCTAATTTTGGCTTTGGAGCATACTAGATTATTACTTTAACACTAATATATTGATTCTCATTCATTTATTCATTTTCTTTTCGGCTTAGTCCCTTTATTAATCCGGGGTCGCCACAGCAGAATGAACCGCCAACTTATCCAGCACATGTTTTACGCAGCGGAAGCCCTTCCAGCTGCAACCTATCTCTGGGAAACATCCATACACATTCATTCACACTCATACACTACAAACAATTTAGCCTACCCAATTCACCTATACCATATGTCTTTGGACTGTGGGGGAAAACCTGGAGGAAACCCACGCGAAGGCAGGGAGAACATACAAACTCCACACAGAAACGCCAACTCAAACCAGCGACTCGAGGCTCGAACCAGCAACCTTCTTGCTGTGAGGCGACAGCACTACCTACTGCGCCACTGCGTCGCCTATATTGACTCTAACACCTAAAAACATTTTGATTCTATGGGGGCTTTAAATATCAGGTATGATTGTACTAAAAAGTACTGCATGTTAGTAACAGGGTGCACTGATAGTACTGTATCAGATGGTAAAGCACTATGGTAGTGAATCATTACTGTACAAGAATACTATGGAGTCGGTGCTGAAGATTAGCTAGTTAATGTAAAAGCTTTTCACAAATTTAAACAGATGGCTTTTAATTAGTGGCTTCATAGAAAATCAGACTTTTTAGCATACCTATTTGAATATATAAATATATATATATATGACGTATTTATTCAAATACAAAAAAAGATAATAATAGGTCTGCATCTTTCCAGTTTTATTACCTAAATGAGAAATATTTACTGCTACCTAATTTCAACCCAGGCTCATTCTGAAAACGTACCCCTATATACATTTCTGGAGAGCCCCAAATACGTCCCAAAAGCTAAAGCGTTTTTTTGCAGTTTTTATTTTCGCGAAAGCACCAAAGGCCGCTGCCCACATAGCAAACAGACTTGGCCCAAATGTGGCCTCATTATGGTGTGTTGCCGGCACTGGCATGCATAATGCCAGCCGAATGTGGGCCATGCATGGCAATGATGGCACTGCATGCATGACGGCAAACTACATTTAGGCCAGTTGTGGATGAGAGGTGTGTGGCCCAGATCAGAGGAGGGATTGTTCACAATGTTTAGGTAACATTAGGGTGGGTTATCGGACAGTTTTTGTGGTTTCTGGTTAAAGTATAATCTTATAGCTGAGAATCGGTACCAATAATAAAGCTGTTTCGGTCCAGTTCAGGGCCAGTTAAGGGTGATAAATAGGCATGTTCTGGCCCTTATCTTTAATCCAGTGATGGGCCACTTCAGGACCGTCATTCTTTGCGGTACTTGGGCCAAGGGAAAAGTTATTGTTTGGCCCGGAGTTGGGCCAGAAAACATTTGCTATGTGGATGTGTATGCTTTTTCGAATCTCAAATTTCTCGCAAGTGCCATTCACGCTTGCTGTTCTTGCGAATCCACCAGAGGTTGATGTTGACTGACTGTCAACTGACTGAAAGACTGAATGACTGTCTGACAGATCGACTAACCCACCCTCCTCCTTCCCTAAACCCAATCAATAGTGTTTTCAAAAGCAACGATTGACCCACTTCCCTAAACCAAAAAGCAATGCAGAAAAGCCCTCGTCTGATTTTACCATGTTTTCAGATTTTACCACATTTTAACAGTTATTTACTTGTTTATTTTATTTTATGGCTTCTGTTTTTGTCTTGCTTTCTGGAAGTATTCTTCACCAGACTCGAACCCTGTCGTCATGGTCAGCTCCTCTCTGAAACTCAAGTTCACTGACTTACATGGCAAGCTAACTAGACAAACTGGTAACAGCGGGAAGCCTAAGTGGTCTGCTGGTAAGCTCGAAAAGGAACGACGTCATACCGCCGCGTAGTGTTCGTTTTAAAGACGAAACGCAGCCATACGTACTTCAGGCTACATAATTTGCGATCTCCAGAAATGAATATAGGGCTATGTTTTCAGAATGATCCTATGAGCCTTCCAGGTTTTAAATCATTTTTAGGGCGGGATTAAAATCGGTGACGTAAGGGGGGTTCATTGCCCCCTTAACAAACCATTAACTTAGATTTTTTTGCTCAATAAGCTACTAATTAGCTGCTTATTAGTAGTTAGCAAGGAAATAGTTGGGTAGGATTAGCAATGTAAAATAAAATCATACATTATAAGTGCTAATAAACAGTTAATATCTTAATAACAGGCAGGTAATAAGGCAGTAAATGGTGTGAATTGTTACTTAAACTAAAGTGTTACCATAAATTCTTTTACATTGGATTAATAAACCAATACAAAAGGCATTAGTCAATCTTTTAAGAAGACCTAACAACTCAAACACACAGAGACAGATGTGAGATTGTGGGAATGGATGAAAAGACTATACCTTGTATTTGTTTCAACCTTGACCGCGGCTGTTTCGGTTGAGAACAGACGATGGTGTGACCGTAGCCCCGATCTTGACCTGCGGGACACCTGTCTGTGCGCTGGACATTCCCAGGACAGCCTAATCTGAGGGCGTCCTGCCATAAATCAAGCCTTGCCCCAGCTTCTGTATTTAATCAGTGATTAAGAAGAGTGTGAAGTCAAGGCTGACGAAAGCCTAATGAGACGGGACACCATCAAGAGCTGTTAATGATTTACTCGCTGCTAAACTGACCAACATGTAGGAATCCACACACACTCACATCACCCACATAAGCACTCGCTCTCTCAAACTATTGAAGAGTTCAAGAAACTCATTAAGTCCATGTCAATAGGTATCACAACAAATGTTGATGAATGTGTGCACGTGGGCGGCGATTAGGTTGGATATGTCAAGTTTATAATTGAGGACTTGGTGAACTGCTGCTATTTCAGTGTTCTGAGATTAATAAGATAAGTGTGTGCTAATAATATCTACATCTGTAATAGCACGTGCATTAAAACTGATTCCAGATAATACAAATTATTTGACATCTTGGTGGTGAATGTTGAATGAATAGACATGTCTTCACCAAGCAAACTTCATGGCTGTAGTATATTCACGAACAGTATGAAACTTCATTGGTGAACATAATGTGGGCAGAATGACCCTATGTTGGACTTACAAGTGAGGATTAAAGAAGCACAAATCAAGAGAGAGTAGTATAAATGCTGTGACAGGACTAATTTAATAAGTCTACAAGTCTAATTTTGAAGCACTGTCTTAAACACCGTGCTGCCTTCCTCTGAAACACACAGCTCACATCAAATTAGGGTTGTAATTAATTTTAAGGTTACAAATTCTTAGTGATGAATGTTGAATGAATAGTCCACATCTTTGATGCTTTTACATATCTTCTCCAAGCAAACTTTATAGCTGTATGTTCACGAACAATATGAAACTACATTGGCGCACATAATGTGCGAAGACTTTAAAGAGCCCCTATTATGGGTTTTTGAAAATGAGCTTGCATACAGTGTTTAAAACTATTGATTAATCCATAAAAGAGTCGACTCATAGTTCCTCAAACGAATCGCAGTGCTTACGAGTCTTTAGCCGCTTCAGCATGACGTGAACACAAAACATAATCCCCGCCCATTTGTGTGTGTGTGCAGCCCCGGGAGATTCGAAACCCCCAACCCCGCCCACAAACAACAGCGGCGAGCAAAGGTTGCCTGATTGGGCGGTTTTGAATTTGATTGTGCAGGTAAAAACCTTTTGGATAGGGTTTGGACTGGAATCAGTCAGCTACATCTGGCAACACTGGGAAGAGCACTGTGCTCGGCTGGATATTGGAAGTGTGCAAATGAACTAGAGATGAGACTGTGAAGAGTCAGTGGTTGAGGTTTATTTCTGCAGAAATGCCTCAGCATTATAGCCCAGCCTTGTGCTGTGTTCCCTCTGATCTACACGCTTACAACGGAGGATTCGTCGATCGTTTGTTAAAGGAAGGAGCAGAAAAGATGTATGCAGGGGCAAACTGGCCTAAGGGAGTACCGGGACATTTTCGGTGGCCTGACGGTAAATCTGGCCTGCTATCCAACAAGTGAGTAAGTGCGATTAAAACGGTTGCCTCATTGTTTTCTCTAGCTTGTAAATGATGTATTTAATTGTGTTTTGTAACTTGTAACCGCTGGTTAACTTCTATTCTCATATCACGTCTAAAAGCACGTTGTAAACGCGACGTGTGCCACTTTGTTTACAGATTAAAATGCGTTTGTGAGCTTGTGTTTCACTGCTGTTTGTTGTTGCTATGGCTACATTAGCTCTCCTACACATGTGCGGCGGTCCTGTTTCATAATGGTTCAGCTTTTGCCGCTGTGTGCATTAATACTGAATGTGTGTCACTGTTTTTACTTCTGGTTAAAAATAGAGTGATATGCTGGGAGACCGGGGGGTTAGTTTCGGGGGTGACGTGTCTGAAATATGGGCGACTCATGATAAAAACGGGTGTTGGCAGATATGCTCATGCACACACTATGACTACTTCAATATTGATAAGTCTTTGATAAGACGAGTGTTGGTTGAGTTTAGGTAAGTTTGTGGGTGGGTCAATCAATAAAATTTTGGTTGGGTTTAGGGAAGGGGGAGGGTCAGTCATTCAGTCAGCCAGCCAAACAGTCAGCCGACATCGGCCTCTGGTGGGTTTACGCGAGAACGGCAGGCATGAACGACACTCGCGGGAGACATTTGAGATCTCAAAAAGCATCCGCAACGGCCTCTCATGGGTTCTCGAAAACAAAAAGTGCAAAAAGTCGTACCTGACAGGACGTATTCCGCCGCCTCCAGAAACGTACTCAGAACCACGTTCTCGGAATGAGCCTGGGTTGATGTTCTCACCCTGTTATTTACATCTTCATTTTAGTTTTTGCCTTTTGTTTTTGTCTTACCTGCTTTCTGGAACTGTTCTTCACCAGACTCGAACCCTGTCATCGCAGTCAACTCCTCTCTGTGTCTCAAGTCTGTCGATGTACATGGCGAGCCACTGAGCAAATTGGCAACAGCGGAAAAGCCGTCCAGGTATGTAGGTAAGCGGTCAGCCGGTAGTGTGTGAAGAAACAGAAGCTGTTGGCAGTATCATATTGCCCCATAGCGTTCATTTAAAGATGATCTGCAGTCATATGTAGCTCTGCCTTCATAATTCACGCTCTCCAGAAATGAAGACGGGTACGTTTTCACAATGAGCCTGTGTTGCGACAAAGTGTAACCAAATAAAGTGTTACATATTTATTACATATGTATATAAATACAACACACTCTTTACTATTTGATAATCGTGCTACAGTATATAGAGTAACACTGCTTCATCAAAGCCAGTGTCTCTTTGCATTGAACATTGAGTGTCTTACATTCAGAGATATTGTTTATGTTCACACAGCTACATTACGCATCAGCTAAAGTTTAAAATATGATATCGTAGTGGACCACCCCTTTAATGTGTCTTGTTTTTACTGGTCAAACAGTATCTGCACCATACTTCCAACCTCTTCTGGTCATCAGCAAGAAAAAAAAAAACCATACACACAACAAAGGGCCCGTTTCTACAATGACCTTGGCTGTGACATCATGTGCCGGTAGAAAGAAATGAAGCCATTAGACTGAGGCAGCGGTAGGCTATAAATCAAGCTATTTCCAATAAGCTGCCTTAATGGTCATCCATCATGGAGGTGCGTGAGGCAGGGCGAAGCGAGGTCCAACTCGGCGATGCGGGGTATCCGAGCGGCCCTTGCAGGCCAGAGACATAAACAATAATAATCCCCATCTGATGGCCCTGCAGGAAATTTAGGAACACGCTCCTGCCTTTTGTTTGTCAACGGTCATTTTCGGGGGAGGGAGTGATGAAATGGATTCTCATTATCAGCAAACACAACAAACGCAGACGCATAGAGACGCACTGTAAAACTGAAGACAGATTATAGCAGAGGACAATGAAGGACACCACGGAAGGAACGTATTTGATTTACTGCTAGTCTGGGAAGGGACGGACATGGTGAAAATGGACAGAAATCGAGGATGACTGTTTGCTGGCGTATCAAACACGCAGCAGGTGCCTCGTGTAAGTTCGTGACACATGATGGTTTATATTTTCCAGATCGAGAGCTGCCCGGAGGAAATTTTATCACTCAGATGCTCTTTCGTATAGTTCAGTTATTTTCTCCTTCATTGTTGGAGAAATAAAAATAGGTACACATACAACTGAAGTCAAAATGATTAGCTCATATTTGCTAAACAATCATTAACAGAGCAAGGAATTTTTCACAGTAAGCATTTTTTATTTATTTATTTTCGTTTTCTTTACGCACTGAAATTCCTTCAGATTCCTTAAAAACTTTTAACGTTTATGCACTGTTGTTTGTAAAGTCGAAAAATACTTGATTATATTACTTTGATTATAAATACAGATATACAGCTACTTAGCTATCATGAAAACGACTGACATAGTTTGTAGCTCCTCGGACACATACTCCTTACAGTGGTTTGACTGACAAATATGTATTTGTAGCTAAATTGAAACTGTGCTTACAGGTTGTGGCTAACAATTCACAGCTTCTTCTATTATGATTGGAGATGCTCCTTCTTTAAGGAGTTTTTAGCCGAATCCAGCACTGAACTGGGAGAGATTCTGGAAGTTCTCCTTTGTCAAATGCTAGCTGTATCTTTATTTTTAATAATTATCTGGATAATAATTAAAATTAAACTGTAAGCACTTATCTCTTTGTGTCGTGTCCGTTGGAAGCCCAAATACAGAAACAAGCTATCTGGAAATAGCCGCGTTTGGACAGCATTTTAACTATCTCTGCTATAACATTACAGCGCCTTTAGCCACAGTCCTTCGCTGCACGAGGTGTATGTACGTAACATGAAGAGTTTATGACTTCATTAACCGGTGTGTATTTCTTTGGAGTGGCCAAACTTCGTTCGCTGTCTTTTCTAAACTAACTCTGTGAAAGCCAGTGTCTCTCTTTGCATTGAACTTTGAGCATCTTACATTCAGAGATGTTGTTTATGTTCACACAGCTACATTACACATCAGCTGAAGTTTAAAATATGATATCATAGTACACCACCCCTTTAAACATTCCAACAATTGGTAACACTTTATTTTGATAGTCACATTATTTTGATTGGTCGGCTTGTCGAGCTGACGAGTGTGGGCTCCCCGATGGAGCGAGTGTTTTCAAGTGTCAAGTCCCGTAATGGAGCTCTAGATGGAAACTATTGCTTTGTGTTTATCTTATGATTAAAGTTGCTGCACGTCTGCCGGTTCCCACCTCAAAATGAGCAAGTTTGAGCCACTTGTACATTAAGGTAGCGTTCAGAAAAAACAAAACACGAGCAAAGAAACTCGACACAGAGGAACATAAACACCTCACTGCCAGCTAGCGTTTCGGGAAGTGTTATTACAGAGCAGCACATACAGCCCGCAGAAGTATAAATGCCTGACAATGCGCGTTGTATACGCCATGGGTCACAGTGATCACTTGATGCAGAAGTATAAACCAGGCTTTACACTAACACTAACCCCAACCCCAACCTAACAGTCCACTTACAATCTAATGAGAATTAGTTGGCATGTAGATGCAACGTAACTTAAATTCAACAAACTGACCATCAAAATAAAGTGTGACCCAATAATTTTTCTATCATATTTATATATATATCCCTCTTTTTCCCCTGCTCTGCAAGCCACGCCCACTCCTCCCTCTGCTTACAGTGCTTCACGCCCATCATGAAGCATTTTTTGAAAAATTTCTGAGGTAGACTTGAACCAAAAGACAGGGATTTAATGGCCCTTTAACCACTCTCTCAGTCAGGGATGGTGAAATTTTAAAAAACAAAATTCTATTGGCTGTGTTTTCTAAAGGGGAGGAGCTACTCTATATCCTGCCTTGTCTTCATGTTACCGTTGGAATTACATCATATATTGAGCAAAAGTGCATGTTTCAGAGCACATTTCATGGGACCTTTAAGGAGAACTGTACCGCTTTGTTTTCAGCTCTGTGCAAGCTCACTTTGGAGCTCCAGGGAAAGATGTCTCCAGGGCTGCCAAAACCCCAGGCCTCAAAGCCAAACAGCTCAGTTGGGAACGTCCCGGCAGACATGTCAACAGGAGTGAAGAAGGCCCACCACACTGACCTTCTGATGACAGCATTACTGCAATTCATTACGTTTACAAGCTGCAATTACGGTCGGAGCGTTTCACTCACCCTTTTTGTTCTCCTTTCTGTTTCCTACTGTCTGTTGGATCCTGAAAACTGGGTGAAGTCTGACCAATGCGGCAGACCAGTGTCAGCTAGAATTCACTCACACTCTTCATTTTTTCGTCAAATGAAACCTGAAATATTCTCGAGTCTGGATATTGTGTTGCTTCTCATAACTCAGAGGATACTCACTTCGGATTTTTCCATTGCTTTTTGCACATGCAGTCTTCGCACAAGCAGCTTTTCTTAAGGTGGATCTGCAGGCTCATTATTGATACGTACCCTTATATTCATTTCTGGAGATTGAAAAATATGTCCCAGGAGGTACATTTTTGCTGTTTATGTTTTCCTGAATTCACCAGAGGCCACTGTGTACACTTTTTCAGATCTCAAATTTCTCTTGAGAGTGCCATTCGTGCCTGCTGTTCTGACATAAATCCACCAGAGTTACCACATTCTCACCCTGTTATTTACTTGTTTCTTTTATTTTTTGCATTTTGTTTTTGTTTTACCTGCTTTTTGGAACTGTTCTTCTACAGAATCGAGACCTGTCATCACGGTCAACTCCTCTCCGCGTCTCAAGTCTGCTGATGTATGTGAAAAAAAAAGTACACATATTTGTTTTGTTTGATATTGAGGTCACTATAACATGCTATGATTTTATAACATGTCTTATATTACACAATGTATAATATAATATCTCAATTGAAAGTGACATAGAGCAGAATTTGTCTGAGACAGGATAATCTTGAGGAGGACCCTGATTGTGATGCATCCTCCTCAGATGAGAATGAGACTCTTAGTGTTGACCCTCCTGCTTTCTCTCAATCACCAGTAGACACATTACCTTCCAAAAAGGAAAAGGTTCCAGGGCCCACCAGATATGCTGTCAGTCATGTTCAAGACATAATATCAGCTTTATGGGGACAGCTGGAAACACGTTGATGTGACTGATTTGCAAGCCTACACTGGGTTGCTCATTTTGGCAGGCGGGCGTGTACAAGTCCAAAGGAGAAGCAAAGGCAAGCCTTTGAAATGCTGACACTGCAAGGTCAATATTTTCAGCCACCATGTCTCCATTCCATGTTTTCTCCTGTATCATACACTTTGATGACAAATAAACAAGGCAGGACAGAAGAGAGCGTGACAAACTCGCAGTAATACGGGATGTATGGGACAAGTGGGTCCAGCGATTGCCCTTTCTTTACAATCCAGGCCCCCACATCACTGTGGATGAATGTATGGTTCCATTCCGTGGCCACTGTATTTCAGAGTGTTGTTAAGTAGTCAAAAAAAGACATCAGTTTCCTGACACTAACCTCTGGCAAACAAAAAATCATATTCTGGAGGTTTTAAATTGCTGGGGTCAAATTGACCCCAATGGGGGAAAACAGGAGGGTTAAATCCACTGAAATATTGTGTTGTAGGTCTTTTCATAATGCAAGTAATTAAAAACGTCTTAAAAAGGTCTTTAAAAGCCTTAAATTTGACTTGATGAAGCCTGTAGAAACCCTGCACTGGACAATCTGGTAACAGCGGAGAAGCCGTCCACACTGAGGTAATACTGCTGGTAGTGTGAAAAGAAACAGAAGCCATCAGTGGTGTCATACCACCTCGTAGCGTTCATTTTAAAGTAGAAATGCATTAAAGTAGGGTGCATTTTCACAATGAGCCTGTATTGCATGGTTCTGTGTCTTAGTTTACAGTAAATTGCTGTGCATTGAAAAAATAAATAAAATCCTGGGTTCCACACAATCAATTTGTTATAGGACAAAATAAAGGAAATAATCTAACTTATTTTATTTTTAATTAAGCATATTGAACGTAAAACAATTGTCACAGAAAATCTAAAAAAAATTGTGTTTCAGCTCAATTTAAACAAGTAATTTGAACAAACTTTGTGTTTGAGTGTGTGTACAGACCGATGTACAGTTAATTGATGTGTAAATGCATTTATAACACCTCTGAGTGGTATCAAACAATTATAAATGCCACTTCAGAAGCGCTTCATGCCACCTCTGAGGTGTAAATAAGGCATGATTTTTTTTAAATACAGCAGGAAATAAAAGTTCTCTCCTTCTACACTCAATGAATGATGTCAGCTGTTTGTTCAAACTACTTATATAAAACAAGTTGACATAACACAATTTTTGATTTTTTTTTTTAGGTTGGGCACTTAATTGTTTCATGTTCAGTATATTTAATTTTTCCGCAGACAGAGCCTACTCCATATTTCAGTTCAGATTACATCAAACACCGAATAAAAAATGGGATCTAAGTAAGCGTTAATTTTTTTTATACATTTATTTTTAAAGAAATGGCAAAAAAAAAAAAAAAAATCTCTGTTCGAAACTCTGTTTGGGCCTGCTCATCAGCAAATACGACTCCGTTTACATTCGCTCATCCGAATCAGCACAGATCTGCGGCCTCTTCGATCTCAGAAGCCAGTCAGCGGAGGCTCTTTATGCGCTCTTTGTGCTCATAATGGGGTTATGCCTCTCAAACCGGCCACTTAAACCAACAACATCTGCTGCAAGGCCAGCCCTCGCACTCCACCGAACGTGCACAAGAGCTCCTACTATACGTCCTGCATGCGTTTTACCCCCCGACGTGTGTCGCGGGGAGAACACTAGCGCAGCAGCCTCTGTTGTATTCACAGTGGCTAATCCCCACTCCGCTGCGCTCTAATCCCCCGCTATTGAGCTCTCTCGCCCGGCTTCCTCCGGCCCCGACTGCCAAAGGCACCGGTCACTTGTCTCCTGTTATTCACTTTCCCCCTGGGGAGGCTCCACTCCCTCTCGGAGCTGTTATACGGCCCATATGTTGTTGTTGTTGTTGTTGTTTAATCCTAGGGCAATTTGACGTGCGTATCCATGACAGTGTCTCGGCCGGCGTCCAGGACTTGTGGCAGAGGTGTGGGTGATTTCCTTTAGCCAAGGGGGAGCCGGGACCAGAAGCCAGCCCTGACAGCCCTTCACACAGCCTGCACAGAGCGGGCAGCCACCCAGACACACACATGCAGATACACACACACACACACACACACACACACACCAACAGACCATCTGAACGCAGGCAGCCAGGCATATTAGATTGGGTTACACTTGACATACGCAACTGGGAGCCGGGGAGTTTGCAAATATGGCATGCCGAAGGAAGTGTTGCAAGATGCCTGTGTCAGTGCTTACACAAACAAACAATGCCTGCAGAGAGAGAGAGAGAGAGAGAGATGCGAACAGCTTGCATGCTCTTTCCCTGTCTTTATTAATAAATAAAGGCGCACTTCAGTGTCATTTAAAAACGGTTAAAGACTCCCAGCTAGTGTCGAGACTGTAGGACTGAAGGACTTCTTCTGTAGGACGTTTCAGGGTGCTTTTACATCTGTGGTTCGGTTCATTTGGTCCAGACCAAGGGCAACAAATGATACATTGTGGCATTATTCTCCCATTTTGGGTCCTTTTCACACCACACTGATTGCTTTGGTCCGAACCAGTTGAAAAGAGCCAAAATGCAGTCATGTGACAAAATCCACATCACTCATTGGCCAGATGTTATTGAACGTATTTCCGAAACTGCTTTTCGATTGGTCAGAATTAACATGCGGGAAAATGCCAATGGAACTCTCGCAAGTAAACAAACCGGCAGACACACAATGTTGCTGTGCAGGCTGATTGTACCCCTGGGCGTAGTATACTATATAGTTTGTAAACATCACATTAGACATACTATACATTTCAAGAGTAAAGTGCTGCAAAGGCTGAAAAACAATGTTTTAATGCATTTTAATCGGCGGAGGTGTAAAGAGGAGGCGTGATTAATTTAGCTAAACTGCGTCATGGTCATCTTTAAGAAATATTATCAACGATTCATCAGGTAATGTTTTTCCCTCTCTCTCTCTCTCTGTTTAAAACTGTTGGTAAAGCACTGTCAACAAATATTTTTCCTCCAAACCCCATAAGATGGGAGAGCAAATCAGACGACGGCAGCTGGATTAGTCCAAAAAGGTGCAGTACTTTTTGCAGTTGAGTCTGTTTTAGTTTGGATCATGTTCTTACCACAAATGAATCGCTCCAGGATTTGTTTAAAAGTTAATTTACTTTTTTTGGTCTGCTTTTGGTGTGCACTTGAGTGTGATTTCTATATTCACACCAGCCCAAACGAACTGCACCAACAGGAAAAACAAACTCTAGTGCAATTCAACCGAACTAAATAAGGCAGATGTGAAAGCACTCTGATTTACCCATTTGTGGTGTTTACGGTAACGTTCACAAATAAAATGACACTTTGAACCATTTTTTTAAAAAATGCTGTAGAAAAATATTTTAGTTTTTTTTCTCAAAGTATGATTTAACTTTGATTCAAACTACAAAAACGTTAATCAAAATCAAAAATATTTATTGTGGTCAGGAATAAAGTAAAAAATGTGTATATATATATATATATATATATATATATATATACTGCAGTGCTCGGTATACGAGTACACCACTCACAAATCTATCTTTTAAATTCATATTTTTAATAGGAAGCTATACAATATTATATTTCTGCATGTACATTATAGATTAGTTAGTACCAAAGCCAAATCTGGAGTTTATCTAACTAAATAACTTACGATAATGGTCTAAAAACTAGTTCACCCAAATTTATATGTTATAGAAAAATATTCAATACACATTTTAAAAAAAGAGGAAAAATCAAGAGAAACAAAACAATTGAAACATTTAGTTTTTTGTAGGTTTTTTATTTATTAATTTTTTTGCAATATTTAGCTTGAATTTAATTGTATTATCATTCCATTTCTAAATTTGTTAGGTGACTAAAATATTATTTTATTAAATATATCTGTTTAATAAATCTGTTTTGTTTAAATGACCCAAAATGCATTGCCTATTCACCTTATTATGCGTGTTTGAGCGGGCACAGCCATTTGAATCTTTTTGGCTTGAGACTTCCGGTCTCATTCACTTCAATTAATTTGAACACGTTAAAAACACATGCTGCTTGATGTTGCAAACTTATATATATTTTTTTTTATTTTATCATTCTATTTTGTCTGTATAGTCATGCAAATGCTAGTTTGACCGTTTTCTCCCGTTTATTATTCCTAGTCATTTCTCCCATAAGCAGCAGAATCGGAAGTTCTAAAACAATTGCAAAAATGAGCGCACTTCCGCATTGAAGAATAAGGTCAATATTCACTGAGAAAATTGATAAAAATATTAATTTTCAAAATGGGATTATATTTATTAACATTAGATCAACGTGTAATCTTGATTTGGACCAACCATACTGTAATTTGTTTCAGCTAACTTTATAAATTACCCTCAAATTATTAAATCTATCATTACTTTTACTTTAGCGTAGTCCTTTTATTAATCAGGGGTCACCACAGCAGAATGAACTGCCAACTTATCCAGCATGTTTTCCGCAGCGGGCGTCCTTCCAGCCTTAACCCAACACCTTGAGAAATGCCCATAAACACATTATTCAATTCTTATTCAATATATTTATATATATAATAGAAAATGTGAGTGAATAAGACTGAATAAGTGTTTACCAGTGTTGTGTTGCAAATTGAAGGGCATCCTCTGTGTTTCAACAAATGCTGGATAAGTTGGCGATTCATGGCTGTGGCGACCCCGGATTAATAAAGGGACTAAGCCGAAAAGAAAATGAATGCTGTGAAAATGTCCTTGCTCTGTAAAACATCTGCCAACTGTATGTTCCCTCACAATCCAAAGCATTGCTAGCGCCATGCTACATACATTAGCGGCTGTTACAGTAAACACTCTCACTGCAACATAACTGCTCCAGTCATCTCCATTCAGTCTTCAGAAGAGACACAAATCCTCTCTTCATCTGGACGCCAAAAAAAAAAAAGTTGCTGGATGTTTTAGTCAGGCCGGAGTGATGCTCATTTCCATCATTTAATGTGTTAGATTACATAATTACACATCCAACAAAGAAGTGCAGCTGTGGTAATTTCGGCTTAATTACATTAGCTAACACATTTTCTTACATTTAAATAATTTTCCCAAATAACATATCTTATCTCTAGAGATACAGATGGCAATGATTCAATTACAGAGAACAGAGGGGGAAGAAAAAAAAAACGTGGAGGAAACACTTTAGCAATGTGGAGCACTGCTTCCCCCTTCAGAGCTTTTCAGAAGAAACCCCTTTGCCCCAGATTTCACTTTATTTTTTTTCTTCCCCCCCACCCGTTTCCATCATCAAACATTAACATTTCGTCTCCCGGGATGCTACAGAGCCGTTTTATCGCTCGGAAAAACTTCCAACCTTCTGTCTCGAAAAACTGCCACCCACAACCATCCTTTTACAAGAGCGTATACTGTAGTGAGAACGTCCTACAAATGTGCTTTTTACTGTTCAGAGCAAGTTCACATAAAAAAATAAAATAAAAAAAACCCCAAAATGTTGTTTGCTAAATCAAACGAGTCTATTCCAGCTACTGGCTTGTGTGCGACTCCAAGATGGCCGCCGTAAATCAATAAACTAGATGTAATCTGCGCTGTCCAGAAAGCTGAGGGAGAACCTGGAGTATAATGCTGCTGGTCGTCTATTGTCATTCAGACACAGAAAGAGGGGCTTGTGTGCACCTGATAAGGCCGAGCCCAGAGTGAGTCATAAATCAAGTCCAGCAGCCGCTTTTCCACTGATTTCGCACGCCGGTCGCTGCTAGTCAACGGCGCAGAGCAGCAGAGAGAGAGAGAGAAATGATAGATCTGCAATTTGCTTTCTTATCTCATCGGGCAAGAAGTTTTCCCTCTACAAAAGCCTGACCTTCAGTGAATAAACAGCCCTATACAGAAAACACACACACACACCAGGGGTGGCATGCAAATTTAGGGAGGCTTTAACATGGATGTTGCTTCAACTGTTGTTTACTAGGTCAAAGCAGGATGAAAAGGATCATACACGTACAGTCTGAATAATTCACCTCCTGAATTATTAGCCCTATTGTATATTTTTTCCCACTATTTCTGTTTAACGGAAAGAAGATTTCTCAACATGATAGCTCATTTCTAACAATTGTATTCTTTGTCATGATGACAGTACATAATTTTTTACTAGATATGTTTCAAGACACTAGTATTCAGCTTAAAGTGCACTTAAAGGCTTAGAGGTGCTGTAGGTGTTCTGCCAGAATGCTAGCTGTAGCATAATAGAAATTTTTCATTCCTCCCCTGCCGTCCAAATCTAGGCCTCCTTAAGTCATGAATAGATTTGATAATAATAACTAGTAATTAGTTAGTAATCTAATAATAATAATAATAATAATAATAATAATAATAATAATGGCGCCACGGTGGCCTAGTGGTTAGCACGTTCGCCTCACAGCAAGAAGGTCGCTGGTTCGATCCCCGGCTGGGCCAGTTGGCATTTCTGTGTGGAGTTTGCATGTTCTCCCCGTGGTTGCGTGGGTTTCCTCCGGGTGCTCTGGTTTCCCCCACAGTCCAAATACATGCGGTACAGGTGAATTGGGTAGGCTAAATTGTCCGTAGTGTATGTGTGTGAATGAGAATGTATGGATGTGTTTCCCAGAGATGGGTTGTGGCTGGAAGGGCATCCGCTGCGTAAAACAAATGCTGGATAAGTTGGCCGTTCATTCCGCTGTGGCGACCCCGGACGAATAAAGGGACTAAGCCGAAAAGAAAATGAATGAATGAATAATAATAATAATAATAATAATAATAATAATAATAATAATAATAATAAGGCGCCACGGTGGCCTAGTGGGTAGCACGTTGGCCTCACAGCAAGAAGGTCGCTGGTTCGATCCCCGGCTGGGTCAGTTGGCATTTCTGTGTGGAGTTTGCATGTTCTCCCCGTGGTTGTGTGGGTTTCCTCCGGGTGCTCCGGTTTCCCCCACAGTCCAAATACATGCGGTACAGGTGAATTGGGTGAGCAAAATTGTCCGTAGTGTATGTGTGTGAATGAGAATGCATGGATGTGTTTCCCAGAGATGGGTTGCGGCTGGAAGGGCATCCGCTGCGTAAAACAAATGCTGGATAAGTTGGCGGATCATTCCGCTGTGGCGACCCCGGATTAATAAAGGGACTAAGCCGAAGAGAAAATGAATGAATGAATGAATGAATGAATGAATATTAATAATAATAACTTCTTACATTTATATAGCGCTTTTTTTGGGCACTCAAAGCGCTTTACACAATGGGGGGGAATCTCTTCATCCACCATTGAATAGTCATTCATCAGTTAGGATGTTTTACTTTGTCAAGCGTAGTTGTCGACAGGCCAGCAGATGCAGGAATTATGTTTCCCCAAAACTGGCATTGGGGTAAATTTGTTTTTATATTTGCATATTATATATATATATA
>CAIGQQ010034485.1:5566966-5577780 GCA_903798035.1 Danio albolineatus | reverse complement strand
TATATTTATATGTATATATAGATATATAAATATAAAAATATATATATATATATATCATGTGTTTTTTTTGCATGTATTGCCTTATATCAGATTTCTATGTGGGGTTAAGAAAAAAGATTAAAAAAAGTCATTTACATATTTTTTTATAATCAATGAAAAATTTGCATCTATAATTATTCTTTATTTTTTATTGTTTCCCCTTCTTAGAAAGTCAGGAAGACAATTTCTGACACAACTCAAAGTCAACATGCAGCAGCCTTCATGAGCAGCAAAAAATAAATTAATACAAAATAGTGCAGTGGCTCACCAAATGAGCCAATCAGAAGCATTTTCTCTCTGCCTATCGTTTAGTAGCTGCTGACATCATGGTTGCTAACATTGTTAAAAGACAGAGTTTTGAAGAGAGGGGTTCAAAATAAGTACAGTGGAGGACATTAGCAAAACCTCTGAAATTGCTTACAGCTTCGCAAGAGAATAACCCAGTGAAAGATTAAAGAAAAGACGCTATACTGCAAATCCTAGCGTGATTGAAATGACCTCACCACCCGCTTCCTCATCTCCTTGTTCATATGCTAAAAAAACTGCCAAAAACAGCAAGTAATGAGCCTTAACATGTGTAATCCTCTCTGTTTCTGTGTGTGTGCGCGCTCTTGTCTGTGTCTCTGGACGCCTACACTCCCAGAGGATTAGCTCCGTGGGTTATAGCGTAGAGATGCTAATTTCTACCATCCGAAATGTTTCTGTGTCATACCGTATCAAACTGCATTTAATAAGCATCTAAATAAGACACATTCACGGACATATCACCAGCTTCTGTCACAAACGGCTTGAATCAAGCTATACAAAAGAACCACAGGAGACACGCTAATTTTTAGGTAGCATTGAAGCTAATGCTAAGTTATAGACAAGTGGAGTCAAGTAAATACTGAATCAAGTGGAATGCCATGTAAATACTGTGGCACATTAACATGTAGGCGTAAAGTATTACACTGTAAAAAAATTATTGCTACCTTATTTTTTTAGTTGAATTTATTTAACTTTTTTAGTAATCTCAACTCATAATACTGAGTTAAACTTTGTATAACTTAAAACGCTTAGTTGAAACCTTGTTAAAATAAGTTAAAATTGCATAAAAATATTTGTTGTCTAGACTTTTTGACATTATGCTTTTTACAGTGTATGACAACAACAACTCTGAAATACTTGATTCTGATTGGTTAATCCTAGTATTCATTTAAATATTTTTGAATAATGATCATTAAACTGCCAATTTCAGGCACACACTATCCTACACAGCTGTGCTAACGTCTCTAACATCACCTCTAATCACATAATCAAATAACTTTATACTGCTTTATATACACTCACTGTCAACTTTATTAGGTACACCAGTCCAACTCCTGTTAACGCACATTTCCAATCAGGCAGTCACATGGCAGCAACTCAATGCATTTAGGCATGTAGACAAGGTCAAGACGATCTGCTGCAGTTCAAAGCGAGCATCAGAATGGGGTAGAAAGGTGATTTAAGTGACTTTGAATGTGGCATGGTTGTTGGTGCCAGACGGGCTGGACTGAGTATTTTTAGAAACTGCTGATCTGCTGGGATTTTCACGCACATTTTCTGTGGATGCAAATGCATTGTTGATGCCAGAGGTCAGGGGAGAATGGCCAGACTGGTTCCAGCTGATAGAAAGGCAACAGTAACTCAAATAACCAGTTACAGCGGAAGTATGCACAAGAGCATCTCTGAACGCACAACACGTTTAAGCTTGAGGCAGATGGGCTACAGCAGCAGAAGACCACACCGACAATAGCAAATTGGAGAAACGTTGCCTGGTCTGATAAGTCTCGATTTCTGCTGCGACATTTGGCAGGTAGATTCAGTATTTGGCATCAACAACATGAAAGAATGGATCCATTCTGCCTTATATCAACGGTTTAGGCTGGTGGTGGTAGTGTAATGGTGTGGAGGATATTTACTTGGCACACTTTGGGCACATTAGTACCAATTGAGCATTGTCTCAACGCCACAGCCTACCTGAGTATTGTTGCTGACCATCCGTTTATGACCACAGTGTACCCATATTCTGATGGCTACTTCCAGACGGATAACACGCCATGTCATAAAGCGCGAATCATCTCAGACTGGTTTCTTGAACATGACAATGAGTTCACTGTACTCAAATGGCCTCCACAGTCACCAGACCTCAATCCAATAGAGCACCTTTGGGATGTGGTGGAACGGGAGATTCACATCATAGATGTGCAGCTGACAAATTTGCAGCAACTGCATGATGCCATCATGGGAGGAATATTTCAAGTATCTTGTTGAATCTATGCCATGAAGGTTTAAGGCAGTTAGAGTTAGACTACTTCCAAGAAAATAGGATCATCAAAAAATCTGGTAACTTTTTAAAGTCATAATTTACGCTATCAACAAACCACTAAGCAAGACTTTTAGTTGCTCTTTAAACTGCTAATTAGCTGCTTATTAATAGTTAGTAAAGTAATAGTTGGATTTAGGTTTTAGGTAGGATTGGGGATGTAGAACACAGGTGCCCAAACTCAGTCCTGGAGGGCCGGTGTTCTGCAGATTTTAGCTCCAACTTGCCTCAACACACCTGCAAGGATGTTTCTAGAAAGCCTAGTAAGAGCTTGATTAGCTAGCCCAGGTGTGTCTGATTGGGGTTAGAACTAAACTTAGCAGGACACCAGCCATCCAAGATCGAGTTTGGGCATCCCTGGTGTACAATGAATCATACACTCCAAAAATAATTTTGCTCCTTATTCAAACTATTTATTTAAAATGAGCTGAAACAACACTATGCTTGAGGTTTTTTGGGATAACATAATTGTTTTATGTTCAGTTCACTTTTGAGTGTTCTTTATAGATGATATTTTAATAATAGACAGGTAATAATCCAGGTATTAGTTAATAGCTAATAATTGTGACTTACAGTACAACAAAACTTTGAATTCTGGTAACTTTTTGTTTTAAGGGAAGAAGCTAAATGCAATTTATTATCTTTAATGTCTTTATCTTTACACACTATAGCATATATACACATCCTGCACATGACCAACTGACTCATAAAGCACATTCTCTCACGGCCAAAACAAACGCTGTCTTTAATGATGCAACTGCCTGGGCCCAGAGCTTGAACCAATCTAAAGGCCGTTAGCTTAAGGACAGTTGGAGAGCTTTAAAAGGCAGCGTTACCCCAGACCGAGGCTGGAGATGTGAGGGTTCGACTCTTCCCATGAGGCACGGTACAAGATTGGAACCTTCTGGCATGCTGATGATCACACATATTACTTACAACACAAAAGCAGTCCAGACATCTGACATAGATTACAATCTAACAGTCAGTGGCAATAAATGCTTTCCAACATCCCCCTCTGAAGAGCATCGTTGGGCAACCAGGAAAATTGTGACGCATAGAATGCAAACTTTAGAAGTTATTATTATGCCAATATAAGCTCATTCAGAAAACATAGCCCTATATACAATTCTGGAGACCGTGAATTCTGTAGCCAGAGGTACATATGGCAGCATTTCATCTTTAAAATAAACAATACAGGGCAGTATGATGTTCTTCCTTTTCGCGCTTACCGACTGACCGCTTACCTTTGTGTAGACGGCTTTTCTGCTGTTACCAGTTTGTCCAGTGGCTTGTCAGGTACGTCAGCGGACTTGTGACATGTAGGGGAGTTGACCATGATGACGGGGTTCGAGTCTGGTGAAGAATGGTTCCAGAAAGCAGGCAAGACAAAAACAGAAGCCTAGACTTATTACGCCCCAAGTCTAGGGGAAAACAACATGGGCATAATAAACGAAAAAAAAAGGTCTCCCCCCCCCAAAAAAAATAAAAGTAATAATAATAATAATAAAAAGAAAAAATAGTACTAGTAATAATTTTACGCAAAAGACCCTCTTTGTTCAACAACCAAACTCAGTTACTCTCTCAGTTGAGAGTAACTGAATACAAAACAAAGCCATATGTTACGACTGAAGTTTATTTATTTATATTTTGCTGCGCATTGCATGAGTCTTATTCTTTGTTCCTCCATCTTGCGTTGTTTTCTGTTATGTTTTCAATAGATTGATTTCAAAATACCGGTTTAAATGAGCATCTCTTCAGGGAATCTACAAAGTAAATTAACTAAATTAGCGGTTCCCAACATGGCGGTCCCGGCTCGCAAGGGGGCCTCAGCAAGCTCTGTGGTTGGGGTCGCATCATATTTTCAATTTTTTTTTAGCAGTGCAATTAGGAGAACGATCATGATGCCTTAGTTCATTTTATCCCCTGGCTGACCAAAAAAATTGACAAATTTGTAATTCGTCCTCCACAAAAAAAGACATTTTGGATATGCGTATAAAAAAAAAAACGGTTGATGGAAACGCCATGATGTGCATAAATTTGGAAAATGCGCATAAAAAATGTATGCACATAGCTGAGTAGGATAAACTTTTTTATTCGATAAGAAAAGATGTGCATAAACAATTTTACTGCATAAATTCCAGTATACCCTTTAGCAGCTAATAGTAATGGCCCAAGCATACTGGAGCTAGGTGAGGAAGCTCCAAATATTTCGGGTCGCAGCGCTAGCAATACTGGAAACACGAAATGCAGGAAATACCAAGATAGTAACCTGAACTATGGTTTTATTCTATTTTCTTGAAGCAAAGAGTCCCTGACCCGGCCCCTGTGCATTATCTGCACTAAGTTCTTGTTAATGAATGCACGAGGCCATCCAAATTAATAAGACATTTGCAAACGACTCTTCCACAATACGGCAAGGTGTACCCAATACAAATGGCCTACAGATGTTTTGCTTTTATATTTTAGGTTAGGGTATTATATGTGCATAAACATATCTAGATATAGTAATAAACATACCACTTGTTTTAAAACACAACATTTTTTGTCATACCTACTGCAAAGTTATATGAGCGATAATATCATTAAATGTGGAGGGGGCCTTACAATATTTTCCAGGGGTCCCAGGCGAAAAAAAAAAAAAAAGGTTGGGACCACTGAACTAAATTACCTGTAAATCTTTAAAGAAAAATACAGGAAAATACATAAATAAAAAGTTGCAAGAATACATGAACAGTACAAGACTAAAAGTTGGCCGTCAACTGAGAGATAGGAAAACCCAGGACCTTTCCACTCCCAGCAACCGTCGCATCACAAATGAGCTCCCCGAACCCTGCCGGAAGTTCCCTTTTATAAGTCTCCGCAACCAGCAGCCAATCAGATCCTGGATCACCTTAGAATGGGAGCCTATGCAATAACAGAAAGCAACACAAGGCCAATCGGTGCTTTTGAAAACACTATTGGTTGGGTTTAGGGAAGGAGGAGGCTGGATCGGTCGATCGGTCACTCAGTCAATAGCGGTCTCTGGTAGATTTATGCGAGAAGAACAGGCTTGAATGGCACTGGCGAGAGAAATTTGAGATCTGAAAAAGCATACACAGCGCCCTCTAGTGCATTTACACAAGAAGAACAGGCGTGAACGGCACTCGCGAGAGAAATTTGAGATCTGAAAAAGCATACACAGCGCCCTCTAGTGTATTTTCGCGAGAGGAACAGGCGTGAATGGCACTCGCGAGAGAAATTTGAGATCTGCAAAAGCATACACAGCGCCCTCTAGTGTATTTACGCGAGAAGAACAGGCGTGAATGGCACTCGCGAGAGAAATTTGAGATCTGAAAAAGCATACACAGTGGCCTCTGGTGGGTTCGCGAAAACAAAAACTGCAAAAAAGATAAACACACCTCCTGGGACGTATTTCTCCAGAAATGTATACAGGGCTACGTTTTTTAGAATGAGCCTAGGTTGTTTTATGCCGCTATGTGTCCAAACTGCCATTTGCATAGCTTATGTGCCACTGATGAAATTTTAATAAGAGTCAATTACACACATTAAAGGAGACACCGTGAAATCTAGTGGGGTCATTGGCAACACAATATTCTAAAGCCGGTGTGCTGTTACATTGCATCAGCATGTGGAGTTCAACAAATGTGTTAATTGCTGGGCTTCTTTCAAGCATCGCCAAGTGTTTTGCAGCCTCATACCATCTATTATATAAAAAACCGCTCTTCTAATATGCTCATTACATCATGTCTGCAGCAATTGTCATCAAAGGTTTGGCCCTCTGTGTGACAGACTTGCTCGTACGGCTCATTGGGTTTCATGCTCAGCCGTTCGCTAAGCAGAGATGAACAAAGGAAACCAAAGATAGTCCATCTTTAAAGTTTTGTGACATTCTAGTGCCGTGGCTCATTTCAAAGCATGGCTCGCTTGAGTTAGAAATATTCACATCCTTGATCGCTTTGCGCCTTTTCACGTCTTAATCAGCACCAAGCCTCGGTTGACTATAAAATATCTAAGCCTTCCTGAATCATATTGTGGCTCTATTTCTAGTCACTTTCAGGCCTCGTTTACACTAATGCGTTTTTGTTTTAAAACGCATAGGTTTTGCTACGGTTACGCCATCCGTCCACACTACGGCGGAGTTTTCGAGCTCCGAAAACAGAGCGTTTTGGAAACGCTGAAGAGGCCATTTCATTCTAAAACACTGCTGCTCCGTCTCAGTGTGGATGTGGGAAACGGAGACGTCTGAAAACGGAGGCATGGCTGTTGAGATTCACTACTTGATTGGGGCTTTTGGGTCATTGCGTAGCCTTCGCTAATTCGTCAAGCCTCTATCACATGACTATAATGCCACCGGACATGACTCCCAGTTGACATTTACGATAGCCATGGATGTTTTATATTCATTTGTTACTTTAAGTAACAACTCAACCTCGTCTGTCCACAAAAAGACCTCTCTTGCTTTCTTTGCCATCGCGTTCATCGTTCAACCAGCGTTTGTTGACTAACAAAAACCAAATGGTGAGCGAGACACATGCTTCCAGTTTATTCTTGAACGCGTATGCCCAGAGTGCGCGAGTGGTCACGTGATATACGTTTTTGGGCGAGTAGTGTGGACGGAGATATGTTCAGAAACGCTGGGTGAAACGCTAGTGTGGACGCGAATCGTGGCTCGCACTAGTGTAAAAGGGGCCTCAGATCTTCATAAAAAGGAAGCCATGCTAATTTATGTACACTCAAATGCTTTCTATCACCTGCCACTCACTAGGAAGTAGCGAATCATTGTTCATGGTTATAGCGCTTTTACAATGTAGATTGTGTCAAGGCAGCTTCACATGCATTATAAAAAATTGAAACAGTGTCAGCCCAGTTTTCAGTGTTGAAGTTCAGTTTAGTTCATTTCAGCGTGGTTTAATAGTCACTGCTGAGAGTCCAAACACTGAAGATTAGTCCATCGATGCGCAGCCCTACAAGTCCCGAACCATGCAAGCCAGAGGTGACAGCGGCGAGGAAAAAACTTCACCAATTAGCGAAAGTGAAGAATTAAAAAACATAGAGAGAAACCAGGCTCAGTTGGGCACGATCATTTCTCCTATGGTCAGACGTCTTGTGCAGAGCTGCAGTCTATGGCACCGGGGCTGGAGAACGCTGGACGTCCATCACGGAGAGACCACAGGTAGGTCACCGGCTTACAGGGATCGGTCTCATGCTCTCCACTCCTCCATGACCACCACAGCAGCTGCTCAGGATACAGCCTGGTCCAGGATTATGGAAACCTCGGGAATAATAAAAAATAAAAAACAGACTAACATGAGCGCAGATGCAGTTCAAATTATAATGTCTTTTGGGGTGTGTTCCTGGCTCCGGTTGCCCTAAATAATGCAGACTAACAATCCTTTAGAGGATTTGGATTCCAATGCATTTGTGTTTGATACACACTCATTCACACACACATATTCACATTCACACAACCAATTCACCCACTGTATACCACGTCTTTGGACTTGAGGGGAAAAGCACCCAGAGGAAACCTACTCGACCACAGAGAACATCCAAACTTCATACAGAAATGCCAACTGACCCAGCCGAGGCTCAAAATAAGGAACCTTCTTGATTTGATGCGATCGTGCTACCCACTACGCCACCATGGCGCCTTAGGTATATTTCAAAACTCCAAAAGACAACAGCTCAGTTTTTTTACCTTCTTTTTTTTATTTAACAGACTCCTTCCCAACATCCTTCATGGAAATGGAGAATTAGTTGAAACACGATGACAATTACAAGCGGGCCCAGTGTAAAGACCAGAGGTACTACGAAAACAAACCAATCGCAGCTCTCAAGAATCAATCTGGTTTGCTTAAAGAAAAGCCCTCTGAACTCTTGCCAGCTCCTTCCATCCAAATAATTCATCCCCGCGCAGCCTTGTGTTTTCACCTTTAAAACATCCACAATCAAGGAGAGCGCTCTTGTCCCCCTTCGCTTTGTCTTTTGTTCGCCGCGGCAAGGTCGACTGAACATTGCACCTTACAAGTAACATTAGAAATATCTAATTGCGCAGAGGAATGCAGGTCAGCCTTTTGAAGTCGCTTGTTTTTTTAGCACTTAAGTCTATGGGAAAGACTGCGTGGGCCAGCTTGTCTTTCAGCTTCTTGATCCGCCTTTTTTTCACCGTCAACCCTTTTACAGCTTTTCTCATTACGGCATTTGAAAAACAGTGTCTGAGGAGCAGTGATGCATGAATGAATTATTTAGACGGGGCTCTGGATCGGCCTGACAGTGTGTGCAGAGTTTTAGTGCGGTGCAAGCGAGTCCTCCGAGGCACATCAGAAGGGCCGAAAGCCATAATGTAAACCCACTTTTATACCTCTGAGGGAGGAGCGGGACTACAGCTGTAAGCTTTATTTAGTAAAACAGACAGTATGTAAAGGCGAGCCAAGTCCGAGGGATTTCGGAGAGCTGACGTGCTGCATTCGGAGTGTTTATCGTGGACAACGTGACTGAGATCAGCTCAGGATTGTGCAAAGAAAATAGCTGAGTTGCTGTTGCTTTGTTTAAATGTTTGAAAGTGGTAGCCATGGAGAACGTATGAACGGTTAGCAGTCTGTTGTCTGAGACAATATCATTGAATCATTCATCGCCGCATATTTAGCTTGACGTTAGCGAGCGCATGTCTGCAATAGTCAACCCACACATTCTCCCAGGGCAGAATGCAGCAGTTTCTAGAAGTAAGACTTTGAGGACAACACATACACTTGATACACAGACATCATCTTTTCTATATGTACTGTATATATGTAAACACAATTTGGATTGTAAAGAAAGCTCAAAGCTTAAAAGCGAAGCTACTTTGAAACTATAATTATAGTGAAAAGCACTATACAAAATAAACTTGAATTGAATTGAAATTAAATAGCACATCATTTTAAAGTGGTATCATTTTTTTCAAGTTCAAGTAAAAAAAAAAATCTAATATAAAGACACCTCAAAAAAATAAAAAATATAATAATATAATAATTAGAGTGTACCGTAAAAGTTGACTTGTGCTATACTGTAGTGTCTTCTGAACCCCTACATCTATGAAAAGAAATTAAGAGACCATATGATTTTTTTTTTTTTTAATGTTTTTCTGGATTTTTTTAGGTATTGATTTGGGGAAAATATATTTGTTAGTTTGTTTAATAAATGTTTGATAGCATTTCATCCAAAAAATAAAATAAAATAAAAATAAATGAACAAACAAACAAACAAACAAATAAATAAATAAATAAATATTAAGATATGGATTTGGGAAAAAATGTTAGTTTGTTAAATAAATGTTTGGCAGCATTATAAAAAAAATATATAAATAACAATTATAAAATTAAATAAATAAATGAATAAGTAAGTAAAATAAAAAAAGTGATTTTTTTAAATTAAATAAATGATAAATAAAATAAAATAAAATAAATAAATAAATAAATAAATAAATAAATATTAAATCTAAGCAAATGTCAATTGATCAGAATAACAATTTCATTCTTTGTTATTGAAAAATAGGATTATTACACATAAATTATATGACAATATTGGTTTTCAATCATTTTTATTTATTTTATTTTATTTGTATTTTGGCTTTAAATAAGGGAACATAATGTAAAGTAAGTTGTTGTTGTTGTTGTTGTTGTTGTTGTTTTTGTGCTTTAAAGTGTCTTTCGAACTTACAACTGTAAAAAGAAATTAAGATACCAAAAATGTATTATTATTTAATTTTTCTGGATTTTTTAGTTATGGATTTGAGGGAAAAAATGTTTGTTTGTTTGTTTAATAAATGTTTTCATCCAAATTGAAAATAAATACAATTAAATACAATTAAAATAAATCCAAATTTTTTTTTTTTAATAAATTAAACAAATAAATTTATTAATATTTGTTTCATTATTCCCCCCAGAAAATGTCAATTGGTCAGAATAATAATTAATTTCATTTGTTGTTATTGAAATGTTATTGTTGTTATTGAATTTTATGTTGTTATTCCACATAAAAATTGGTTTTCAATATTTATTTATTTGTTTATTTATTTATTTATTTATTTATTTATTTATTTATTTATTTATTTATTTATTTATTTATTGTTTGTTTGTTTGTTTGTTTGTTTGTTTGTTTGTTTGTATATTGACTTCAGTTGAGGAACATAATGTCAAGTAAGTTGCTGTTCGCTTAATTTACTCTCAATCTATTATCTACCAGTGTCAAAGAATACCAGTGTCCACTTTAAAGCTTTACCAGTAGTAAAAAAAACATGTAGTTTAAATCAAAATGTGTCACTACTAGATGGATGGATGGATGGATGAATGATGGATGGATGGATGGATGGATGGATAAATGGATGGATGGATGGATGGATGGATAGATAGATAGATAGATAGATAGATAGATAGATAGATAGATAGAT
>CAIGQQ010034485.1:5547745-5566956 GCA_903798035.1 Danio albolineatus | reverse complement strand
GATAGATAGATAGATAGATAGATAGATAGATAGATAGATAGATAGATAGATAGATAGATAGATAGATAGATAGATAGATAGATAGATAGATAGATAGATAGATAGATAGACAGACAGACAGACAGAGAGACAGACAGACAGACAGACAGATAGATAGATCTCCTTTTGTGTTCCACAGAAAGAAAGAAAAAGCATTATATCCATATGGAAGGATGTGAGCGTGAATAAATAATGGTTGAATTTTCATTTCTTGGGTGAACTATTCCTTTAATTCACTTTCAGTTTATCATAGCCGACACAGGCGCACAATAAAACTCCACGCGCGGCTTCAACACTTGAGCTGTTTAATGATCTGTGGTTATCTGTGAGCCTTTTAAAACGCTCACCGGGAAGATTGCATTAGCCCAGTAAAGGTGAAATTATGCTAATGCAATTAAAAAAAACGGCCCGCCAAGCATATGTTATTTACTTTTATAATCTAGTATGTTCTTCTCACTGCTCTCACTCCTATGTACTCGAACGCATCTGATTAGATTTATTCCACTACGGCACAGAGTCAGAGGGTGTTTCTTGTGATCCGCGTTAGGCAATAAAAGTTCTCCTCAGTCTGATTTCTGCCCTTGTTCCTGCAGGGTTTTTCAGATAGCTGACGGTCGGCGCAGTGTGGCTTTTGGTCTATTTATATCTGACAAGGTAACAGTCGGTGTGTGTGGTGGCATCTGTGTGCCAGGGCCCGAACACTCCCAACCCTCTGACAGTCTCTCTGGCTCAGGTGGTGGGCACTGCCCTGCCGTATGACAAACGCAGCTTGGTAGAGGGCAGATGAAACCGTGCCAGGCATCCAAATAGCAAGAGCCGATGAAACCAACAGCCACAAGATATCATTTTTTGGCACTTTTCTTTAAACTCCTATCGTAAATGTACTAAATATTTGCTAGTATTGTCTCAATTTGACAAGGAAACTTCCAGAAGGAAAATAGAGATCTATTTTGTAACAATTCCAAAGTAAAAAGTGATTATTCATTCATTCATTTTCGGCTTAGTCCCTTTATTAATCCAGGGTTACCACAGCAGAATGAACCGCCAACTTATGCAGCATTTGTTTTAAGCCTGGCTTAAACTCGACGTGTCCGCTAGTTCGCTGGAGTGCGCGCGGCAAATATGACGTCATCGTTCATCGTGCGGATGTTCGCTTTGGGTGCGCGAGACATTATTTCGGCTGGAGGAGCGCATGGTATTTTTTGAGACTCGAGCGAACAGTGCGCGCGGCGCCACGTCTGAGTTGAGTTGAATATGAATCACTTTGAAGAGATTTTGTCTGAAACAGGTACGACTGTCAGACATATTCATGATCAGTGATCATAGAGATAACCAGGTAGGTGATCAATAATTCTTGGCTAGAAATTGCAACAGCAGTGGGAAAGGAGGAGGGTTTTTGTTAAAAGGTTTGGAAAAACCTGAGGGATGAGTTTATTAAAGCCAAAGAGACCATGGCAAAAGTGGAGACCAATTACAGAATATGTTTTTCCACCATTCAGGTTTAACACTGATGTATATATTACAATTGAATTTAAAACAATTTAATAGTAACAAAACTATAATTAAGAAAAAAAAATGATGTCTTTGATAATTAAAAAGAAATTTTTGAACCAAACTTTTCTGCTTTTATTCTTGCCATAATAAAAAAATATATTAGTAGAGCAACCCATGTTGTGTTGTCTTTAATATTTTAATAAATTATAGTAGGAAGAACTGTCTGAGATAAAAACAAAAGCAAGTGATGCATCAAAGTTTGATTAAATTGTTTTTATGGTTATGAAAATCTTTATGATCATTAAAACAATTTATTAAAACAATAAAATTAATTAGTTTAAAAATCTTGATCGATATTAATGATGTGACGTAGTTCCGGAAACTTTCTCGGTTTATCTGTCTGACTTTACGGTCAGGTTCATTTGACTGACCCCTGTAGTTTTAAAGAATATCACAACGGCGAATGCGGCAATTATA
Organism: Danio albolineatus; assembly: GCA_903798035.1. Lineage (NCBI taxonomy): Eukaryota > Metazoa > Chordata > Actinopteri > Cypriniformes > Danionidae > Danio > Danio albolineatus. Next base: position 5,564,946 of record CAIGQQ010034485.1, on the reverse strand, counting down.
AAAGCTTCGTCCGTTTCGCGAGGTGCGCGTGCACTCAGCGAAGGCACGCGATGTGGCGCCAGGCGAAAGTATAAATCCAGCTTTACGCAGCGGATGCCCTTCCAGCTGCAACCCATCACTGGGAAACATCCACACATTCTCATTCACACACATACACTACGGACAATTTAGCTTATCCAATTCACCTGTACCGCATGTCTTTTGGACTTGTGGGGGAAACCGGAGCACCCGGAGGAAGAACACGCAAACTCCACACAGAAATGCCAACTGACCCAGCCGAGGCTCGAACCAGTGACCTTCTTGCTGTGAATCGAAAACAAGTGAGTTAACCCACTGTCTTAAATAATGACAAGTTGATTTTGCCTAACTCTTAATGTGTACTGTTCAAATTGACCACCCTTTCTTTATGTACCGTGGCTGTTTTTGCCCCATTGACTTTCATTAAAATGACATTTTTTGATATTTTACTTAAGGGGGTGGTCCACTATGATATGATATTTTAAGCTTTAGTTGATGTGTAATGTCGCTGTGTGAACATAAACAACATCTCTGAATATAAGACACTCAAAGTTCACTGCAAAGGGAGACATTGGCTATTACAGAGTTAGCTTAGCAAAGCCTACAGCGAATGAAGTTTGATGACTACAAAAATATACCTCCTGGTTAATGATGTCATAAACCCTTCAGGTTACAAGCATACACCCAGCGCAGCAAAGGGGCGTGGCTAGATGTGCTGCAATGTTATAGCAGGATGCTTCCTGATGACGCGAATCTCAGCTCATAATGTTAGCTGACCAATCAGAGCCTCTTGAGGGAGGGCTTTTGGAGGAACTAAAACATATGACAGTCGTTTTCATGTTAGCTGAGTAGCTGTATATAATCAAAGTAAGATATATGAAAAAATAATGTGATTTTTCACAAATGTAGCATGAGCACACATTGCTTCTTATAAACTTATAAACACATCTTATAAACACAACCAAGCTTTAAAGGGACTTTAAATCTACTTTTCAAGCTGTTTGAACAGACACATGTGTAGGTATAGTATATAGACGATCATATTGAGGTGATATAAACACATGTATCCAAAAAGGCGGCAACACCAAAGCTCCAAAAATACAAAATTTATTAAATTAAAAAGGCTGACACAGAGCGTGTAACGTTTCGAGCCTCCGGCTCTTCATCAGACAGTGTTGATCACAATCAGGTGCTCCCTTTTGTACATTTCCGGATCGAATGCTATCCTATCAAATAACAAAGACAACTTAGATATTCAAAATGGCAATGCAAAAACAAACCATAATATAAATTATGGAAAACCACAATATGAAAAACAAAATATACCATACAACAAAATATACAAATTATACAAAATATATATACAACAGAATATAACCAAAACCTCTTCCCAAACACCTACTTAGACAAAAAATTATCCAAGAATTATGCAAAAATTATTAAAGAATTAATAAAGAATTAGGGAAATATTAAAGAAATATTAAAGAAAAGGGCGAATGTCAAACTCCTTGTTTAAGCCTTTTGGAGACAACGTATCCACAGTGAAAATTCAAAAGGCTTCACGTTGTAACAACAATCTTTTAAGTGTGTGTGTATCTGTGTGTGTGCGCGTAAACTTTATAATGACATTGTGTGTGGCTCATCGTTGCAACTCCACAACAAACACATCAAACAATCATTGGTAAAGTTCTTACTGTAGTATTTCTCACAAACGTTACGTAAGATCTGCTTCCTTTACATCCGTCTGTCTGTCTGGCGCAGCCAAGGGCAGAGATCGAGGCACGCTGACAGGCCCGTGGGAACGGTGGGTGGGGAGGACTAGCCTTAAAGGCCCAGTACACAATAACAGCAACAAGCTGTTTAGAGCTATAATCATAGACTGTAAAAAATATGGACGTAGTATCCGTGACGTCACCCATAGGTTTCTGATGAACCTAAAAGAAGCCACTAGTAGGCGTGGCCAACCGTCGCCATTTTGTTCGCGCGTCATCGCACCAACCGAGGCATACCAAACAAGGGCAAAGAGGCGGAGCGTGGGCGGAGCGTGAGCGGAGCTACGGGACGCATGCTGCCATTAAGCTAAGAGCTTTCTTATGGGAGAAACACATCATATTTCATTACCTGAGACTCGTTTGTGTTCTGACCACACGTGCTTGGTTGTACACTATATCAATAAAGTGTTTAGTCTGTTGAAAACACTGTTGTAATACATCAAGCCACTTCGTTCTTAAGACGTTTTTCAACAGGAAGAAAGTGTGAATTACATCCAAATACTTCAGATATAGTCTGTGTTAGTAAATGCAGGGCTATTTAGGAAATCCAGGCAGAACACTGTATGACAACGCTTCAGATGACGATTTTATAGACTACAGCTGATCAATCTGTCAGATTCTGGAGTGCATTAGAGTTCTGAAGAACATTATAAATGATAAAGTATCCTAAATAAAGCAATTACATTTATAGACATGGTATAAGTATATAATTTCACTCACCTGGGAAACGGAGGCCACGTGAATGGTTTGTGAGCACAATTAAGTGCACACAGCATGCCATATCATCTGATAATTGCAGGAAATAATTCCAAAAGGCAACTGACTGTGTAAAGCCAAATAAAACAACACAAAAATACGACGAATCAGCCGGAATCAGCTAAGGTGACGTGACGGCGACCAGCGCGACTAGCTGTCACTCAAGTGGCCACGCCCTTAATTATGCAAACTTAATTTAGCTTAATATAAAGGAAACGGATGAGTAAAAAAAAAAATTCACCCCTCTCACAGTTGTCATGAAGGGTAATATCAGCTATATGAACCAAAATCGTTCTTTGTACCAGGCTGTAAACACCTTTTTTACTGCTGTAAAATTGGCCATTTCACCAGTGGGCTCATTGGAGATTTGCTCTATTTTGGAGCCAGGACAGCCAGGACTAGCGGAATTTTCGATGAATTGCAAGTTTTAGTTACTTCCGGATTGGCTTCCCGAGGGAGAGCGGGAGGTTGCCGCTTGGCTATAATACAGAAACTACTGAAAGCTATAGATAATAATCTGATGGATGTTTTGAGCTGAAACTTTACAGACACATTCTGGGGACACAAAATACTTATATTACATATCGAAAAAGGGGTAAAATATGTGCCCTTTTAAACTACACCCCTTTAACTTAGCTTAGCATAAATCAATGAGTCAGATTAGACCAGTGTTTCTCAACATTTTTAGTGGGTCGCGGAGTATGTGTAAAACATTAATTTTTAACTTATTTTGCTTGTACCGGACTTTAATTTTGAAATGCTCATACCAGACTTTTATTTTGAATTGCGTATACCAGACTTTTATTTTGATTTGCACAATTGTACTTTGTAATATTTGTATAATTTGATACATTTTGTCCAATGAAATCAATAAAAAATTGTTTATTTGTAAGTCTTGGTGATTTTCTTATGATTTATCTGTCACTACTTGTGTATGTTAACAAATAAATACAAATTAATACATTATAATTCCTAAAATTAAAATATAGTTCCTAAAAATTTGGGTCGGGGCTTGATGACCATGTAAAAATGTGGGTCCCATGGCCAAACCAGTTGAGAACCACGGGATTAGACCATTGGCATCTCCCTCAAAAATATTAAAATGAAAAACTGTTAAAAATAAAGAAATAAATAAAGATAATTTTACTATTTAAAGCCTGTCTTCTATGTAGTTGCATAATTTACTAAGACCGGCGCAAAATGAAAAGTTCCTATTTTATGAGCCAAAATAATAAGGAACTATACTCTCATTCCGGAGTAACAATCAAGGAACTTTGTTGCTGTACCACCAGAAAATCGGTCAGTAAATCCAATGTGACCTTCATTCATTTGTTCATTCATTCATTTTTGTTCTGCTTAGTCTCTTATTTATCAGGGACCACAGCACAAGGAACCACCAACTATTCTGGCATATGTTTTATGCAGCAGAACCCTTCCAGCCACAACCCAGTACTGGGAAACACCCATACACTCTTGCATTCACACACACTCACCCAATCAGTTCATCCAATTCACCTATAGCGCATGTCTTTGGACTAGAAACCAGAGCACCCAGAGGAAACCCATACGGACACAGGGAAAACATTCAAACTTCACACAGAAAATGCCAACTGGCCTATCCAGGACTCGAACCAGCGACCTTCTTGCTGTGCGGGGACAGTGCTAACCACTAAGCCACCGTTCCACCCAAAATGTGACCTTATTAAATTCTATTCATTCTCATTGTTCCTCAGAATTATTTATTATAATGATGTCATTCTGCAAGCACTTCATTCGAACATGCATCACACATCACTTGACAGACTTCCTCGTTTGCTGATCGTATCGCTGGAATTACAAGGTCTGTTGCAACACGTAAGGCTGGATCATTTCAGATCCAGATCAACCCATGTAGCGCAACTGCATACAACAACACCCAAAGTCATAAAGAGGTAATGTTTGCGTTTCCAAATGCATGGACAGCAACTGCAATACTTCAGCAATACAGATACAGTCTTGATACACCACACTGATTTGAGCTGCATGCACTTGTGATTCTAAACGAAGTGTGTATCTGATATCAAGGCATTTGGGGTTAGTTCGTATTGTATGAATAGTAGGGTCTGGAATCTTCAGCTGGGGCTATGGTATTTTATTTTTAATGGTAAAGGTGCTGGCATTTTTTCAATTATGAATTGGTTGTTGACTGATTTATCTGTCTGACATAAATAAAAGATCCACAAAAACTGCACTAATACACTAGTATTCACTAGTTTGAGAGCATACCATTTGTATTCAAACATCTCTATTGTTACAGGGTTAGTTCACCCAAAAATGTTATATAAAAATGCTCTTAATTACCCTTTTGTGTGTCAAAATATTCAATTTTCTACCCTTACACATGTCAGGGTGTGTGTTTACGATGGGCAGAACAACATATTGCCATTAGAGTCAGCAGAGCAACACAAAAGCATTGTAATGGCCATAGAAAATGTGCACCCTAATCAGATGCGGAAGTTGATTTTACAGTTTTTTTACCACACAAAAGTGTTCCTGGAGCTAAGTATGACTGCAGTTGAACCTCTGAAGTCACATGGAATGTTTTGATGATGATTTTGGTTACATTTCTGGATTTTGAATGCGCTCTTATGGAGGATGAGAGCTCCAGGATTACATCTAAAACATCTTTGTTTGTGTTCCGAAGGTGAGCAACATGAGGGTAAGTAATTCATTCATTCATTTTCTTGTCGGCTTAGTCCCTTTATTAATCCGGGGTCGCCACAGCGGAATGAACCGCCAACCCATCCAGCATTTTGTTCTACGCAGCGGATGCCCTTCCAGCCGCAACCCATCTCTGGGAACATCCATACACACGCACTCACAAACACACACTATGGACAATTTAGCTTGCCCAATTCACCTGTACCGCATGTCTTTGGACTGTGGGGGAAACCGCAGCACCCGGAGGAAACCCACACAACCACGGGGAGAACATGCAAACTCCACACAGAAATGCCAACTGACCCAGCCGAGGCTCGAACCAGCGACCTTCTTGCTGTGAGGCGAACGTGCTACCCACTAGGCCACCGTGGCGCCCGGGTGAGTAATTAATAACAATATTTTTGTATATGTATATTTTTCATACACAGTACTGTGCAAATGTTTTACTGATTGTATAATGGATATATGTGACCTTTTACCACAAAAGAAAGTCATAAGTATACATTTTTTTGGCCAATTTATTGCTATAATTGAGATTTATACAGTGTGAATAACTTATCTTTCAGTTGATTTGTGGTTTGTTAGCTTACAAGTTAGGTTAGAGTTTGAATTATTTAGCTTTAATTGTTTAAGACATATAAAAGACAGTGTTAGAGATAGGCTGTTTGAGCTGCATTTCAATGTTGCTAGCAATATTGTCTGAATTGCCGGAATTGTGAATGATGAAATGTGCAAATCATTATACCATTCCATCTGGAAATGACTTCAGTGGTAATAGATTCTATTTTCATTACAATAATCATTTGCTAATTGCAGTGAAATCTTATTTGAAGAAAGAAAACGGCTAATGAAACAGTCATGAAATGGCCTCCACAGAGTCCAGATGTGAATATTATAGAGGCTGTAAGAGATCATCTGGACAGAAAAAGAAATATATCATACTCTAAACCTAAAGAACCCTGCAAAGTGCTTAAAGAAGCCTGATATTACACATTATTTCAGAAAATGTCAGAACAATTACAACAAGAGCTTAGTGTCAAGGGAAGCCACATTAAACATAGACTTTTGCTTGAAGAGGAAATGTTGTGCTGTTTTTTTTTTTTAATAACATATTTACTATATTTTCTGTTTGCTTTTAATAAAGAGACTGACAAAATATGCAATATTTTGCAACAAAATGTGTGAGGATTTGGCCTTCCACAGAATATGCATCCGGTGATCCCGCTGTAACAACATTAGGAGCTCTTCCCTGCAGAGAATGTGAATTTACACCAGCACCGAAGCTGCATGTTGAGCTGTAAAAATTTCAAGACTGCCCGGACAACTGTGCGACGCTTATGGCTCTCTCGTTTCATTAATTTCTCTTTTGTTTTAATTGATCTTTATTTCCCCCGATTATGAGCGTAATTAAACACCAGAAACCAATTCCTGCTCCGTACCATCTGCCTGGACAGCCAGACTTCCAGAAGGGCATATGGATGCCGAGATGCTGGGCATGAACCATCACCTGCTTCCCAAAGCATTCTCTCGACATCCACTTCATCCACAAGGTTATTTTAGGACACTATTAAAGCATAATAAATGCACCCTAATCATTGGAAATCATGGATAATTATTAAATCAAAGCATGTACTTGTTGAAGTAATCATTTCTAATTAGCAGTATTCATTTAGAAGCCTTTAACCCCAAAGAAGAAACATTTGTTGTGATGGCTTTGAGACATGTAAGAGAAATTAGAAATGTTAAAAGGTCTAATTATAGGCATCCTATCAAATAAAGTTCATACAGTTTTGCTATTAAAGTGTCAAGATAAACCCTGTAATTCCTATGTTGTCACTGCAATCCCTTGCTTATGTGTTTCTCCTAAGCGTTGGCTTTATTTGATTAGCTGGGATCTGTTTAATGAACCGGCGATATGAAGTTAAGCCTATTCAAAGCTAAAAGAAGAAATCTCCCATTAGAAAGGACAAACAGTACTATCAACTTTTGACCTCCACAAATTGAATAAGTTGAGCAAGTCATTCGAGTAGCTGAGACTCGGACTAGCTAAGTCCCCACTTACTCAGGCTTACATTACAACCATATGGCCAAGACTGAGCGCTTAGTGCAACTTCTGAGAAAAAGCGCTATGTTTTTCCTTAATTCAAAGCATCGGCCAAAGCTTGTAGTCAATTCATAAACAACACAGGTGATTGTCAAAAACAGACGCTATTAAAACTATTCTATATTCGGATTTTCTAGAATTCTATCCCTCAACGTTAGATTTATTTCCTAATAAATTATATATATATCTTGATGTTTATTGTTCTCGCTCAATACACCACAAAATCGAGTTATGAACTTGATCAATCGCTGCTCTGCCGCCGTGACTGTTTTATGATTGGGCAAGGTCAGGGATTTTATTGACCCGATAACCCTTGATGAAAATGGACATGCTTGAGGACTGGAGAAGGAGGACCGAGTCATTTTGAGCAGCTCTTTTTTCTCTGTGGCATCAGCTCAGAAAAAAATGAGACTAATTTCTTCCGGAGGTATCTCGGATGCTTCCTCGGCCAATCGTGCCTGGAGAAAAGAGCATAAAGCTGGACTCAGACAGACGGAAAGCTGGAAGAGAAGCAGAAGAAAAACAAGGAGAGGGTGATGGATGGTGCGAGAGACTGGCGCAAGGTTCTCTGAGACTTCCCCCCCCCCCCCCCCCCCCCCCCCCCCCACCCCCCACTCGTACCATCTGTATTGGGTAAATGCATTCCTGCAACTCTAAAAGAGGCTGAAGTCATTCCCCTGTGATGCTCACTGTGCAAAGAGGTGATAAACTTCAGGTGGTAAATTAGGAATTAGATGACTTTTACGCAAACATTCAGCTTAAAAAATGATATGTAACCACGGCGTCCTTGGGACAACAAGGGCTTATGCTTCCAGCATGCATTAAGGCTGAACCCGCATTGCATGGTACAAATACAGTATGTATTTTTTAGGAATATCTAATGCACACAAATAAATATGCTTGATCAAACTATTTATTCAAAAAGAGTTCTTTCGGCGAACAACTTAATTTTTCATGTTCAAACAACTTAAATTTGTTAAAAAAAAATTTTAAAAAGATGACGTCAACTTTAATTATCTGTGTTGGGACAACAGGAGGGAATTGTGTAGAACCCAGCATCACCATAGTTTTCTTTACTTCTGGTCACATGGAATTCATTTAGGCAGGGGGTATCAGTCCTTTAGGGCGGGGCTATCAGTGTGGGTCTTGATGTCTCATTCACAATAGCAGCAACTCTGTAGCTGCCTATCGCTCTGGGTGGCGACCTGTGGAAAACTCAGGAGTCTGTAGGTCTACAGCACGGAGAACACAACTGGCCTTTGAGTGAGCTAAGAGATCACGTGAGCTCTACTGGGGCTTCTATTGGCTGTCGCTCAAAAAAGTTGCTCTTCATTTGCATAAAGTTGAAGGATTCTCAGCTTTGTTGTGTCGTTACACGACCACTTGGTCGCTGTCGCTCAGGTAGACAGAGGTCATCGGAAGTTGTTCACTCTTCGTTGAAATGAACAGTTGCTTGTTGCTTTCTGCCGCAAGTCACTCGTAGTGTGAAAGAGGCTTGATTCCTGCCTTTGTGGGAGAGAGTGGTTCAGACAGATACTGCCCTCCATGGGTGCTGAAACACACGTCCACACACAAAGGCACATAATGCACTCTCTTGTTTCAGTTGGCATTTTATGTGTTAATGCGCAGATTTTGGTCCAGACGTGAGCCTGACGCAAGGTAATAATAACATTAAATAATGATAATTCCTTACGTTTATATAGCACATTCTCCTCATCCACCTCCAGTGTGCAGCATCCAACCTGGATGATGCAACGGCAGCCATATTGTGCCAGACCGCACACAACACACCAGCTGATTGTAGAGAGAAGACAGAGTGATGAATCCAATTATGATATGGGGATGGTTAGGAGGCCATGATGGACAGAGACCAGTGGGCAAATCAGGATGCCTACTCTTTTTCGAAGGACATCCTGAGATTTTTAACAACCACAGAGAGTCAGGACATCGGTTTAAAGTCTCATCTGAAAGACGGCGCTCACTGAGCAGTATAGAGTCCCTATCAATATACTCGGGCATTAGGACCCTCACAGTTAGTGATCTCACACCACTTCCAGCAGCAACCTAGCTTTCCCATGTGGTCTCCCATCCAGGTACTGGCCAGGTACAGCCCTGCTTAGCTTCAGTGGACGACCATGTGAGAGTTGCAGAGAGCTAGTTGCCGGAGAAAGGTGACAACACAGTTGGGTTTGTCCTGGCCTTAAAGGTACAGTATTTTTCTGCAAGTCAGTTTTTAAGATCTACACTAATATAGTGTTGTTCTATCTTTATTATCAGACCTTTCAGCAAAAACATGCAAATTAGGCCTTTTACTGATTGTGTCAGCATTCATTCAAATAAGGATCATATGACTGAGAAGAATCTTAAAGGGCCTTCAACAGACCTTTGCCAGATCTCCAAGTCAAAACTGGCCTATAAAACGGGTGATGCATGAATACGTGCGGTGCTCTTTTTTTTTGTCTTCTGCTGTTTGTGTGTTATTTGCCTTGCATTGTTCATAAAGTGAGCTGGGAGTAATACGCAAACACCCTCTTACACAGCTATTACCATAACGTTAAAAAACACATTACTTTAAATAAGGTCGCTGGGAAAGGAAGACCACTAGTCCGCTCAGAGGCTCCCAGTAAACCATTTCAAACTGCTAGCGGTCTGACATTCTCCAGACCTTTGACTTCCTTCATCACATAATTAGGAAAATTGCTTTTTGCAGACCTAAATTAGTAATGGTTCTCTTTTTCCCATCGTCTGACAAGAGTAAACTACAATAAGATGTTACCTCTTACCCCACTTACCATCACTACCTCCGAACCATCAACCGATCCAGGCCTTTTCATATAATGGGCTAAATAAGCTCAGCCGTTGTCTGCTCCATGGCTGCGGGTCTTTGATCAAGCGATGATCATAGCGGAGAGTTCCGCGATTCGGGGCAACTGCCGACACACTTGTGGAGATGGTGAGGCGGCCCATTTGAAAATAACCCATCCAACTTTCATCTAACAGGCCTGACACCCACTAAAGCTCCCCGTTCATCTAACAGCTTCCCCCTCCACAAAATTAAATTGGAAGCAGATGGAACGGACCCGCAATGCTTGTCCTGTCAGATTGTCATGGCACATTTGGAGTGATTTCACTGTGGTTCTGGACGAGAGAGGGGGGTAATAGGGAGGGGGGTTGAAGAGAGAAATGTGGAAGCCACTTCTGCCAAGACATCAGTGTATGATCACACAGCTGGCACCAGTCTAGAGAGAGTCTGCATACCACCTTATGGAGGCAGCAGCCGGCGTTCCACCATCACTCTGGAAGGATCTTTGTCATTTCTATCCTCCTAAACCTCAAAACTTCCTGTCAGTTCGAATCTCTGTTTAGTTTTTCAGACGCACCCTCGAGGTTTATGTCATTGCATCGGGGACCGCTGGTGCAAAACGTCAAATACTGAGAATAATAGCTCATTCTGACACATCTCAATGCTGATCTCTGGGGACGGAGTGATTTCCATAGTATCCTTCACACTGTTGTCAAATCTCCTTTTTTTAACAGGCTGCTAGAATCGGAGCGGTCCCAGAGCACTGAGTCTCATCTGCCGTTATGCTCACCTATCCCCGAATGCTCTCCATACACTCCGCTCTCTGATGGCCGCGTGTTTTAGAGGTTTCATCTTCAGAGGGGTCAGCGGGGGTCGAAGAGAGAGGAGGTCTGGAATGTACAGGCCGATGTGATGTGTGCTTTGCCATGGTTGTGTAGTTGACAGGTGGAGTTCTGATGACGGGGTGAGAGAGAGACCAGGACACCTCCGCTGACCTTCTGAAGGCCCGACCCCTGCCCCGGCCTTCCCTAAAGGCTCAGAGGGGGTCACAATAGCTGAACCGAGGAGATTTTCCCAGTTGTGAGAAAATGTCTGAATGGATGATGACTAAAATCTGCATACACCCAAATTATTATGTTGGGGGACAATAGTAGATAACATTTTAATAAATAGGACGAATCAAGGGAAATAAAAATAGAACATTTGCAATAATTCGTTTAAATTTAAATTGATTATATTTTTATTCCAAACCTCGTATTTTAATGGATATAAGTGTTTAATGAAACAGGTTTGTTTAAAGAAGCCAACACACTCACCTGCCACTTTATTAGGTACACCTTACTTGGACCCCTTTTGACTTCATTCATTCATTCACTTTCTTGTCGGCTTAGTCCCTTTATTAATCCGGGGTCGCCACGGCGGAATGAACCGCCAACTTATCCAGCATTTGTTTTACGCAGCGGAGCCCTTCCAGCCGCAACCCATCTCTGGGAAACATCCATACATTCTCATTCACACACATACACTACGGACAATTTAGCTTACCCAATTCACCTGTACCGCATATCTTTGGACTCTGGGGGAAACCAGAGCACCCGGAGGAAACCCACGCAACCACGGGGAGAACATGCAAACTCCACACAGAAATGCCAACTGACCCAGCCGAGGCTCGAACCAGTGATCTTCTTGCTGTGAGGCGAACATGCTACTCATTACGCCACCGTGGCGCCCCCTTTTGACTTCAGAACTGCTTTAATACTTTGTGGCATAAATTCAACAAGGTACTGGAAATATTCCTCTGAGATTTTGGTCTATATTGACATGGATCCATGCTTTCATGTTGTTGATGCCAAATTCTGCCCCTATTGTTCGAATGTTGCAGCAGAAATCGAGACTCATCAGATCAGGCAACATTTTCCCAATCTTCTATTGTCCTCAGTTTCCTGTTCTTTACTGAGATGAATGGCACCTGATATGGTCTTCTGCTGCTGTAGCCCATCTGCCTCAAGGTTCGATGTATTGTGCATTCAGAGATGCTCTTCTGCATACCTCTACAGGTACGGCTCTTCACCGGATTCAAACCACTACAGCTAATTTAGCTTATTCAATACACCTATAACACATGTATTTAGACTGTAGCGAAAACCGGAGCACCCAGAGGAAACCCACGCCAACACGGGGAGAACAAGCAAACTCCACACAGAAATAAACGCCAACTGATCCAGCCGGGTCTCGAACCAGTGACCTTATTGCTGTGAGGTTACAGTGCTAACCACTGAGCCTGGTTTGCAGCATCTTTAGTGTTTTACAGAAAAGAAATAAAACATCATGAAGATGAGCAAATGATGACCAATCTTTCATACAGTATTTAGGCAAACTACTCCTTCAGTATTTTTTATCCTTTCAAACATAACTAGGGGTGGGCGGATTGATAATAATATCGATAGTATCGATACCAACGTTAGTATTGATATCGGATCGATACTAGCCTTCCAAGATCGATACTTTCATTTAAATTTAATCTAGTTTGCACGAAAGTACATTAATGCCAATTTAAAAAAAAAAAAAAAAAACTAATACTTGATTATAGCTGAACTTGTTACTTTCATCATCAGGCTGATTCATTTAGGCTATACTTAATAATTTTTCTATTTTACCTAGGTGATTCCCTAAGAGCTATTGAAATTACAAAGAGCCTGTATTTAAAGGTGTTTCAAGAGTTCGCACTAAGATACTGTTTGACAACTGTTAGCAGGTTTGGCATGCTGTCCTGGGAGAGAACCCTGAGCTCGGAGATAGTTGAGCCCAGGGCTCCCGCCTGGTAGAATGAGCATGTAACGGGGAGAACGAGATCAGGTAGTTCTCGAGGGCTCCCCGTGTTAAAGATAGAAGGAGGAGAAGGGGTGGATGGGGGGTTTCTTCGGAAAACGAAGATAAGGGAGTGATGTATGCTGGGATACTTATAGTGGGATTGGTTTAATCTGATTGGCAGGCTGGTGATTGTAAATGAGAGACCAGCTGCGGTCAATAGTATCACGTGTTCCTCTCGAAATTAGTTTGTGAAACTTCACTTAAAATTTGTCCTGGGTTTGAACAAATACATTTTATTATAGCTGCTTTGAGAGCATTCAACTCATAAATCATCACACACTGTTCTCCCCTACAGAAAAGTACATTTAGGTTCAAGTGCATGTTTTTTTAAAGTAAAAGTATCGGTATCGGTATCAATATCGGCAATACTAGCCCTGTATTTACTTGGTATCGGATCGATACCAGATTTTGCAGTATCGCCCAGCCCTAAACATAACCTGTATTGGAACCTGTTCTTTTTCACAGAAAGAAAAAAAAAACCTCCAAACAGGAGCTGGAGATTGCAACAGATTTCCAAGGAAGAAAGTGTAAACTGTGAGCAAAGAAAAAAAAAATCAAGAGGAAGAAGTAAGTTTTGTAGAAAGGGATTTGAAAGAGACCAGCAAAGCATCGCTCCCCATAGGATATAATGCAGGCAATTTCCTGTGAACATGCAGTACGTGTGATAACATCTCCTCCTTCGACGTTAACAGGTAATGAGTCCCCTGACATTCTAGGGTTCGGTCTTGAGTGCTTTCACCACATGGCAGAGGTCTCACGCTGTGCCACGGAACCATGCTAGAAGTTTGATTCCAGTCGGTAATGTTACTTCCGCAGGTGCCATTAAGCTCTAATAATTGGCAGGATCATTAACATATCATTAACACGTAAAGCTTGGACTTATATTTGAACCGTTTAATGAGGCTATCCTTCAACATTAATAGATTTGTTATCATTAGTAATGACTTTGATGTCATTTTGCCGTTCCCTTAGGTCGAAGTGGTGCGAGAACCACTTTGCATAATGTAGGTATCAGACTGCGCCTGTGTGAACGTGAGGTCCTCTAGCTGTCCCCGGCCACATAATGAATGGTTTCCTTCCAGGGAGTGAGCTTGGACTGGGATAGAGGGTCGAAAGCCAGGGATGGCACACACATCACCGCAGATCCACGGATCCAACGGCCTGGGCTCGTCCTCACAAAACACCTGTCTATCCCCTAGCATGGCCAGCAAACCCGTACTTATGCTTCGGTCCTTCAACCACATCCATCAGTCCTCTGTCGGAGATCCGGCTATGAGCCAAAATCTGCTGGCAGGTCTCGCGCTCCGCTCCCCCGGACCCCAGTTCTGCTGCTCTCCACGCCAGAGCTTTTAATGGCACTCAAGTGCAACTCGGAAAGATATGAAGCTGAAAAGCCGATGGACCGTTCAATGAAGCATTGCACGACAGAGCTGATGTCATTTCGCGCATGTTTCCGAGCATTTTAGTCTGTCAGATTTGCAATATTTGAGTAAAAAGAGGAATTAAATGAAGGGTCTAATTTACAGCAAGCGTTACATTCTGACACCCACATTACTCCTACGTTCAGGTTGACTACATTCAAGCCTTTTCAAACCAAGGAACACATGAAGGAAAGTCTTTATGGTGGTTCATTAACACTATTAACAACATGCATGGTTCCCTTTATCTACAGATTAAGATACAATTAATGCCACAAAGTGTCACCCATCTCATTTAACCCTAGCCCTGAACTAAATCCTAACTCTCTATTTGAAAATATGAAATAAAATAAAAAATAGGCACATTTTACAAGTCCCCTATGGTTGATTTCTATCATCTTTGAATCCGTTCAGGCAATCTGTGAGTCTGGCGGGAGCACTTTTAGCTTAGCTTATCATAGATCATTGAAATGGATTAGACCATTAGCATTTCACTTAAAAAATAAAAATAAAATAAAATATCTGTAGATACATTGTGTAATAAGATCGACGGAATATGAAAAGTTGCTATTTTCTAGGCCAAATTTGCATAATATCATTGCGCCTGCTGCAGCCATAGTACGGTAACAAAGTTCCTTGATTATTACGCCAGAATGGTCTAGAAAATAGCAAATTTTTGTGGTTCCTAATACATGATTTAGCTACAGGAGAGTCAAGCTTTTTAAATAGGCTAATTATCCAAACTCTTTGGTCATTTTTGAGCGAGATGCTTTTGGTCTAATCCGATTCAATGATCTATGCTAAGCTGAGCTATATGTGCTCCCGCCAGATCCGGAGAATGACTGAATGGATTCAAAAATGGCACAGCTGAACTGTTTAACTCTATGGGACTTGTAAAATAAGCCTATTTTCCAAAATAAAAGTAGATTGTTCGTAAGTGGAAGATGACTGATTCGATGGCTGGAATTAGTTTGCAATTTAGCAAATTGTGAAATAAGAAAATATCTATTTAAAGCCTGTCTGTTCTGTAGATACATTGTGTATGTGCTATGACTGACAGAAAATGAAAAGTTGCTAGGCTAGTATAGCTAGGAACTGTACTCTTATTTCAGCAAACCTGCTTAATATCATTGCGCCTGCTGCAGCCATGGTATGGCAACAAAGTTCCTTGATTAATACGTCGTAATGACAGTACAGTTCCCAGATATCAGCCTAGAAAATAGCAACATTAAAACATTAATTCACAATGTAACTACAGAAGAGTCAAGCTTTAAATAGGATAATTATCCAAACTCTTTGGTCATTTTTGAGTAAGATGCTATTGGTCTAATCCGATTCAATAATCTATGGTAAGCTAAGCTAAAGGTGCTCCCACCAGATCTGGAGAATGACTGAATGGATTCAAAAATGGCACAGCTCAACTGTTTAACTGTATGGGACTAAGATTTAGCCTATTTTCCAAAACAAGTGGAGTGTTCAAAAGTGTACAATGACCGATTGAAAACAAGGGTATGTTGCACCATGGCTGGAATTAGCTTGCAATTTAGCATTTCACTAAAAACTGTCATTAAAAAAGATCAATATATAGCTTACCTGTTCTGTAGATACATTGTGTATGTACTAAGACTGACAGAAAGTGAAAAGTTGACAGGCCAGTATAGCTAGGAACTGTACTCTGATTTCAGCAAATCTGCTCAATATCATTGTGCCTGCCGCAGCCATGGTAAGGCAACAAGTTCCCTTGATTATTACTCCATAATGACAGTATAGTTCCCAGCCATATCATCCTAGAAATTAGCAACATTAATTCACAATGTAGCTACAGAAGAGTCAAGCTTTAAATAGGATAATTATTGCAAATTTTTGGCCATTTTTGAGCGAGATGCTAATGGTCTAATCCAATTCAATAATCTATGCTAAGCTCAGCTAAAATGCTCCTGTCAAACCTGGAGAATGACTTTATGAATTCAAAAGTGGTACAACTCAACTGTTTGACTGTAAGGGCCTAAGACTAAGCCTATTTTCCGAAACAAGTGGAGTGTTCGAAAGTGGACGATGACCGATTGAAAACAAGGATCTGTTGCCCCACAATTAGCTTGCAATATAGCATTTCACTGATAACTGTCAAAAAAAAGGATCAATTTAAAGCTTGCCTGTTCTGTAGATCCATTGTGTATGTACTAAGACTGACAGAAAATGAAAAGTTGCTAGGCCAATATAGCTAGGAACTGTACTCTTATTTCAGCAAATCTGCTTAATATCATTGCGCCTGCTGCAGCCATGGTACGGCAACAAGTTTTCTTGATTATTACTCCATAATGACAGTATAGTTCCCAGCCATATCATCCTAGAAATTAGCAAAATTAATTCACAATGTAACTACAGAAGAGTCAAGCTTTAAATAGGACACTTTTCAAAACTTTTTGGTCATTTTTGAGTGAGACGCTAATGGTCTAATCCGATTCAATGATCTATGCTAAGCTAAACTAAAAGTGCTTCCACCAGACCTATATGATGACTGAATGGATTAAAAAATGGTACAACTACACTGTTCAACTCTACTGGACTTGTAAAATGAGTATATTTTCCAAACAAATGTGTTCGAAATGGACGACGACTGAATGAAAACAAGGATCTGTTGCGCCACGGCTGGAATTAGCTTCCATTTTAGCATTTTCTCTAAAAATTGATTAAAAAGAAAAAAAATGTCTGTTTAAAGCTTGCCTGTTCTGTCGATACATTGTGTATGTACTAAGACC
>CAIGQQ010034485.1:5537490-5547735 GCA_903798035.1 Danio albolineatus | reverse complement strand
TCAAGCTTTAAATAGGATAATTATTGCAAATTTTTGGCCATTTTTGAGCGAGATGCTAATGGTGTAATCCGACTCAATGATCTATGCTAAGCTAAACTAAACGTGCTTCCACCAGACCTATATAATGACTGAATGGATTCAAAAATGGCACAACTCAACTGTTCAACTCTACTGGACTTGTAAAATGAGTATATTTTCCAAACAAAATGTGTTCGAAATGGACAACGTCTGATTGAAAACAAGGATCTGTTGCGCCACGGCTGGAATTAGCTTCCATTTTAGCATTTTTCTCAAAAAATTAATAAAAAGGCAAAAGGTCTGTTTAAAGCTTGCCTGTTCTGTAGATCCATTGTGTATGTGCTAAGACTGACAGAAAATAAAAAGTTGCTAGGCCAATATAGCTAGGAACTGTACTCTTATTTCAGCAAATCTGCTTAATATCATTGCGCCTGCTGCAGCCATGGTACGACAACAAAGTTCCTTGATTATTACTCCATAATGACAGTATAGTTCCCAGCCATATCATCCTAGAAATTAGCCAAATTAATTCACAATTTAACTACAGAAGAGTCAAGCTTTAAATAGGACACTTTTCAAAACTCTTTGGTCATTTTTGAGTGAGACGCTAATGGTCTAATCCGATTCAATGATCTACGCTAAGCTAAACTAAAAGTGCTTCCACCAGACCTACTGTATATGATGACCGAATGGATTAAAAAATGGCACAACTTAACTGTTCAACTCTACTGGACTTGTAAAATGAGTATATTTTCCAAACAAAATGTGTTCGAAATGGACAACGACTGATTGAAAACAAGGATCTGTTGCGCCACAGCTGGAATTAGCTTACATTTTAGCATTTTTCTCAAAAAATTTATTAAAAAGAAAAAAAAAGGTCTGTTTAAAGCTTGGCTGTTCTGTAGATACATTGTGTATGTGCTAAGATGGAGAGAAAATGGAAAGTTGCTAGGCCAATATGGCTAGGAACTGTACTCTTATTTCAGCAAACTTGCTTAATATCATTGCGCATGCTGCAGCCATGGTACGGCAACAAGTTTCCTTGATTATTACTCCATAATTACAGTATAGTTACCGGCCATATCATCCTAGAAATTAGCCACATTAATTCACAAACTACAGAAGAGTCAAGCTTTAAATGGGATAATTATGGAAAATATTTGGTAATTTTTGAGTGAGATGCTAATGATCTAATCCGACTCAATGATCTATGCTAAGCTAAACTAAACGTGCTTCCACCAGACCTATATAATGACTGAATGGATTCAAAAATGGTACAACTCAACTGTTCAACTCTACCGGACTTGTACAATGAGTATATTTTCCAAACAAAATGTGTTTGAAAGTGGACGACGACTGATTGAAAACAAGGATCTGTTGCGCCACGGCTGGAATTAGCTTCCATTTTAGCATTTTTCTCTAAAAATTTATTAAAAAGAAAAAAGGTCTGTTTCAAACTTGCCTGTTCTGTAGATACATTGTGTATGTGCTAAGACTGACAGAAAATAAAAAGTTGCTATTTTCACGGTCGATATGGCTAGGAACTTTACTCTCATTTCAACATATCCGCAACAAAATTCCTCGATTATTAAGCCATAACCATAACTCTAACCCAGTCTTATCACCCAGGAAATAAGCAACATTAATTCACAATGTAACTAAAGAACAGTCTAGCTTTAAATAGGACCATTTTCAAAACGCTTTGGCTAATTTTTAAGCGAGACGCTAATGGTCTAATCCGATTCAATGATCTATGCTAAGCTAAGCTAAAAGTGTTCCCGCCAGACCTGGAGAACGACTGAATGTGTTAAAAAATGGTTCAGCTCAACTATTTAACTATACAGGACTTGTAAAATGAGGCTATTTTCTCAAAAAATGAAGTGAAAGTGGACGATGACTGATTGAAAACAAGAATCTGTTGCACCATGGCTGGAATTAGCTTACGTTTCAGTGCCGAAGGCAGAGCGATCCTTTGATTAGGCTCTGAGAAGACCTCTTGAATCACGCGTGAATGCACAGAGACATTTCTGGAAGCGAGGCCCTGTCATTTTTTTTCTTTTTCCTCTGATGTGAAAAACAGGTAGGTGTTTTTCCCCCCCTTGCCTCCTCTTCTCTGACGGCACAGTGATGGATTATATCTCAGTGCTTAGAAACACATTGTTTTCTTTAGCACAGCAGGGTATTCTATTTGCTGGGTCTCCCCGTGAAATATTATGCATATCTATCATTGGCTAGATGCCATTTGCTATGCAATTCCAAAAGGGAGCATTTGCAGGAGATTGCAGCTTTCCTTGACTCTCAGCAGTGCACAAATGAATACAAGGCGAAACCTGGGCAGTTGATGTTAAATGGTGGTAGCAGAGGGATGAGCGATTGGAAAATGTGTGCTCGCAGGAACGCTGAAGGAGCAGAGGAGCGTTTGCTATATTGCTTCAGAGGCCACACACACTTCAGCATTAAAGATTCATGTTCACTGACAAAAACAGTTACAGGTCACAACATCCAAGCTGGTGCTAAAAGTGAAGAGTGTAATGAAGCTTCATGTAAAAAGAGTCGTATTTGTCTTTGATCTGATTGTGGTGGTTGTAGTCTGAAATTCCATTGAAAGGAGTTGACGTGCTTCATAGTTGGATACAAACTGAACAAATATAGCTTTATTTCATTTCTTTCATTCACCCAGAGGAAACCCACGCTAACACGGGGAGAACATGCAAACTCCACAATGAAATGCCAACTGACCCAGCCGAGACTTGAACCAGTGACCTTCTTACTGTGAGGCGATTGTGCTACCCACTGCACCACCATGAGGCCCTTCATCTCATTAAATGGAAAGAAAATCTTGTTGCTATCAAGTGAACGATCATTCATTCATTCATTTTCTTTTCAGCTTAGTTCCTTTATTAATCTAAGGTCGCCACAGCGGAATGAACCTCCAACTTATCCAGCATATGTTTTATACAGCGGATACCCTTACAGCCGCAACCCATCTCCAGGGAACATCCATACACACTCATTCACAAACATTCTCTATGGACAATTTAGCCTGCCCAATTCACCTGTATGTCTAGCAGGCTGCTGTTTCGAGTCGTGGCTGGACCAGGACGCATTTCTGTGTGGAGTTTCATGTTCTCCCCATGTTCACATGGGTGTTCCGATTTCCCCTACAGTCCAAAAACATGCGCCATTGGTGAATTGGATTAACTAAATCGGCTGTAGTGTATTAGTCTGTTTGTGAATGCGAGAGTGTATGGGTGTTTCCCAATATTGGGTTGTGGCTGGAAGTACATCCACTACATAAAACATGCTGGAATATTTGTTGGTTCCTTCTGCTGTGGCAACCCCTGATAAATAAAGGACTAAGTTGAAGGGAAATAAATGAAATTAAATGTTTTGAAATTAACATTTTCCCAACATTCATTCATTCATTTTCTTTCGGCTTAGTCCCTTTATTGAACTGCCAACTTATCCAGCATATGTTTTATGCAACGGATGTCCTTCCACTCATACACTCTGCATTCATACATATACACTACAGCCAATTTAGCTTATTCAGTTCACCTGTACTGCATGTTTGGACTGTGGAGGACACCAGGAGGAAACCCACACCAACATGGGGAAACTCGTGAGGCGATATATATATATCGGGGGCGGGGTGGGGGGGGGTCGGGGGAAGGTTGGGGGTATTGGAATAAACAGGGGGGCTACTAATTCTAATATATATATATATATATATATAGGAGAGACCCGGTATAATTAAAACAGGGAGCGTTTTCAACTATACCGGGATAAACGGTCCCTGAATATGTATAGGAGAGACCCGGTATAGTTGAAACAGGGAGCGTTGCAACACTACCAGGCATAAGTTAGGAGTCATGCGACATTTTCAGTTTCCTCAGGTTTCCTTAACAATCACACGTGGAGATTTTGCAGTCTTACAAAATTCACATATATTGTACTGTTGCAGTCATTTATTTACAATAAAACTGCTGTTGTGGCAAATCACTGGTAGTACCCTTAGTTTTTGTCTTAATTTGTCTTAATTTGTCTTAATCTCACAAAGTCTGTGATATTGACCTTATTCTCCGTGTGCAAGCCGACGCAGCCATTTGAGTCTTTTTGTCTGAAGACTTCCGTTCTCATTCACTTCCATTCATTTTTAGAGGTTAAAAACAGCTTGTTCTGCTGCTTGATGTTGCAAACTGAGGTTTTCTTATTATATTATTCTGCTTTGTCTGTATAGTCATGCAAACACTTGTTTGTAGAGTGGGCAGTTTGACCATTTTCTGCCGTTTATTATTCCTAGTGATTTCTCCCATAGGCAACTGAAGTTCAAAAACAATCACAAAAATGAGCGCACTTCAGCATTGAAGAATAAGGTCAATAGTTTAAGAAATTTAAATTGTTGGCATTTGTAGTAAACAAACGTGGGTACTTAGCCTAAAAGTTTCAGTCATGCAACAAAAAAAAAGGTAGCTTTAGGTGCTGATATAAGTAGGGCTGTCAATTGATTTAAAAAATTAACTAATTAATCACACTTTTGTTTGTGATTAATCATGATTAATCACGAAAAGCCGTATTTATTACAGAAATAAAAACACAGGCATGTAAGTGCCATTTGAATTTTAAAACAATCAATGCCAATAACAAACAAAAATTATTTCCATGTTGGATTCTATGTGAACTACAAAAAATCCAAAATACAGGCATTGCAAATATGGAAATTGGAAAATTATAATAATAAAGTATTGAATACAAACATCCACACATACACAAACACTCTCTCTTACACACACACACACACACACAGACAACACGGGCAGTACAGCGAGCTCACACGGTATAAGCGACTCCCTTCAGAGTCATCAACGCGCACGTTCGCGTTCATCAAATTTGCTTAAACTAGCGTTCTGAAGTATAGTTGTATTTTAAAAACAAGGATTCTGACACAATAACGGGAAGGAGTCGCTTTATAGAAGTTGCGTGTAACGGGGAAACACGTCAAACTTAATGAAACATTTGAGGGTGCATGGAATCAACTTTTGGAAGAATGGGCTGTCTTTAACAGCTTGCGACATCATCTGGCACTTTCACTGAGTACATTTTCATGGATCCATATTATCCATATTATCCTTTATCCATATTTCTTTGCACATTAAACACACGCAGGGCCGGAGCAAGCTGAACTGGTGCTCTAGGCGAACGGTGATCACGCCGCCCTCAACCCGAAAGTGAAAAAGAAAGTGACCGGTTCGCGGATGAACGTGAGGACCGGGAGGGAGGGGGTAGGTGTCGCGGATTAAAGTGAGGACCGGGGGGTTCGCTCACTATTCTGCCGCCCTTGTCGGCGGCCTAGGTCGCCTCTATAGACGCGCCGGCCCTGAACACACGTCGGCCACAACAGGAAATAAGAAAAAACTGCCACTGCGTTAAATGGGTTAATTTTTTTTTATGCGTTCAATATTTCAAATTAACCGGCGTGAGTTAACACGCTAATTTTGACAGCCCTAATATATATACATATACATTTATTTCCAGAAATCTAGACTGGACCTCCAAGAACAGTAATCATATCCTCCTGATCCTGTGTCTATATCACAATGAAAGATTTCAAAAGCGATGCCTACAAGTGTTGAGAAAAACCACCGGGAAACCAACCAAGCCATTTGTGTCTGGCCTGGGTTTGAAAAAATACATGTATGTCTGACACCCGCTCCTCTGCGCGCCTGGCTGGAGCCAGCGTGCCGTCACAGGGGATGTTCTCCGCTCTCCAGCCGACCGGCCCTATGAAAGAAAGCCTTGTAGCACTGGGATCATTCCAGCCCTTGGGAGACGCTCGCCGGAGCACAAGATGGCTGCTGCTTAGGGGCTGGGAATGATCGAAAGCCTTTCAAATCCTCACTGCATCTGAGAAACGCCTCCGGACGTGTGGAGATAAAAATGAGCTTGTTCTTTAAAAAATGTGTTTTAAAGGGAGGCTTTTGTAAACCCGGGCAGCCCCTTCAGTCAATTAGCGTTAGCGCAAATGTTGTGAGCGAATGTTTATTTGTTTTGTTACATAGGAAACCACCGTCATTCAGGGGCAACAAGGGCACTTGCTGGCACAGTCATCAAATGGAGGGTTTCCAATGGGGGACGCTAATCGATCTAAATCCTCCTTTTATGATCTTAAACAGTCAGTAAGTAAGTTATGCCATAAGCACTTTGTGGGCGCCTTGTTTGAGTCGAACGAAACCGTTTGAAAGGGCCCTTCTTTATGTATCTCTGGAGGAGCCCAACACATATACACTCGTTTTAACATGCTTTACATGAATTTCTCCGGAGGAGGAGGGGGGTGAAGGTATTTCAAAACAGTACAGCTGACAGGCCTGCGATGAGGAACGTGTCGAAATAAATTGAAAATGATCTGCAATGCAAACAAGATCAACGACTCGAGCTTTTTCCTTTTTTTGCCGACTGCATTTAGACCTGTGCTTTGCATCGTGAATTTGTGTGACTATTTGCAAAACAGTCAAGCTAGTAGAATGTTTTATTGCTTCGTGGTTGCCTGATGTTTTATTTAAAAGTCTCATTTCTTAAAATATCACTGTAAAAAATGGTACCCAAAAAAATGACGTTTGCTGTTTGTTGGAATTACATATTACTTGTTAAGATTATTTTTTGGGGGGGACAACTTAATTGTTTTATGTTCAATCCAGTTACATTTGTAAAAACTAATAAATTAACTTAATTTGTTCACGTTCCAAGACAAATCGCAACATTTTTGACAGTCTACACTCAAAATTTATTTTTTCTGCTTGTTCAAACTACTTATTTAAAATAAGCTGAAAAAAAAACACTATTCTTGAGGATTTTTTGGGACAACTTAATTGTTTTACGTTCAGTCCACTTAAATTTGTAAAAACTAATAAATTCTCTTAGTTCTTCTATGTTGTCCCAACACAAATCACAACATTTTAGACATTGTAAACTCAAAAAGGTATTTTTTCTGCTTGTTTAAACTACTTATTTAAAATAAGCTGATCTTCTTGAGGATTGTTTTGGGGACAACTTAATTGTTTTATGTTCAATCCACTTAAATTTGTAAAAACTACTAAATTTACCCAATTCTTTCACGTTGTCTCAACACAAATCCCAACATTTTTTGACAGTGCACACTCAAAAACCTATTTTTTCTGCTCGTTAAAACTACTCATTTAAAATAAGCTGTAGAAATAACACTATTCTTGTGGATTTTTTGGGGGACAATTTAATAGTTTTACGTTCAATCCACTTAAATTTGTAAAACCTAATAAATTCACTTAATTTTTTCACGTGGTCCCAACTCAAAATGTGACATTTTTGCAGCATCTACACTCAAAAACAATTTTTTTTATGCTCGTTCAAATTACTTATTAAAAATAACCTGACAAAATAAGACTGTTCTTGAGGATTTTTTGGGACAGCTTAATTGTTTTACATTCAGTCCACTTAAATTTGTAAAAACTAATAAATTCACTTAGCTCTTTTATGTTGTCCCAACACAAATCACAACATTTTTTGATAGTCTACACTCAAAAAGGTATTTTTTCTACCCGTTTTTACTACTTATTTAAAATAAGCTGATAATCTTGAGGATTTTTTTTGAGACAGCTTAATTGTTTTATGTTCAATGCACTTAAATTTGTAAAAACTAATAAATTAAGTTAATTCTTTCATGTTGTCTCAATACAAATCACAACAATTTTTGACAGTGCACACTCAAAAACCTATTTTTTTTTCTGCTTGTTCAAACTACTCATTTAAAATAAGGTGTAAAAATTGTTGTCCCAACTCAAAATGCAACATTTTTGCAACATCTACACTCAAAAACATATTTTTTATGCTCGTTCAAATTACTTTTTAAAAATAACCTGGCAAAATAAGACTGTTCTTGAGGATTTTTCGAGACAACTTGATTGTTTTACGTTCAGTCCACTTAAATTTGTAAAAACTAATAAATTAACTTCTTTCATGTTGTCCCAACACAAATCAAAGTCCACACTCAAACAGGTATTTTTTCTGCTTGTTTAAACTGCTTATTTAAAATAAACTGATAATCTTGAGGATTTTTGGAGGGGATAACTTAATTGTTTCATGTTCAATCCACTTAAATTTGTGAAAATTATTAGATTAACTTAATTCTTTCACGTTGTCCCAACACAAATTGCAACATTTTTGCCCGTTCAAACTACCTTTTTAAATTGAGCTGAAGTAACACTATTCTTAAGGATTTTTTGGGATAACTTAATTATTTTATGTTCAATCCACTTACATTTGTAAAAACTAACAAATTCGCAAAACTCTTTTACATTGTCCCAACACAAATCACAATAGTTTTGGCAGTCTACACTCAAAAATTTATTTTTTATGCTCGTTCAAAGTACTTATTAAAAATGAGCTGTTAACAATTTTTTGGGACAACTTAATACTGTAGTTTTGAGTTCAATCTACTTAAATTTGTAAAAACTAATAGATTAACTTAATTCTTTCACGTTGTCCCAACACAAATTGCTAAATTTTTGAGTGTACACTCAAAAACCTATTTTTATTCTACCCGTTTAAACTACTTATTTAAAATGAATTATTTAAAATCTTGAGGATTTTTTGGGACAATTTAATTGTTTTATGTTCAATCCACCTAAATTTGTGAAAACAACTACTCTAGCCTAATCGATTTGTGTTGGGACAGCATGAAATAATTGTGTGGAACCCTGCATTTTTGACTGTGTATATCAAAACTTCATGGTTAATCAGGTTTCAACTTCATTTTACAAAGTCTAACTTACATAAAATAAAAAAAAATACATTTGTTGATTGTTCATACTATTTATTTAAATTAGTTAAATAGCAAAATATTTTTTTTTAGAGACAACTTAATTGTTTTACGTTCAATCCACTTAAATTTGAAAAAACTAATAAGTTAACTTAATTCCTTTATGTCCCAACGCAAATTGATTGTGTGGAACCGAACGATTTTTACAGTATATATATATATATTAGACAGTTTGACTGACGTGAACGAGATTTACCAAAACATTTAAGACAGCAACATTTTTTTTTACTGTGATTTTGGACAAATGAGAAATTGAAATGAGTCACAAACACACGTCAACACGACATATGTCAGCATCTTAGACAATGTCAGAGTTTAACCTCACAGTGTGCTTTCAGATTTAAATCATGTGATTATTAGGTGTTAATTTCACTAGACGCAATCTGTGAATTTGTGAGGGATTGAATAAAACACATTATTATGATTTTCACAGTGTGTCTGTGAGACGATGTTGAAAAGCAGGCTCTATTTATGATATTTCTGCATCGGCTCCAGTGTGTGTGTGTGTGTGCATGTGTGTGGTTATGGGTCTGCTGTTCCTGTGTGAACAGCAGACGAGGGAGCTGAACTTCTGACCCGTCCCTGAGGTGGGGGCCCTGAGGCTCCAGCCGAATCACAGAGCCCATCTACTCCAGCCATCCTTACAAACAGCCCCGCAAACTCTCACACACAAGCAACGCTGACTATAAATACATTCTCAATACACACGGCCATTTACAGTATGCATGTATACCAACGTGTATCCGCTGGAATCAAACTAAATCTTACAATACATTCTATAAATTACGTACCTGTATCAATTCATGATTTTAAAAATATAAAAATAAAAAACGTTACACTGAAAAATAGATGATTCATTGGGTTTACTCAATTTTTTACTCAAGGTAAAAATGTACTCATTGGATTTGCTCAATTTACTTAAGGTTAGTGTTGCAAACTATTTATATGGGCTTAACTTAAACAAACAAATTCAATTTAGTAATGTGCAACTTCATTTGTCTGTTTAAATTTCAGCCCAAATAAAATATTTGCAACGTTTTACCATAACAAATATATATTAAATTCAACGAATCATTGTTTTGTTTTGTTTTTCCAGTGTATTATATAATAGTCTTACATAGATTTAAATGTGATCTCATTTCACACTTGTGGTTCAAATATAAGGCTTATAATATATATCGTGTAGCAGCAATATTGAAAACATAATCATATTCTGTTAATTAAAATATGGTCAATTCACTTAAGTAGTTTAATTCTAAACGATACATTTCTTACTAAATTATTAAAACAATTGTTTACTACACATAAATCATGAAATATTTATATTTCGTAGCAGTAATATGAATCTAAACTAAAATATATGAAGAGTTTTGATG
>CAIGQQ010034485.1:5515623-5527857 GCA_903798035.1 Danio albolineatus | reverse complement strand
TTTATTTATTTATTTATTTATTTATTTATTTATTTATTTATTTATTTTTATTATTATTATTATTATTATCTGGCCAATGAGTCTGCACCGGCCCTGTGCAGAATAGCCTAACTGCAGACAAGCGTTCGTGCAACACATTAAAGGTGTTCTGAACAGCCATAATAATATGAGCGCAAACGCTCGGGCTCATGATTAATGTACATTCGTTATTATATTCATGTATCTGATTATATATCATTATTTGTAATAATATTCCCTCAACTGTTACCCTTTTAAAGCAACTCTATATGGCGCAATTTAAAAAAATTGTAAATAACTTGCGGAAAGGATCAAAGCAAAAGCACGATCTTCCACATTCTTCATAATTTAATTCATACATGCAGCAACTTATTTTGTGCCATACAGAGTTGTTTCAAAATGGTAACAGTTGAGGGAATATTGTTGCAAATAATAATATATAATCATATACATGAATATAATAATGAATGTACATTAATCATGAGCCCAAGCATTTGCGCTCATATTATTATAGCTGTTCTGAACACCTTTAATGTGTTGCACGAATGCACGTCTGCAGTTAGGCTATTCTCTTCCAGTGCAGACACATTGGCCAAATAATAATAATAATAATAATAATAATAATAGCATAAATAAATAAAGCAAAAAAATATGTTGCGATCACAATATTTTTTATGTCGAGATCACGAGAAAACGAGTTGTTATGTTGAGATCACGAGATAATTAAGTCGTGATCACGACATAACTTATAATTTATTTTAATGCATGACTTTCATAGGTTTGAAATAGTTTGGTCCAACAATACAAATGAAATTCAGTAACCAGTAAAACACTCAACTGTAATAAGAATATCTTAAAATACACAGCAACCTAAATTAAATGTGATATATTTATTTATTATTTTAGTTATTAAAATCAGGCCTAAAATGTTCTCAGATTCATCTTCCGTATAAAAGTTTATCCAATCCAGAAATTTGGTTGACTTTTAGCAAAAAAAATCTACTATTACTTGTCTAGAACCAAACATAAAACCTATATTAAAGATCTGGTTTGAGATCGTTTGGGACAAATGACATTCAGTGGCCAAAAGAATCCAAACCTAAAAGAAGATATGATGTCGACCAGCAGAGTAGCGGCTTTAGCTGTGCCAAAGGAGAATCGGCCAGACCGGGAAGAGGAACAAATAACTCTCCAACACAGTCAATGGCATTTACACAGCCACTGGCAACACAGGGACAGCTTTATGCAGACCTAGTGGTTACAGTATTTTAACGGCTGGATTAATGGGGTGGCAAGAAGGGCAATAAATTGGTAATATAACCACCGAACATACTTGCCAGGACAATTAAGATAATACAACTGGAAAAAGAGAGGCCTATGAATCCCGGCGTAAGGAGCGATTTGGCTATTATGACACACTCGCCCTTGAGGCTCGTCGGGAGAAGAGAGAACAGGCTGCAGATGAAGATTCGACTGTACTTTAGCTTTACCAAACATCCGCTGATGCAGGAAATACTAAATAAATTCATGTATCGTCTGAAACTGTATACTAATTTTGTAAATGTGTCTTGACAAGCCACCTGTAGGTAACACGCTCTCTCCTCTCCGAATGCACCAGACACTACACTCTAAAAAAAAAAGGTTCCTTGAGGTTCTATATAGAACCCTAGGGTTCTATACTTGGCCAGTAGAACCTTTTACCCAAAAAATGGTTCTATTTAGAACCCTTTGAGTGCAAAGAACCTTTTTGATTAAAATGGTTCTATAATTTCTGATTTATAACATACTTATATAGTAAAGATTATAAACTAATAATAAGCTATAACACAGAGAGACAACGCTTTTCGAGTCAAAACCTAATAAAATGACTGCTATGGTCAAAAACGTAATCAATGTATGATAGGATTTTTGTTTCATGCAGGTTTGTACATTACCATATAACTACTATTTATATATGCTTAATATTTAACATTTATTACGAATTATTTTGTGAAATAAATAAAATAATCAGTTTATTTAGACTGTTCAGTGTGTTGTTATATTTTAATAATTTATTTTAAACTAATAATCATGTTAACTTCACTCTTAAAAATGATGTGTTAAAAATTAAACAGTTCGTAACACATCTTGTGTTGCTACAGACACATTGTGTGTTAATATTGTGCTTAGCTGTTTACACAATGGCTGTGTTAAACCAAAATCCCTTTCTGTTTGGTTTTACTACATTTAAGCAGTACACATACTGTATAAAATGCACATTTATTTTACCTGTAGTCAAAGGGCGATGTCTACTGTATTTATGTAATTTAATTATCATGTTGGCAATATAAAATAAGTATTTGAGTATACCTGGGTGAAATGTACGCGCTGTGAACGTGCGCGCGCGCGCGCTAAGTGCATGCGCAGAGACGTTCATTTTCAACCATCGCTCCCACGGCCCTGTCGGATATGAAGCTCTCTGCCTCAGGTGAGTGAAATTAATTACAATTCGTCTACGACAGTCAATATTTTTCCACTTTGCTTAAGAATGTTTTGTGTTTGTTGTCCTAGAAGTTGTTTTTTCTACTATGTTGTCTGTGTATCGTACTACACAGGTGACCTATTAACTCTGTCGCAAGCTAAGTTAACAGTTAACCCATTTGGCGCGATTTTTGTAAACTTGTGTTTGCAGAATTGTTAATAACACGTATCAAGCGGAAGACTTAGCATAGGTTTGTTGTGATTTCGGTAGGAAAGTTAGCGTCACTTTATAATTGATGTGAACGTGAATGTTTTGTATTCGACAGCGCTAACGTAAAGCCTCGGCATCTCTGAACTCGAGGTAGCGTTATCTCACGCCGAAGACATCCTATAACGTTACGTAATCATAATGCTATTTAATGATGATGCCCTTTGACAGTAATTTGTATATCATCCCCGAGACTTAAGGTTAGCTGGGTGCTGCGGACAGACAACAAATGGCGCCTTGGTTTGAGCAAATTCATAAAAAAATGTCTAAATATGAAAACCTTTATTGTAATCAAACTTGCGCGCCATTTTGGGCCACCCGTCTTGTCACATACTCAAAATATGCTTTGTATTGTTGAACACTGTTACATGTATTTGTTTTTTCACTGTGCTGTGTATATATGGATTTCTTTCCCTTTTACTTAGATAAAGGAAGTCGAGGAACAAATTACAGTTACTCTAACACTTCTACACCGAGCTCTTGCAACTGCTCATAGACAGAAAGGAAACATGGAGAAAACTATTCACAGTTGGCATGGAGCATGACAAATTTTAAATTTAATATATTACAAGCAACATCCCTGATTCATCAGAAAGAAGTGTGCATTCATTATGGGTAAATGAATAATGTCTTTCACTTTTAATATTATATAATAGTAAATATTTAAATAAATAAAATGTTTTTGTCATTTCTTAATGTCATTGAACAGATAAAACTCAGACTGGCACCACAAATAGATTGCTGACACTGCTTGAAGAAAACACAATCCTGAGAGAACACGAAGAGACAAAGACGCTGTCTATTTCCTTAAGAAAGGTTATTAATAAAGTTGCTGTCAATGACCTCGTAAAGAAACATGTGAGTATGTTTTTTTTATTTTTTTTAAGTCAATGTAAGCTGTATTTGTTTGCAAATTATTACATTAATTTAAATAGGAAATTATTGTTTTTTTTGGTTTTTTTTGAAGGTAGACATTGAATTTTCCAAGCTTGCAGATGGGAAAGAGGATTTGTCAATCCAGAAACGGGAAAGGAACATAATTCCAAATCTCAAGGGAATAGTGTCCTTGGAGAGGAAAAATGACATCAGATACTTGCTGGAGAAGTCTGACAATCAGCATGATGGTATGAACTTCAGCCAAAATGTCTGTTGCCTGTGCACACTTTTGTAAACATAGTTTAAACAAGAAAACTTGATGTAAATTTTAATTTTCAATTTATGATAAAGTAATTATTACAAATACATATTAATTCATTTTAATAAATTTAATTCTTATTTTGCATGTGACCTGCATCTTCACTTCTTCAAGATGAGCTGTGTTACTCTATGCTGAAGATCCTCATTCATCTTCTTCCACCCATGGCATCTGGGAGAACTGTTGCTAAAAGTAAGTGCTGTGTGAAATCTGCTGTACTGTATCATACCTATTGTATGGTTTTTACTGTGTTAGCTTGTGATAAACAAAATTGTTTCTAATGCAGCAATTTTCTAATGGTTTTCATTGTTTCATTTCTAAAGGCTGGTACCAATGTTCCATCTTTGCTCACTGAATCCATGAAGGGGATCCTGAAGTCAGCTCAGCCACAGTTTGTTTCCATCAGTTCTTTAGGACATGGATGCCGGTATGTAATTGTCAATGAATGACTCTTTTGCCTCTCTTCCTAATGTTGAAACCATGACCTCTGCTGTGGACAAACTTTTTACATTTTCTGGCTGTGTAATTTTCAGTATCTATCCTCTGTTTGAAATGAAAGATCAGGTGTTATTTATGAAGCACATACAAACATGCAGGCTAAATGTATTGTGAAATATTGAACCTTGTTAAATATAGGCTACATATGTATATATTGTGCTAAATAAGTTTAAAATTCATATTTTAATGTATATCTTGCTTTTCTTCAAATAGCCTGGAAACAACTGCGTCATAAATCTTGTGCTTGGTATGTATCATTGTTTTTAAATCTAAACAAACTGTATTTATTAAGCATGATGAAATGAATATTATAAAAGACTTTAACATTGTATTCATGATTACAGAAAGAGTAATTGGACCCATATTAAGTTCCCAACCTTGGTCTGCAGGACACAAGTAGCTTTGAAGAGGAAGGATCCCAGCTTAAAGAAGGACATGCGTTACATCCATAATTGTGGCACAATTATCATCAACAAGGACACCTGGTAAATATTGTATTTTATAATATGCATATGTCAGACTTGGTTGTTGTGTACTGAAATAATATTTTTATCACAAAAATGTTCTATTACTTATTGCTGCTGTTTGTACAGTGAGAATATTAGGGTCATTGCTTATTTAAAAGTCCTGCAGAGAAAAAATATGTATTGAAATAAAGTGTAAATTTGCCTACAGGATTTGTTGCAATGTCTGCAAAACAAATTTAAAAATGAAAGGATTTCAGTGGTGAGCTCATCAATCATCTCGCAAATGAAACAAAATAATGGGATGAAAAGGAAGTGAACTGTACTCTGAGGAACTTAACACAAGGTAAGTTCAGTTCAATACAGTTTATGTCAAAGGTAGATTAATTCTGTGATATAAATTCATATTTACACACTCTAAAATGCTGTCTTCCTACCTCAGATTGTGATGAACTTTGAATGCGACACCAGATACTCATAAGTCAAGAACCGAATGAAAGACCCTTTTCCAGAGTACAGATTATGGAGGGGTTTGCAGAACTAATGGAGCAGTTTTTTTTTCTTCTTGGAGTGCCAGAGCTTGTGAGTAAACACTGTTACATTGTGTGTTAAATAGTTTTGAGATCAATTTTAATGAACAAGTTTAATGAACTTGTATTGCTGAAAATGTGTTATTTGGAAACTTACACATGAAGTAAACAAAATGTTTTTTTGGATTTAGGATGCTGAAAACTTGGTGAAGAACACAGAAACATCATTAAAACAAATGGCCCAAAAAAGGAAGGAAAGAAGGAAGTGCTCCATGACAGTCTCATTGGTCCAGCAGAGGAAACTGCAGAAGGTAACTACTCCCTATATTACATCCCATATCCTCCAAACACACACACACTTTAATTTTATTGATTATAACTGTAATTCTATTTGATGACTTATGTTAATTGGTTAAAAGTACTCAACATTAAAATATTGTTTTACAGAAATCCAAAGGTCCTACACCATCCAGGATTCAACAGCTCTCCTGATTCCACCTACTGTAGGCTTGAAGTGTCAGTATTACAACACTCACTCGCTACCCTTCGACTTCCTCATTTATCAGAGGCACCACAGTGGAGTGAATCACCAATTCATCTGCCCTTTCCAGCCACAACCCAGCACTTGGAAACACCCATATTCTCTTACATCTACACACATTCACTCACTATGGCCAATTCACCTATACCGTACACATGCTTTTGGACTGTGGGGTCAACCGAAGCACCCAGAAGAAACCCACAAGAAAACTGGGAGAACTTGGAAACTCCACACAGAAATGCCAACTGGCCCAGTCGGGACTCGAACCAGTGACCTGCTTGATGTGAGGTTAAAAATTATGTATAAAAATGGATGTTGTGATGACTAATACATACATGTACCATCCACTTTTTGAAATTGTAGTGTTATTTAATAGATGCATTGATATTGTTTTGTGTATTGTTTCCATCTGCATTGTGATATATTTCTCTTCCGTTTAGAGATGTGTGAAAGTTAAGCTCTGTATTTGCTCAAACAGTAAAAAAGCATATAAAAGTGAAATCATTACAATTACATTGTTGAATGTCATTAAACTGTTAAGGTAGATCTGCTGTCCAATGCAAAGTATGCAGAGGTGCAATTTTAAGTATTATTTAAAAAATATTTTGTATAATGAATTGAATAAATTTAAACAATTTGAATTGTCTGGATTGGTTTTATTTTTTATTCATTAATAAGTAGCAATAATTCATTAATAAATAAAAAGAACCCTTAAATGGTTCTAAATAGAACCATCTAACTTGAATTCAAAGAACCATTTGGGGTTCTATTTAATGAACCCTTAAAATGGTTCTATATAGAACCTTTTTGGGGTTCCATATATGAAGCGCTCGATAGAACCATTTTTGGTTCTATATAGAACCGTTTGTTTTAAGAGTGTAGCCCCTTTCACACATACAGACCTTTCCGGAAAATTACCGCCAATTTTCCAGAAAGGTCTGTATGTGTGAACAGGCCCTTTTTGAAAACACCGGTAAATTCGTTCCGGCAATTTTCCGGAAAGAGAAGTTGTAACTTTACCAGTAATTTGCCGGAATGCTGCTCTGTGTGAACGCAGAAGGAACATTGCTGGAAAAAGCGTGTTCATGCTGACGTAAGACGTCTCCAGCCAATCAGAACATGCAGACGCATTCGAATCCGCACTGTTTATGAAAATAAAAGCCTTTGAATATTTTTCCAGAGACATTTAGGCCCCGTTTACACTAGTGCGTTTTCGTTTTAAAACGCATAAGTTTTGCTACGGTTACGCCATCTATTCACACTACACCGGATTTTTCGAAGTGCGAAAACGGAGCGTTTTGAAAACGCTGGAGAGGCCGTTTTCATTCTAAAACGCTGCTGCTGCGTCTCAGTGTGGATGGAGGGAAACGGAGACCTTTGAAAACGGAGGTGGGGCTGTTGAGATCCGCTACAGGATTGGGGATTTGGGTCATTGCGTATCCTTTCCTTTTTCGTCAAGCGCACATGGCAGATGGCAGACGGCAGACCAGCCTTCACTGTAAACACTGTATTTTCGACAGCCATGGATGTTTTATATTCATTTGTTACTTTAAGTAACAACTCAACCTCGTCGTCTGTCCACAAAAAGACCTCTCTTGCTTTTTTTTACCATCGCGTTCATCGTTCAACCAGCGTTTGTTGACTAACAATAACCAAATGCCGAGCGAGACACATGCTTCCAGTTTATACTTGAACGCGCATGCCCAGAGTGCGCGAATGGTGCGCAAATGGTCACGTTATATACGTTTCTGGTGGAGGGAGATCTGTTGAGATACGCTAGTGTGGACGCGGATCGTTTTCATGCTAAAACGCCATTTTTAAACTGAAACGCACTAGTGTAAACGGGGCCTTAGCTGCTAGTTTTTGGCCAAATAACATTTCTATGCTCCTTCTTAATGCCAACTGTGGTAAAAAAAAATATCGAACACTGTTATTATCAGTGTTATCCGCACTTGGAGACAAGTCCAATCTTATTTTAAAGTGGAGCCATTATCTTTATCAATCCCAAATTGCTGGAAATCCCTCCGTTATACCTTCTACATTAGATAAAGGCTTTTACCAATGGAGAAATGCAGGAATTCACACAGTTAATGATCTCTACCAAAAATCCAAGAAAAATATAAACTTCACAGAAGTAATTTTTTCAGGTTCTTGCAAGTCAGGAACTACGTACGCTCTTACTTGACATCCACAACAATTAATCCTTCCTGTCTTGACATTTGTCTGAAGGACCATTTTGGTATGGAGAAAATGATTTCCCGCATATATAACATCCTTCAAGCCCACCAAACACCCGCAACATCCACGATCAAAAAGTTATGGGAAGACGAGCTAGGATCAGAGATTTCTAATGAAACATGGACAGAGTGTCTAGAAAAAATTCATAATTGTTCCATAAGCTCCAGACACCATCTTTTCCAATTCAAAATTCTACATAGATTGCATTACTCAAAAACTAAAATATTTCAAAGTGTCTCTCAAAAATTTGATAAATGTAAAATACCTGATGCATCACTGCTTCATTATGCCTTATGTTTTAGCTTACAGGACTTTTGGTGCAAAATATTTCATGTCTTTTCTGAAATCACAGATCAAACTATTGATCCAGATGAATTTTTAATTGTGTTTAGAGTTTCAAAGCACGAGCTTGGATTATCCAAGTCTCAGCAACAAATCATTTCCTATGGCCTTTTAACAGCCAAAAAACTTATTCTGACATTCTGGAACAATAAATCTCCACCCTCTCTTATGTTATGGCTCAGTGAACTCACAAATACACTCCATTTAGAAAAAATACGTTACCATTTACAGAATAAGAAGCCTCAATTTTTTTTAAATATGGAAACCGTTCATAAGGTACTTAGAAGGGAGAGATGAAACAGTTGTTTGATGGGGATATTGCTAGATCGTACGGCAGCTCCCATTTTTAGTAACCTTCCTTACTGGTGTGCACCACAGACGGAAACAGACTGGGAGGGGGGGTATGTTGGTATGGGGTGTTATTTTTGTTTATATAATGTGACCTATTTTATTTGAGATTGTGTATATTGTGTTCTCTTTATTTTCCTTCTGTAATTCTAAACTAAGGATTTTTCTGTCAACTTAGATAATGGTTTACATATCTATACGTAAAGTCTGTGTATTGTGTAAGTAGATCAAGAAAAAAAAATGTGTACTCAATAATTATAGAAGGAAATATCTTGTTATTTTATTTGTATAAGTAAAATGTGGAGAATCTTTTTATATTGACAAATATTTTGTAATTGTAGATATTATCCCAATAAAAAAATAAATAAAAAAAATCGATAAAATGCTTATTATAAACCGCTGTTTGTTTACCTTCAAGCTCTGCTTCAGTTGCTGGACGTGTGTGCACATGAAGTGCTCCGGTGAGTGCCAACACACACACAAACAGTATGTACATCCTCCATATGTTTTCATCGAAGATGTTCACGATAATTATCCATCCACAGAATTAGTAATGTAGTCAAAAGTGTAAACATTTAGCTTCGATTCGCACTTCTGCTATTGGATGTCTCTGGGACAAAGCAGCTGCATGAATCAATATGAGTCATCAATAAAGACCCGAACCCTTCTGTGTTTACAAACACAAGCGCAGCCGTTTAGAGCTCATTTCTGGTTAATGATGTCAGAATTTACCGGTATTTTGGAATGGATGTGTGAATGCTCTTATCCGGAAAAAATTCCAGAACATCCTCGACTGTGTGAACAGCACTTTTTTTCAATTTACCTGTCACGGTTTATGGGTTTGTGTGTTCTTTCTGTATGTTTTGTGTCATGCCTTGTGTGTTGTCGTGTGCGAGGGTGTGTGTTTGTTTACCTTTTGTGTTGACAGCGTGCTTTCCTATCAGCTGACTCAATTATCCTCCAGCTGATTCGTGTTAGGCTGGGTATATATTTCAGCATGTGGTTGCTACCGGTTATCAGTCCGTTGTTTGTCCTTGTTCCTGTCTGTTGTCTCTTAGGTGTCTTCGCAGTCTGTTCGTCGGGTTATATTTCCTTTTGGGCCAGTGACTCTCCTTTGTTTTTGTTCGCTCATATCTGAGTCGTATCCTTTGTTACTTATCCTTTTATTAAACACTTGCTTTTGGATCCTCTCTGTCTGGTGTCGTGACATTACCGGTAAAGTCGTTCCAGAAATTTCGGTATCACTGTGTGAAAGGGGCTACTCTCTAACCAAATTTTTTTTGGAAAAAAACAAACGTACCTATTTTACCTATTTAACGACATATTTGATGCTCTCCAGAAATGTATACAGGGAAACGTATCAACAATGAGCTTGGGTTGACAAAACGGCGGCGCTTGTGTTTGTAAACACAGAAGAGGACGGGTTTTTATTGATGACTCACTTTTATTTAAAGCTTTAGCATTCATGCAGCTGCTTTGTCCCAGAGACATCCAACGGCAGAAGCGCGAATCGCAGCTAAATGTTTATACGTTTGACTACATTACTAATTCTGTGGATGGATAAGTCTAGCATCTAGCATTAACACGGAGCAGTTGACCTAATATAAACACCTGCTGCGATGACTGATACTTTCACTGTACTACAGTTCGCCCACAGTATATCGTTAGTAGGAGCTGTCTACCCGAAACCGTGCTGCGGTGTTGAAACGAATTAATCTTCAGCAAACATACGACTCCAAGTGGCTTTGAGTATTAGACTTAATAGAGCACAACTGAACATTTGCCAAGTCAATCCCAACTTTAACCTCCTTTTCACTTAAATACCTGCCAGGAGCAAAGGATCACATTTCTCAACGACGGCCGCAGACTCTTTAATGTAGTCTGGAGGTTTACACTAAATACCTCGGCAGGATCCTTCAATCAATGGAGCTTTCGCTGATAATTAATCCCGTGCCCCTGCTGAAATAATGGAGGCACTTTTATGGCTTCATTATACGATTTATTTATATTAGACCGAGAAAAAAAAACACGAATCTCGGCTTGATTCTTAATCATGTTAAGTGCTGCCGCAAGCATGCAGCTCGAGCCCATTTCGGAGCGTCCTCCAGAGTCATTCTTTACACCTTCAAATAGCATTTCGCTTCAGATTCTGAGCTCCCCGTAATGAGCACATTGCTCAGCGCTAGCCATTTGTGTATCTGCAAACCAAAAAAGGCATAATAAGAACGTGAAAAATGACATCGAGAGGCCGTAATTAAGACGAAAGGACGATCCGAGACGTTTAATGAAGACACATACCCATATCTCTCAAACACAATGCTAATTACTGGCTAAGATTCCATTAATCGTTCATGAATTATTAAGCTCCATTAGCTAATAAAGCTTGTGCGTATAATAATTCAGAATTGCCGGAGCATTGTGGGACAGGTAAAGACACACACACGCTCTTTGCTTTATTGGTTGGAGCTAAATGATAGAATGCAGCAGCGACTTCATTAATCCCGCTCAGCGCTAATGTGGCAGAGATTGATTAGCCCGCGATGGAATATTGAAGATAAAGCTACAGGAGAAGAGCTCCAGCAGAGAAACATAGTACATGGCTAAATGTTGCAGGAGAAAAACGCATGGCCAAAATAAAATCTACGCAGACCCTCGAGGTTGTACGTCAAAATCTATTTGTCTTTTAAAATGGCAACTTAAATAATAACAGTAGAATGTGAACTTGGGAATATTTATATATCTTCTAGTCCAAATATATATAGAAATTATAATTATAAATAATTTTTTAAGTAATAATAATAATAAAATAAAAATAATAATTAAATTAGATAGCATTTTGTAGAAAACATTGTTCCTATATTTAGGAATTTTTTGATATTTGGACTAGAAGCCAGACAAAACTCTAAATAAGAACTTTTTTTAAATTAATTTATTCATTCATTCATTCATTTTCTTTTCAGCTTAGTCCCTTTATTAATCTGGGGTCGCCACAGCGGAATGAACCAGCAACTTATTCAGCATATTTTTATACAGCGGATGCCCTTCCAGCTGCAACCCAACTCTGGGATACATCCACACACACCCCAGTACACTTCGGCTAATTTAGCTTATTCAATTCACATATGGTGCATGTCTTTGGACTTGTGGGGGAAACCGTACAAGAAAAAACGTAAAAGAACTGCCAACTGACCAAACCAGGGCTCAAACTAGTGACCTTCTTGCTGTGAGGCGATTGTGCTACCCCTTATCTATCTATCTATCTATCTATCTATCTATCTATCTATCTATCTATCTATCTATCTATCTATCTATCTATCTATCTATCTATCTAT
>CAIGQQ010034485.1:5498649-5515613 GCA_903798035.1 Danio albolineatus | reverse complement strand
TATCTATCTATCTATCTATCTA
The DNA here is from genome assembly GCA_903798035.1 of Danio albolineatus. Taxonomy (NCBI): domain Eukaryota; kingdom Metazoa; phylum Chordata; class Actinopteri; order Cypriniformes; family Danionidae; genus Danio; species Danio albolineatus. Next base: position 5,515,591 of record CAIGQQ010034485.1, on the reverse strand, counting down.
TCTATCTATCTATCTATCTATCTATTTATTCATTCATTCATTCATGTATGCAGACAATACAAAATACTGTATAAAGACTGGTGTTTGCTGATGGGAAGAAAGGGGAACAAATTGGGGGAGGAAATATGGGATATATTGGTATGCTGACATAACATTATAAGTTAGCATAAACCACACTTAAATGTAACTGATTGTGGCAAGCAAGCAAAAGGAGATTGTATAAATTTATACAATCTAAAAAATGTGTAGAAAAAAAATTCAATTAAATTTAATTGACCCTTTTCAACACGTCGGTTGGATTTTTCCACATTAAACCCAACATTTGGTTACAGCAACCCAGCATTTTTACTGTTTCAATTTGGTATGAAAAAAAATGCTGGGTTCCACACAATTCCTTCATGTTTTCCCAACACAACTCGATTAAGTTAACTTAATATTTTTTTAATGATGGATTGTACATAAAACAATTCAGCTGTCCCAAAAAAAGCTCAAGATTTGTGCTGATTCAACTCATTTTAAACAAGTAGTTTGAACAAGCAATAATAAACTTTTTTATTAGACTGTAAAACATGCTGGGTTACAAACAACTCCTTTATGTTGTCCCAACACAACTCGATTAAGTTAACTTAATATTTTTTTAATGATAAATTGAACATAAAACAATCAAGTTGTCCCAAAAAAAGCTCAAGATTTGTGTATATTCAGCTCATTTTAAATACGTAGTTTGAACAAGCAACAATTTTTTTTTTATTAGACTGTAAAACATGCTGGGTTCCACACAATTCCTTCATGTTTTCCCAACACAACTCGATTAAGTTAACTTAATAATTTTTTTAATGATAGATTGAACATAAAACAATCAAGTTGTCCCAAAAAAGCTCAAGATTTGTGTTGGTTCAGCTCATTTTAAATACGTAGTTTGAACAAGCAACGATGCACTTTTTTATTAGATGTAAAACATGCTGGGTTCCACACAAATCCTTCATGTTGTCCTAACACAACTCGATTAAGTAAATTTAATTGTTTTTAAGTTGATTGAAGACAAAACAATCTAGTTGTCCCAAAAAAACTCAAGAATTGTGTTGATTCAGCTCAGTTTAAATGTGTAGTTTGAACAAGCAACAATACTCATTTAATTTGTTGTCCCAACACAAATCAATTAAGTTAGCTGAATTGTTTTTACAAATTTGAGTGGATTGAAAAATTAAGTTGTCCCCCAAAAAACTGTGTTTATAGTGTGTTAAACAATATTCTAAAAGTATATATCTTAAATAAGTAGTTTGAACAAGCAGTGTTTGAGCGTATTAGACATGTCGAGCAATAAGAAAGAGCTTAAACAGAGGTACGTTTCCAAGAAGCATTCCTCACTGGAACCCAGAGGGAGCAACTCTGCGGATGAAAGAATTAATCATTAATGCCCGGCCAGTAATGATCCCCAAAGTTGGCGTTATTGGTAAATTATAATGGATGATGCTTTGTAAATGTCTTCCTGCGCCGGCCCTTAGCTTCCCGATCCAAATTAAAGCTGAGTGCCTCGGAGTCAGCAAGTATAGCGGCACACGTGCGCGATTGATTTCTTTCGTATTTTTATGTCTCCGAAGAATGAGTTTTAAATCTGGCTGAGTTATTAAGGCCCTCGCGTTGAACAAAAAAAAGGAAAGCCTTTGGAGAGGGGGAGAGAGAGAATGAAAGGAGAAACAAAGCAGAAAGAAAGGAGGCATGTGGTCGGTAGCCGGGACTGAATGGCACCTGTCACCAGATGATAAACGACCTCCTTTGCCCTTCAATTCCCGCCGCTGTCAGTCAGGGTGGGGTCATTAATCTTCATCGCAGGCTTGTCAGGTCAGAAGAAGAGTAGGAGAACAGGACAGGGTTGTGTCAGGGAGTCCTGGGTCAAGATGAGACCCGAACAATACCTCGGCGTTCATATTGTCAGCCGAGGGCCTCGTTTGCATAATTTATTATGATTCGCTGAACATCTCCCCCCCCACCCTCTCTACAGATCTCTGAGGTGAGAATAAGGTCTGAGGATGTGCAGACAGATGGATAGTGGGCTGTAGCTGCCAGCCACATGGAAACCCCGACCAATAGGGGTTGAGTTGCAGACCCCGGCAGCCAATCGCTAATGCGGCGCCTCAATTACAGCGTGATAAAGGAACATTCATCATTCAATTAGGCATCTGTCACGAATCCACAAAAGGGGGGAAAGTTCCGAGCCAAGACGCGGTGAAGGAAAGCAGGGACGAGAGCGAAATCTACTTATAGCCGAAGTCCAGGGGCGAGGGAAGACAATGTTGAGGGAGTTAATTGCGATGCCGTGGCAATGACAGCACTATGGCTGACGAGCAGCTGTTATATAATGAGGATGACATCGAGGGCCACATATATATGAGTCCGCATAGTGGTTTTATGAAACATGAGGAAATCAGAGACACAACAAACACTCAAATAAACAAAGATTAGCTGCTTGTTTAAACTACTTATTGAAAATGAGCTGAAACAACACAATTTTTGGGATTTTTTTTTTTTTAAATGAAAATATAAGGTTTACATTCTGAGAAGCGAAGATTATGCACTGAAAGAAATGATTTCTGCAAAATTGTTGCAAATAATGAATATGGGTTGAATTAAAAACAAACAAATTTAATTTATTAATGTTCAACCTAATTAGTTTGTTTCAATTCAGCTCATATAAATTGTTTACAACCACTTAACTTTAAAAAAAAATGTATATCCAAGGAATCATCTTTGAATATTTTTTCCATGTGCAACTGGGTGTGCTTCTTTGCGTGCGTGTGTGAGTGTGTGCACTGTAAAAAGGATTAGTCACTTAAAGCCAGCAAACCTTAAAAGCAACAAGTTCATTCATTAATTTTCTTTTCAGCTTAGTCCCTTTATTAATTCGGGGTCGCCACAGCGGAATGAATCGCCAACTTATCCAACATATGTTTTACACGACGCATGCCCTTCCAGCTGCAACCCATCTCTGGGAAACATCCATACACACTTATTCACACTGATACACTAAGGACAATTTAGCCTACCCAATTCACCTATACTACATGTCTTTTGGACTTGTGGGGGAAACCGGAGCACCCGGAGGAAACCCACGCAACCACAGGGAGAACATGCAAACTCCAGACAATAGCATTCAGCTTAAAGTGACATTTAAACTATTCACACTTGATTATAAAGCTTGTTTGGCATGCTGTCCCAGGAGAGAGCGCTGAGCTCTTAAGATCCTCGAGCCCGGGGCTTCCTCCTGTTTGCAAGGCAAGAGGGGAGTTTGAGCTCAGGCAGATCTGGAGACCTCCCCTGCTGTAGTAGCTAATGAACAGATAGTGATCGCTCTTAAGAGATAACTTCTTACTAGGAGCATGTCTATGGTGCTGATTTGTATTAGTCAATTAACTTAAGTTGCATGTTTTTGGACAGTGGGAGGAAACGGGGAACTCGGGAGAAACCCACATGAGCACGGGGAGAACGTGTAAACTCCACATAGAAACGTCAGCTGGCTTGGTAAGGACTAGAACCAGTGACGTTCTTGCTGTGAGGCAACAGTGCTAACCACTGGTCCTCCGTGCCACCCATCTAGGAAAGGAAGAGGAGTAGGGGTGGAAGGGGGGATTCTTCAAAACAAAGATGGCTGTTATATGGAACTTAATGTATTTATAGTGACTAAGGAATTGTCTGATTGGTGAATCATGAATTGAATAATGCAGAACCAGCCACAAGCAATCATAAGCACGTGATCCTAAACGAAATAAGTTTATAAATAAACTTCATTTAAAGGCTTAACTAGGTTAATTAGGCAAGTCATTATATAATGATGGTTTGCTCTGTAGACAATCAAAAAATATATATCGCTTAAGAGGGCTAATAATATTGACCCTAAAATGGTCAAAAATAATAATTCTAGTGGAAATAAGAAAATATTATAGGAAATATTATTATCGGAAGAATTTCTTGCTCTGTTAAACATCATTTAAAACATAATTTGAAAATAACTATTTAAAACATCATTTGAAAATAACCATAATGACGCATATTTTAATAATAACCATAATGTCTCCATGCTGCAATAATAATAATAATAGAACCAGAGTTTTTAACTGTGGGGACATATCTTTAGAAGTACAATTTGACTGTATTATTTGTGTACCCTTCAAAAAATTGCTCAAGGGAAATTTGATATTTATTGTCCCCCTCTAGTGTTAAATGAGATTTATGCCCTTGGTTATCCGTCACACACACACACACCAATTGATAATGTATGAAACAAAAAATATAGGCAATCAAAAAATATATATCGCTTAAAAGGGGTAATAATACTGACCTTAAAAAAAATAATAATTCTAGTGGAAATAAAAAAAAAATATTATAGGAAATATTATTACAGGAATAATTTCTTGCTCTGTTAAACATCATTTAGGAAATATTTGAAAAAGAAAAGAAATCACAGGAGGGCAAATAATTCTGTCTTGAACTGTACCGTGTGTATAGTACATTCTTGTAAGATTAGGCTGTGTTGACTGTAAAAAGAAGCTACTAAAAGCTTTGCAATGCAAATAATGACAACATTTCGAAAGCTAGCACCTTGGTTTCTACCTTTATCTCAGCAGAGACATGACAACTACGATTTTACCATCCGACATAAAAGCAAAGCTTCGATATTCCGCATTCCCAGCTCCAGCATCCAATAAAAGTGTGAATCTGTCATCTTGCGTTTCCAGCTTTTTTGTTTTTCTGCTGTCCCGCTGACAATAGGCTAGGTAGCACTCAAAGGCCCGAAGATGAAAGAACAGCCAAAGCTAGACGGAAATTCAGACCGGCACCCATCTGTTGAAGAGACGAAACGCGGCGGAGAGATGAATGGAGGAGCCAAATGGAAGAAACAGACGAATAAAACAAACTGATGAGAGTAAAGAAAGGGTAAATAATTGATGAGTTCTGGGTTTAGAAGAGACTGCTCATTAATATCCTCATGTAGCTTCATTAAGGGCTGAAACAACGAGCTTCTGAACAATAGTCCTTGGTACCCCGCTTAGAAGTCAAACGCCGCTTTTTTCCTCCTTTCTCTCTCTCTCTGATGCCAGGTGCTTTAAAAAATCCCAGCGGCCTGTTCTCCAACCTCCTGTAACCTCCCCAGAATTCCCTCGCCACGCATTTACCTCCCCAGCCAGGAGAATGAGACCTTGTAAATAATATATCAAGATAAATGATAATTGCTGCGTTTTTCGAACCCATCATTTAATGAGGCCCATTAATTAAAAATGAACGCAGCTGACAGTGTTTGTCGGCACACATCTGATGTAAACACATCGTGGCAGAGACACAAAAAGTTCTACATCGGGAATAAATCCTTCTTCCGCATGCCTCCGCGCTTCACCTGCGACGTCTAAACTAATGCGGATTTGTTTGAAAACACTTCACACTTTCCATCCACGTTGAGATGAGGGTTTTGTCCTGCACTGTAAAACCCGACAGTCAAATAAAATGAGTGTAGTAAACTCAAAATTGTCTGAAAGTTAATACTACTCATTTGCAGTGGCGGTGCTAGCTTGAATGGCACCCTGGGCGAACCACCTCATATAGTTCTAGAAGGTTACATCTAGTTAATATAGAAAAGGACCATTAAACATGTACATTCTAAAACATGTTTGTTGTTTTACACTAACTTTGGGTAAAAATATGGACAAAACCCAGAATTGGAATTAATAAAATATTTATAGTTATTATAAAATAAAATACAAATTTGTGCATCTTCTTACTTCCACGTGCAGCCATACTGTACTGTCGTTGTAGCTGGTGTATTCTGGGAAATTCTCGTACCCCTTGGTTTCGAGCGTGGTCCTGGAAAAGGGGTATCTAGCCCTTCCCCTTAGCCCTACACCTTCAAGCTAAATAATAATTAATAATAATGATAATTCCTTACATTTATATAGCGCTTTTCTGGGCACTCAAAGCGGGGGGTTTGGTTGGGGGATGGGGGGAATCTCCTTATCCACCGCCATTGTGCAGCATCCACCTCCATGACGCGACGGCAGCCATCTTGTGATGAAAAGTAACTAGTAAATATTTACTTGAGTCCTTTTTTTCATCAGCTACTTTTTTACTCTTACTCGAGTATCTTTTAAAATTGCTACATTTACTTTTACTTGAGTGAAAAATATTCGCAAGTACTTGTATTTTTACTTGAGTATAAATTTTGGATACTCTACCCACCTCTGGTTACCAGTGTGGATTATCAGACATATTTGCAGAAGCAAAACCCTTGTTGGTGAGTGACAATTACTGTAATTCATTCATTCATTTTCTTGTCGGCTAAGTCCCTTTATTAATCCGGGGTCGCCACAGCAGAATCAACTGCCAACTTATCGAGTATATGTTTTTACGAGCGGATGCCCTTCCAGCCGCAATCCATCTCTGGGAAACATCCATACACACACATTCACACTCATACACTACGGACAATTTAGTCTACCCAATTCACCTATACCACATGTCTTTGGACTTGTGGGGGAAACCGGAGCACCCGGAGGAAACCCACGCAACCACGGGGAGAACATGCAAACTCCACACAGAAATGCCAACTGACTCAGCTGGGGCTCGAACCAGCGACCTTCTTGCTGTGAGGCGAACAGGCTACTCACTGCGCCACCGTGGCGCCACAATTACTGTAATAATAGTATGAAAGGCTGCTTTTTTCCTTGCATTGGAAGTTCTGGTTGCCCATTGTAAGCAAAAAAACATTCAGAACGCACCCTTATTCATTTGGCTTCGTCCATTTGGTGTGTTCACGGCAGAAGTGAGTCGACGCTAAGGCGACAACACAGTTAGGTTTGTTGTTTGGCATCGTCTTGACCTTAAAGTGCTTTCTGGTGTTCCAGTGTGGCATAGAAACTACTTTCATTTGGTTCATTTCTTTGTCTTGTGTTGTGTTTGTACCGTCAGACATTTCTTCTATGTTTATCCTGTATTATCTTCATCGTTACCCAACTCTTCTCATCTTTTTCTTTGCCTGACCGTGACAGATTCCAGATTAATCTATTGTCAATGCTGTCTAAATATTCATCTGATGTCCATGTGAGGATGGAAAATATGGAAAGTATCTGCGATCTTCCCACTGGTGCGCATCCCGATCGTCTCAGAAAATGACACAAACACATTGGGGGGTCATCTGAACAGGCCGACATGTGTTTCGCCGTTTTACTCTGGTACAAATAAAGCCGAGATAAAATATCCCGTGATTATTGGATCAGCCTGCTCTTCAATAGCAGTTCCTTGAAAGCGATGTCAAAGCGATCCGAAACGCTGCTGCGGGCTGGAACTGAACAAGCCGTGGTGAACATCAGTGACTGCAGTGTCGCCGTCAGACTTCAAACAGCCCCTTGGACACGTATCGCATTGCCGGGACCCCCACGAGACCGCTGATTGAATTCTGGCAAACAGAACTAAACATCTGCTTCAAACAAAAGACATCTGCATATTTCAGATTTGTTTTTCATAAATTAAAGCCGCAACCTGCCAAAACCTGGGCGCAGCGGTGTGTTCTTGTGTATAATTAGATAAAGTTTACAAGCTTTGAAAGTTGGAAATTAGCATGAAGCATCGGGGCTCACCTGGGAGTCGGAGTCCCGCGGTGGGAGCAGTTTTCCGGCTCTGTCTCGGAGATTTGAAGAAGGAGGGGAAAAAAGCAACTCAACCTGTTTTACAGAAGACGGTTTGGAGTGTCACCTGTTTTGTTGAATTCTGTTCGTTTAAAATAAATAATGTGGCTACGCTTGTTTATCGTATGATGGCATGGTCGAGGAAATTGGGCACCGTAGAGCGTGAGTCACAACTGACATGAAGTTAACTAATTAATGTACGATAAAACTAGCACAATCTCCTCACAGCAAGAAGGTCACTGGTTCGAGCCTCGGCTGGGTCAGTTGGCATTTCTGTGTGGAGTTTGCATGTTCTCCCTGTGTTAGCGTGGGTTTGCTCTGGTTTCCCCCACAAGTTCGAAGGCGTGTTTTAGGTGAATTGGGTAGGCTAAATTGTCCGTAGTGTATGTGTGTGAATGAGACTGTATGGATGTTTCCCAGTGATGGGTTGCAGCTGGAAGGGCATCCTCTGCATAAAACACATCCTGGATATTCATAACATATGTTGGTGATTGATTCAGCTGTGGCGACCCCAGATTAATAAAGAAACTAAGCCTAAAAGAAAACAAATGAATGATTTTAGCTGATCACATTTTTAGTTGTCATAAAATTTAGATTTTGATTTTCACACCAGACGCGGTAGAAGCATCAAGCGCGAGTGTTTTACATGTTAAGTCAATGCAAAGGTGTGAATAGACCTCCTGTGGCACGATACTCGCAAATGAGGCGAAGCGAGTGACGCGATTCGTTCGAATGAAGCGCCACGAGTTAAGCATATTGCACGATTGACACGCATAGTGTGTATTTCATGCGAAATGCCCAAGTTCGAAAATCTGAACTTCATCGGACTATCGCGCCACGTTAACCAATCAGTAGCTTGCTCTTGTGGGGAGTGTGATTATGACGTAGCGCCTGTTGTTGGTGTCCCGGGGGAAAATCCTCCTGCCGACGCCGATAACAGTTCATCAAACTGGGCTTGGCTCAGTCGTAAGCACTGCTGAAAGCTTCCATCATCCAGGTGTAGTTTCTGGAGGAGTTTATGAACTCATAGAGCTTGGTGCACCTCTGAAAGGTGGATTCAGACACAAACCGTGACTGTGACGACGGGGTTCGAGTCCAGCCAGGAACGGTTCCAGACAGCAGGTAAATCAAAATCAGAAGCCCAAAAATGAAATAAACAAGTAAACAACAGGGTGAGAATGTCGTAAAATCTGAAAACGTGGTAATAATCAGGGGAGGGCTTTTCTTTTTCTGGATTGCTCTTGAAAAGTGTCATTTGTAGGCCTGTCACGATATCTATTTTTTGTTGTACGATATATTGCATCAAAATATATCGCGATAAACGATATTATTGTCATTTTAAGACCCCTTAATTACTCAATACCCATAACATTTACAGTGATTCTGACTATTAAGGAATAAACCTCAGTGTGTCACCTTTCAAAAGAGACCAAAACCATGCTTATACTAAAAATGGTTCAAAAATAGCATGCAATTTACTTTGGGTATGCAGTTTTTTAGGCATTTAAGCAAATTTTTTACAGGAACGCTAAGGGGTTAAGCCACTTATTATATAATGCCAGAATGGCAATATAATAGCATCACAACGCAAGTACACTCTTCAAAAGAACACATCATATTTTATTCTTAAGAATATTTAATTTAATTTAGTCATTTTAATAATTTAATGATTAGGCATTAGAGTCAGAATGTGAAAACACAGATCCAAAACAAATATTAATGAATGTTAACAAAAAAAAATGCAAGGTAAAAAGTAACAGAGGCTGCGATATTTGCTATCAGATAAATTTTCAGTTGTCAGGCACCCACATCAAAATATACTTTAGTCATTTATGGTAAATACTATAGTGTTTTTTTTTTTAACCATACTGACACCGACACCTCCTATAGAGATAGAGATGTTGTGCAATCAGCTAAAATGTTGCAAGAATTGGTTTTCACGTATGGCCGATATATATTGAATCACCAAAAAACTATTGAGGTCATGTCCATGTATTGTGCGATAAGTCAATATATTGATTATTGTGACAGGCCTAGTCATTTGGGTTTTAGGGAGGTTGGTGGGCAGATCAATCAGTGCTTTTTTAAACACTATCGGTTGGGTTTAGGGAAGGAGGAGGGTGGGTCAGTCGATCGGTCAGTCAGTCGACGGATGCCTCTGGTGGATTTACCTGAGAACAACCGGCGCGAATTTCACTCGCGAGAGAAATTTAAGATCTGAAAAAGTGTACACAGCGGCCTCTGGTGGATCCGCGAAAACAAAAACTACAAAAAAATTAGCTAGTGAGACGTATTTGCCGCTCTCCAAAAAATGTATTTAGCGATATATTTTCAGAATGAGGTTTGATGACCATTGTGATCAGGTTTTCCCTTTTATAACGTTTTGACAGTGTCAAACAAGCGTCAAACCAAACTGATCTGTGAGTCCAGCACATGAAAAAAGGGAGAAAAAGAAATGTGCTTGAGTGTAAATTTTAACATGGACATTACTACCACAGATTATAACATTTCTATACAACGTTTGCAAGATCATTGTTACAAAAGAACAATGACCCCAATAGCTTTACGTAAAATAAGCAATAATAAGTGCGTTCCTTGTCTACCAACTGCAAGCATTGTACTATCTCGCTCTCGCTCTCTTCCTGCAGGCCTCTGATAGTCTCTTGTACTCGCTTTATGAGGTCAGATAGCGGGTTGTTGCCCTTGTAAAAACGGCTTCAATTATTCAGTGAAGTCAAGTTCTGGTTTATCTCCCACTTGTTCCCTAGAGCAGGAGGGAGAGAGGGGCACTGTGGGCCATGTCCCTTTCAAAACCCGCCTGCTATTGGAGAGTCTGCTCAACAAGGCTCCTGCTTCTAATTACCAGCCTATTTGCGGGAGTTGTGAGATATAAATAACCCAACAGCTGCTCTGAGTGGGTAGACAAGAGACAACAGCAAGTGTGGAATGACAGATTTAAAGAAAATAAATACAAACACAAGGTTTCTTCGTCGTCCATGTTGTGGCCGTGATACGATTCCGTCAAAAGAGAAGTGCAAATGTTGCACAATCACTGGCAGTCAGAATATATTTGTTGTATAATATAGAGTTGCACCGCATCCTAACTAGACATGACACAGTAAAGTGACAATGAATAAAGCTATCTCCGCTCTGTCAATTTGTGTTTTTGCCCTATCTAGACATGATCATGGTGACAGGAAGCCTTTATTTTTTTTGACCACAGAATTTATTTTAGTTATATTGCCTTTTCACCATAAACGTTAGTCAAAATTTAGTCATTATTCATCATATCAAACTTTACTATAATCCTTATTTTGAGCCATTTGAATAGAGATATACACTATCTGACAAAAGTCTTGTAAGAAATTAGTCTGCCTTGACCCAACTTCCACTCTAAATGGTGAATTGATGCTCATTTCCCAAAAGGGCTGACTTATGAGAAGTCAACAGTTTGTCTCTTCATTGTTTGAGGTGACGACATCTCGACAAAATTGTACCAATTGTAGAATGGGGATGGGTGTGGTGCACAGAGAACCATCTCATCAATGGTGTTGAACCTGCAAAAACATAGAGAGATAGAGGATACACGGGCAAAACAAAAAGGAGAACCCAAATGCAAGTGAAAAACAAAGATTGTTTAATTGTAGCTGGGATCAGTGTAGTGTAGCTCAAGGATCGTCTTCACATTGGAATCAAACAAAGCTCAACAGCAGGTGAAATTCATGAAGCAACCAGTAGACAGTGAAGGCACAGTCCGCAGATGAATAAACTCACAGCAACTCACCACCAGCAAAATCAATGACGAGAGCCTGACAGGACACAGACATGAACAACAACGAACTGAAAAAGTGAGACAAGAACGCTGGGTATAAGAAGGCGAAGGTCATTCACGTGACCGCATATGATATGTGAACACAACTGACAGCCACGCGATCCATACCGATACCAACACACAGATACCAACACACATACCAACACGCACTCAATAGTGTTCATGTCTGGTGACTGGGCTGGGCAATCCTGGAGCAACTTGACCTTCTTTGCTTTCAGGAACTTTCATGTGGGGGTTAAAGTATGACCAGGAGTGCTATCCTGCTGAAGAATTTGCCCTCTCCTGTGGATTGTAATGTAATGGGCAGCACAAATGTCTTGATACCTCAGGCTGTTGATGTTGCCATCCACTCTGCAGTTCTCTCGCACACCCCCATACTGAATGAAACCCCAAATCATGATTTTTCCTTCACTAAACTTGGAATCTTGGGTCCTTGCGGGTTCTAGTAGGTCTTCTGCAGTACTTGAGATGATTGGACAGATGGTTCATCAGAAAAATCTACCTTCTGCCACTTTTACAAATCAACTGAAAGTCAAGTTACTATTTGTTGCTCTAACAGCTAGAATCGACGACAAGACTTTTGTCAGGTAGTGTACGTTTAATTAACTGTATATATTCATTAGAAACATCAGTTATGCCTGTCTTCGGCACTTTGGGGTGAAAACAATTATGGCTGCCATATTGTAGTGGCATTCCATACCAAAGTGCTCAAAATTGGCCATTTTGAAGAGTCCTACAGAAGCTTTTCTATGGTACCACTGATGGACACTTCGAGCTCCTATAATCCTTTGAACATGGAAGTTGATTGTTGTCGCACACTGTGTTCCATTCGGAAGTTGTCGTCCCTACGCCCTAATCCCTTTGAATCTGTCACTCCGGAGGGTCAAGCCTCGGAAGGGATTAGAACACAGGCACGAGCCCCTGTTGTTTTTGTCATGCTGAGTAATCCCTCTCACTAAGAAATCTCATTGGTCCGTAATGTTGTAGCACAAAACTATATACATTTAAGACTAGTTAGAGCTGAACAAGATCATAAGTTTGACATAGATGCTTAGAAAAACATTCTTTTTCTTTTTTTAGAGAGCTTAGGAAAATCTATGAGTGAATGAATGATTAAAGAAAGTATAGCTAACTATGAATTGTAAATCCAGAGAAATTTCCAGGTGCTTTCTGAATTATTGTAGTTATTTTCATAGCTAAAAATTCATAGTTCATAGTAACCTCTCAAAAAACTCTCATTTTTAACGATTTTATATATATATGTGTGAAGAGTTTCGTTGCAAAAGGAGATATATCCATTTTGACAAATGTTGGTTATTTGACATTATTATTAAAGACATCAACAGTCAAGTTTATTCACAATTTCTGTATGTTAAACTATTACTTGAGCTCAGTGAAGGCCAGGGACACATATTCTTCAAATCCAGGATATTTTTTATTGAATTTTATGTCCACAAATAGTTCATAAATTAGTCAAAAAGCATGCCAAAATGCAACATATTTATCTTAACATTGTCAAACATCTTAAATTGGTTAAAATTAATAAAAACTATATGGAACAGTATATAAAAAGATTGATTATTAATAATAAGATTCTGAGTTAGTTAGTTTTGGCCAGAACGTACACAATATAACATAACATAACTTTTTCTCTCTTTTTTTGGGTTGAGGCACTAATGGCTTTAAGCACGCTTCACTGTGGCATTTTAAGAAATATTTTGGATCATCAGTGGGAAAATTAACAATAATTTATCATTAGATCGTAAATATTCATAATATTCAAAAACATAATGCCATAATAAACATAATGTGACTATAGCGTGTGCCAGTAATCCAGGGCAGTCCCTGAACAAAAAGGTCGGATAACAGCGTACCAGCTGAGCTGTCAGAGCAAACTAACTGCAGGATGTTTATCGTTTCTACCATCCTTAAACAGCTTCGGACTAATTGTGATTAGTTATAATATAGATAAGTAAGATTAAGTTAAATAAACGACTTGTAGCTTGTTACAGAAAGAGTGGAGGCTCCTTTCACACTGCTGCTGAAAACCTGTATGATCAGAGCGGGCGGAGCCGCAATGGCACAGTTCCTGTTTCACCGAGTCCACGGACACAAGCTCGCCTCGTCCTGTCATATTTAATGACTTATTTCGCTGTAATAATAATAATGTTATTATTATTATTATTATTATTATTATTATTATTGTTGTTGTTGTTATTATTATTGTTATTATTATTATTATTATTATTATGTAGCTGAAATGACCAGCTCCAATCCATCATCAAAATCCATGAGGTTAGCTCGACTCTGAAGCTTTGATTCTCTGACTAACAGATGGACGTAGCCTGTGACTGACAGCTCGCCTACAGTATAAACAATTAAATGGCAAACGTTTTTAGTTAGCCTAGTGAATCCTCTTTTTAAGAACTTATGCTTTTTGTTTTGATATTATCGTTAAATCAATGAGCAAACTCGAAGCACTTCGCAGCTTCCGTGTTTTTTTCCGGACAGCATAAACATGTGTTGGGTGATGTTGATGATAACGACAAGTGTGTATGTGTCTCCAGGAATTCATTGTGTATGTGTGTGCGTACTTGGAGATGTGTGTGTGTTTGTGGCCCTTAACTGACTCGATGGGTGCAGAGAAGCTAAAAGTCCAGCACAACGGTAATAGTTTGATTACCATGTTTACATGTCTCTACTTTGATTTGTGTTTATGACGATTATGGCCTTAAGTATATCTGAAGTGCTATTCCATTGCATGTTATGAGCCATGGTTAATGTGTGTGGCTTCAAACTGACCTGCCTAAGCAAATGAGTGAGGCGCAACTCCGAGGCCAGCCTGCATTTCCAGGTGTGTGCAAAGCACTTGATGTGCGGCTCAATTCCAATCCGGCGTCAAATCTTCAGTGCTAAATTCACCCTCACGCTCCATCATAACATAACAACTCATGACACAACTTTTCGCCTCGGCGAGAAATCTGTTGCTATTTAGTCTTGCGAGATCTCGTCACACCCCAAATATATATATATATATATATATATATATATATATATATATATATATATTAGGGGTGTGACCAGATCTCGATCTACGAGATCTCGCGATACTAAATTGCGGCAGATATATATAAATATGAAAACTACATGCCTTTAGGCAGTGGAAACGCAAGCCTGATAAAGGTGACCCGTACTGACCCATATTGTACTAAACTGAGTAATGATGAACGTGATCTGTAAATGATGAATGTGATCCGTTCTTACGATTAGAAATACAGTCTAAATTTGACGGACACTTACAATTGGAGTCAGATTAAGTTCGTAGCTGAAAAACAAATGTAAATAAATTCTAACACAATTCTTTTCAGAAGCGCTAGAAAAGGCTTACGTGCATTTAACCTTCGACTATGCTGTTAGTTTCATCATTGGGCAAATAGATGGACTTCTACAGTGAAATCAGTTGACAAAATAATATAAACTTGACTGAGCTTCACTTCCCCTTTAAATCGAGTCAAGTGCAGTACTTGGATTTAAGTGAAGTTTATTTATAAACTAATTTTGAGAGGATCACATGCAGATGATTGCTTGCAGCTGGTCCAGCATTATTCAATTTATGATTCACCAATCAGATGATTCCTTAGTCACTATATATACCCTAAGTTCCATATCACAGCCATCTTCGTTTTGAAGAATCCCCCTTTCCCCCCTACTCCTCCTCCTTTCCTAGATAGGTGGCACGGAGGACCAGTGGTTTAAACTGTTGCCTCACAGCAAGAACGTCACTGGTTCTAGTCCCTACCAAGCCAGCTGACTTTTCTGTGTGGAGTTTACACGTTCTCCCCGTGCTCACGTGGGTTTCGACCGGGTTCCCCAGTTACCTCCCACAGTCCAAAAACATGCAACTTAAGTTAACTGACTAATCCAAATCAGCACCATAAACATTCTCCTAGTAAGTAGTTATCTTTTTATAGCAATCACTATCTGTTCACTAGCTACCCGCAGGGGAGTTCTCGAGATCTACCTGAGCTCAAACTCTCCTCTCGCCTTGCAAATGGGAGGGAGCCCGTGCTCGAGGATCTTAAGAGCTCAGGGCTCTCTCCCAGGACAGCATGCCAAACAAGCTCTATAATCGATCATCAGCCAAGTGTGAACTCTTGAAAGATGATTTAAAGCAAGTTGCCTTACAATTTTGTACATTTGACGTTCTGGCTGCCGTTATCAGTTTCACATATTTTATAATTTTCTGAAAGTCTAATTGACACTATTGAGTCATTTTTCTTTCATTATTTGAGCAGATAGGAATGCAAAAACTATTTCTTGTCCTCCCCCATTCACTCTTCTCTTAAGTTCCCCCAACTACAATGACTTTTACTGCTGAGAAACTCTGAAATTTGAAAAGGATCCATTGATTTAAACCCAACATTCTTGAACACGATCATAAGGTATTGTGCTTTTGAATTCTTTCAAACTAATCCCAGCTAATTGCCAATAACACATTAACAAGAGCTGGCATCGTCTTGCCCTCCACTGTGCTTGAAAGCCATCAGTGATTCTAAGAGTCTACGGGATACTGCGTGGCGATTTGTAATAAACGTCTGGCTGAGCGTTCGGTGATATGCCTCCGAGGGAGAGCTACAGGCGCCGTTTAATGCGTGTTTGCAGAAAACTATTCTAAACAGGCTCAAATTGGGAGGTGATTATATGGACGATGTGGGACCTGTTATAATTACTTCAAACCGCTGTGTTGGTGATAATCTATGGTAATTGCGCCTTTCTGAGCTGGAGCGGTACATGTATTCTCTTTATGATGAAAGAACGAGATACACATCCTTGGAGATGGCTTAATGCACGATTCTCGCACTGAAGATGTAATTGTTTTACCTTGTAGAAAACATCGGGAAAAAAAAAAAGCTGTCAATAAACGAGCGGAGTCCGTGTGGACGGCTCGGCAATCTTGGTTTTAATTGAATTCGAAATCAGATTAGACATGGCCATTTTAATTAGATCTGTTTGCAGGGCTATAAATGGCATAAAGGCACTTAACGTTACCTGCGTGAACCCTTGAGGAACAACCTGCAAAGCTAGATTTTTATATTTTCTGATGAGAACGCAAGTACTGCTTTTATGGGCTGAACTCACTAATGCCACTTCACTACAGTGTTGTGAGTAATTCCCTAGGTCAAGTTCGTCAGATGTGCAAAATTGTAAAAATATATATATATATTTTAGATACATAAAAAATTATATTTATTCATGCATCAACATAACATATTAAATGTAACAATGTTGTTATTATTATTATAATTTTTATTATTATTATTATTATTAGTAGTAGTAGTAGTACTAGTAGTAGTAGTAGTAGTAGTAGTAGTAGTAGTAGTATTTTATGGTTATTATTATTATTATTATTATTATTATTATTATTATTATTATTATTATT
>CAIGQQ010034485.1:5472491-5494521 GCA_903798035.1 Danio albolineatus | reverse complement strand
GCATCCGCTGCATAAAACATAATCTGGATTAGTTGGCGGTTCATTCCGCTGTGGGGACATCACATTAATAAAGGGACAAAGCCAAAAAGAAAATGAATGAATGAAAAAAATATCAATAAAAGTCATTTTAAGTTGTATTTTTCTTTGTAGAGTTGATTTTTTAACATCAAAAGTCGACAGAGCAGAAATCGGCAACCCATATTGCAATTCACAACCATAAATAAAGAGAAAACACACAAAATACTGGAAATACTGACATTTTTACAGTGTTGAATTACCTCCCAGAACACCCAAAATCAGTACCTGAATGCAAGATAACTTGACAGATTGTCATTGCACTTCATCTGCACACTCTGAGGTACAATATATTATTAATGGGTTAAAAATGATTTATGGGTCCCCATTGCAGCATTATCATTTTTTATTATTAATCTTCTGTGCCTTTTTTTCAAGGAAGGAGCATTTTGTTTTAGTTTGAACTGTTTTAACTTAGCAAAGTCCAAGGCAACTGAAATCCACACAGTGGAGTTCCACACAATTTCCTTCACGTCCCAACACAAATCGATTAAGTCAACTTAAAAGTTTCTACAAATTTAAGTGGATTGAACATAAAACAACTCAATTTCCCCCAAAAAATCTTAAGAATCATGTTGTTTCAGCTCATGCGTGCCCTATACTGGGCACAACATGACGTCATCAGGAGAATAACTACAGTTTTTAAGAGGTCTGTCTGTATCAATAACACCATATGACCCACTGAGTGAAAGCTTAGAATGTCTATTTTCAACCGATATACATCACTTTGATATTTGTTGTACTGTAACGAAGTTATTTACTCTTATTTTACACTATGTTGACCGATCCGATTGTGTACATGGTTCAGTATGCATATTTTTCATATCGCTCATAAATGACACACATGAGCAAGTCATACATCAAATGAAAGTTCTCATTCCCAACAACAAGGATCCACCGTTATTTTTATTGATTTACCATCACTTATCCAACATTCTTCGAATGAATCATAAGGTATAAACTCCTTTTTTGTAAATATACAAAGGAAATTATTGATTATTTGCTGTAACAAGCTGTATCGTCTTTTACCTTAGGTTCTCCGTGACAAAATAAGCGCATTTTTAGCATTTTCTAAGGTTGTGTGCATGAGTAATCCCCTGCTATGTCTCGTAAGTGCCAAACGCAACAAATTAGGGTCATGATATTCCAAATTTTGGGAAAATATGATTACGTTAAATGATTATTGCATACTACATGATACAGACAAAATTATTTTTTCTAGTCTCTCCTGACATATGCTGGTAACAATCAAAACTCTCTGTAGTTTGATAGAGCATACAGGGCCTGAGTTATACACTTTCTAAAACGGGCTTTGGGACAAAAAACTAAAAGCGGTTTGTGTTGTGATGGTTCATCATAGGACAGACAACATATCTAATAATATTTATCACTTACAGCAGTTTTTTTGTAATTTCAAAGGGATTTCTGTAAAATGACGTTGAGATATTGGATTTATTGTACTGTATATGGGTATAGGGAGACTTTAAAATTAGGTAGGCGGAAATAAAAAAATGGCATTTTTCCTCCTTGCAGTTGGAATAGAATAAATCCTACATACATTATTATAAAGACTAATCTCCTTTTTCTTGTGTTTGCTGACATCAGCTGAAAAGAAATAAAATTAATTGCAGGACGCTGGAGCACTCAAGGGTCTCAACACTCAACATATAAACTTTCAAACTTCAGTTTATATGTAAAAAAAAAAAGCGCCTTTTTTGTGCATGTTTATTGTAACACTGACAATATATAAAACAATTGTTAGGAATTTCAACAGTATTTTGTGAAATTTCAAAGGGTTTCCTTTCAAATGATACCAAACTTTTGTATTTACTCCTCTGCTTGTGGGAATGGGAAGCTTTTTAAATCGGAAGGCCAAATTCAGGTGGAATTACCCAAAATAGCCCCAGAGCTTAAGAGGTTGAACAAGCAGGTAAAAAGCTAAATATAGCTAAAGCTAAAAGCTAAAAATAAGGCCAAATTACAGCGGGATTACAGCAGTGTTCCAGTTTTACGGATGTCAGACAAACGCAGAGCACATTTCAAAGTCTGAAGGAGACGGTGTGTGTGTGTGCACATGCGAGGGAGGGAGGGTTCGGGGAGCACCCTGGGATTCGCCGGGATGACAGGATGCAGGAGTCGGAGTATGGTCCCTCCCGTTGTCTGAGAATCCAGTGAGGGTGTTTGCCATATGCTCGTCGTTTCCCAGGGAAAAGGAATCAGAGGATAAAAGCGACGGCAGCTATGAGGCCTTTCGGTATGTTCAAAGCCCGTATGAAAATGACTGTACACAAGTCTTCTACAGAGGCCAATTTTAGATCAAAGCCTCCGCAGAGAAGAAAGTTGCAGATGACAAGGGGAAAAAGAAATCCCAGATATGTCGCGCTGCGCTGTTTGTCTTGCGCTAATGGAATTAGTCTTACAAAAGAAAAACAATGAGAGAAAATGAGTCGCCGAAAAAAGAAATAAACCAGCGCCTTAGTCCTAAAGGGGAGCTATTATGCAAAACTCACTTTTGTAAGGGGTTTAAACACATTTGTGTGGCAATGGTGTGTGAATATAGCCAACCTATAATGGTAAACATTTATAAATTGTATTTATTCTAATCACACTTGATGAAAACAGTCTGCAGAAACACTTTGACTGACATTCTCCCTTTGTACGTGTCATCAGAGGGGGAAAGCCCCGCCCATTAGTGACGATCTCCCCCTCATTAGCATAAAACATCTTGTTTTTGAATCTGCCACTATGCTGACACACAGGCATTTGTAGCTCCGCCCTCTTTTGAAAAGAGCACAGTCCCATTTGCATTTAAAGCGACGGTCACCAAAATGGCACAATTAGGAGCCTGTACGGGGCAGTTAGACGGCCTATGCTAATGAGGGAGAGATTGGCACTAATGGGCGGGGCTTTACCCCTCTGATGACACGTACAAAGGGAGAAGGTCAATCAAAGTGTCTCTGCACTGATTTGATCAAGTGTGATTATAAAAAGTCAAATTAATACATTTTTACCACTAGCAACTGGTTATAATCACACACTGTTGCCACACAAAGGTGTTCAAACCCCCTATAAAAGTGATTTTTGCATAATAGCTCCCCTTTAAAAGCTGATGAAGAACTAAAATCTCTGCAGACCTATACATGTTTTATCGAAGTCATTGACTGACATTGACCAAAAAACAAAACAAAACACTTTTTTGGTTCTATAGTTTGTTCAGATCTATAAAACCTACTACAAAAATCTCTGCATGTACTGGATTTGACCTCATTGCTGTCTAGGAGCACTGACTGAGATATTAGAAAGATCTCATTTGTGATTTCTCTTTCCTGTAGGGAATGTCTTTTTTTTTCTTCTTCTTCTTCTTTTAACTCACCTTGAATGCAGTGCAGTTGGTCAGGCTGAGAGCAGATCGCTCTGTCTCTCTCTCTCTCTCCTGCACCATCTGGCCTAGTTTCTGTCATTGCTTCCCCAGGAGAGACTGACCTGAGCAGGAAAACACTGCAGGAAGCAGCTGCCACCCTGTGCTCACCTGCAAAGAATCCACACAGACAAAAGTTTTGTTGGCAAAACAGAACAGTGTATAGTTGAGTTTAGGCATGGGCTGGTATAAGATTCTGATGGTGTGATAACCTTGGATAAAATACCACGCTTTCACAGTATTGTAATTACTGCTCTAAAATATGTTCTTTTAAATGTCTAGGTAAAGGACAACAACTTTTTTCCCCATTAAACGCAATATATTTTAATTAAAGAAACATTTCAAATATTATGGAATGGTAAACATGTCAGGCTACATTATTAAAGTAAATCATTTACTTCTGCTGTCTTCATTAGTTTTAAAAACACAGATTTATTTACAATTTGGAAAGGGATCATTGAATATCTTTCTTTTCTTAGGATATAATATAAATAAAAAAATGGCACAGTTTCAGTTTACTAGAAACTCTGTGTTAAGCTGCTTCGACACAATCTACATTGTAAAAGCGCTATAGAAATAAACATGAATTGAACTGAATAATGAGACGCTGCAAGTGAAGATTCGGCTCAAACTTCCAGACAAACTCTTCGAAACTGCCCCTTTTAGGCTTTGAACCAAATTGTGCCATTTTGTTGACTGTCGCTTTAAATTCAAATGAGATTATGCTCTTTTCACAATAGGGCGGAGCTACAAATACATATGTGTCAGCATAGTGACAGATTGCCATTTTAAATGTCTGGGTAAAAAACAACAACCTTTTCCCCCATTGAACACTTCTGCTGTCTTTATTCATTTCAAAAACACGGATTTCTTTACCATTTGAATGGGCATCTTTGAATATAAAGTAAGCCATTGCACTGTTCAGCTCCAGAGCATGTTTGGATGTTGGTTATTAGTAGGGCCACATGGAATCTGCACGCGCAGAATCCCGCAGATTTCTGCAGATTTTTAGCCCATCATTGATTCTGTTGATTTACTTGTGTAAATGTGTTTAAATTTATATTTATTGAGTTTTTAAATTAATTTCAGTATAATTTTTGACAAATATGAAAATATTCATATGATTTATTTACAATACAGTTTGTAAAGTACTATTTTCTGTCTTTTAGTACAGATTTTATATGAGAGACTGGCTTTGTTTATCAAATGAAGAGGATCTAATTGGATTTGCATTGTAAACATTAAATAAAAGTTAAAAAGGTATTACTTTTTATTTCATATATTAAAGTTTTAGTTATGATACTTCCAAAATCATTCAGAATAAATCCGCAGATTTTTGACAAAATTTTGCGCAGAAATAGCAAGAAATTTCCGCAGATTCCGTCTGGCCTTAGTTATAAGCCATTTTTGTATTTCTGAATTGTTGGCTGACCAGTAGCTCTTGATGTGGAGGGTTCTTTTCTGCTTGAGATACTGTTGTCCTAAAAAACTAAATACAACACTTGTAAAAGACACATTAAATAAAAAAATAGAATAAAATAGGTTTTAAAGGGCACCTATTTTACCCCTTTTACAAAATGAAAGACAATCCTTTGATGTCTCCAAAATGTTTGTAAGGTTTCAGCTCAAAATACTCATCAGATAATTTATTTAGAATCTAAGCAAATTTTGTTGTCTGAGTCCAGTGTAGCTGTATTTGTAGTCTGTGGCTTTGAATGCAAATAATTGCTTTTCCCCACCCACCGCATGTCTGCCTCTCATGCGTTACGTCAGATAAACAGCAGTCAGTGATAGAGACAGGCTTGGATGAAGCTGAAATACAGCTCACTAGTCAAAAATAGCTAGTACGTTTATTTTATGTATTTGTGCTAGAGTTTATTCAAGCCTTTCTGAAACGATGAGTCTCACACAAATGACGTTTGCAGTACACACACACAAACACACATTTTAGCGTTTATTGACACCATGCAGTCGTGGTGATTATAGCGGTTAGGAAATTAAACAGCGATTTTACTGTCTTTATTACAAACATGCATGTACATGTTTTAAAAACATTATACTTATAAAAACTTATAAAACTTTTGAAAATCAGTTGAAAGAGATATTTTAATCTCTGTTTCTTTGCAAAAAATGTTCTGTGGACATATTTATACATGTTATTATAAAAACATGGTGCCTGTCAATCAATTATGTGGACGGGGAAAACATCACTCCTACGTTACGTTGCGGAGGGCTTCAAAATCACTGGAATTTGGGTCAAATTTTAACTATTTTCAATTTTAAAAAAGAGACTTGTTGGGTTTACATCAATACAATTTGACAGTGGGCGCACTATACTGTACCTACACACAGTTCTGTCCAAACAGCTAACAAAAGTTGCTTTTCATCATAGTTGCCCTTTAAAACCTTGACTTTTCCAAACCGCGGTAAATCTATCATCCCATGCCTAGTACAGTTTAGGGTGGGATAGTAAATGTAACTTCATACGCGTGTGCTTCCATTGCCATCTGTTTGCTGGACAGAGAAAAGTGGATGGATTTATTCAAAAATAATAACTTTTCATAACGCTAAAGGGTATGCATGAGGATGCATTCAAAGAACAAAAGGGAAATGAAAGTGATATAAAACATCTGTGAGCATTGTCTTTAATCAGAGGCCCTTGATTTCAAATCTAGCATTGTGATATCTGGTGGTCCTCAACAAAGGCCTGTCGATTAACAACAACAATTCTTCAAATTTGGTTTCAGTTGGAAACGACATCAAAGCATCAAATATTGTTGTCTCCTCACACATCTGCTGACGTGCTAATTTCGCAAAAAAAGGAAATTACAATCGGTTAATAGCAAGCATATTAATGTAGCATGCATATTCATATATATATAACATGTTCTTAACAATAAATGAAACATACACTTATTTAAAATGTAGTTTTAGGACGTAAAGAATAATTTTCTGTTGATTTTCCATCTCAAAAAATGATTTTGCTGCTTGTTCAAGCGACTTAATTAAAGTAATTTGAAATAACAACGTTTTCGAGATTTTGTTTTGGGACAACTTAATTGTTTCATGTTCAATCCACTTAATTTTGGTATGTTATGGATTTGTGCTGGGTCAACATGTATGAATTGCGTGGAACGCTGCATTTTTTACAGGAAACAATTCTGAAATGCCAAAATTATGTAGTACAAAAATATGTTATAGTGGCTAGAAAGTGGTGAACTGCTAAAAGGAATTCCCAAAAATATTGTAATGTCAGCAGAAAATGAAAAAAAAGGGTTATAACAAATGGAAAATAAATGGCAAAGTATTAAAATAATGCCCTCTTTAACAAATGCTGGGTTCTACTTAATTGTTTTGTGTTGAGACAACATGAAAGAATTAAGTTAACTTATTTGTTTTAACAAATTTAAGTGGATCGAACACAAAACAATTAAGTTGTCCCAAAAAACCCGGAGAATTGTGTTGCTGCAGGTCATTTTAAATAAGTAGTTTGAATGAACAGCAATCTATATATTTGTTTGTTTGTTTGTTTGTTTGTTTGTTTGTTTGTTTTGTTGTTGGTCATGCTTGTACAATGACAGGGAAATATGACAATTATATCTCTTAAGTGTAAAGACAGCATACAGAGGGGAAAAGAAATAATAACAAGAACAAGAAAACAAACCAAAAAAAATGTGGGTTTGCAGGAATGGGTTTACATGAATTAAAGCTATTACATAATAGAGAAAAATAAATAAAAATGAGGAAAAAACAAAGGAGATTTAAGCCATTTTTGCTTCTGAATAAGACATTTTGCATTCTGTATTAAAAAATTAACAATGTATTCAAAAGTTAAAAGCTGTGCCATATTTGTAAACTCGACTCAACCCAAAAAAAAAATTGTTACACCACATTCAAAAAACTAAAATGAGGAGGTGTGTCTTCGAGAAATGCACAAAATCAACAAGACGCATCAACATTTAGACAGTGATAACCGATATTGTAAATTTTGCGCTAAATTTTGTAATGAATCTCCTTAACCCTAGTAGGTATACAAAATTTACTTGGCAAAATCCCCAAAATATTTATAATAATCCAAAAATGTTTCCATCACAGGAGAAAAATGTTGAAAGAGATTGCTATATGACCTCAAAATATTTTCATAATCCAAACGATGGAAGAAAAAAAACTGTGACTCTTAATTGATGTTGCCATGTGAAAGAAATGGTGCACTGGTAGAATTATACTGTAATAAAAAATAATAATAATAATAATAATAATAATAGTAATAATAATAATAATAATAATAATAATAATAATAATAATAATAATAATCCATACTAAAAATAATAAAAACACAAACAAAAAAGAAAAAATTTACTTTGACTTTTTTGATTTTATTGCAGACAATATGAACACAAAATATTTCATGTTTTAGAAATCACTACTTTCTTTTTTTATTTGCAATTGTCACATTGTCCCAACTTTAATAATAATAATAATAATAATAATAATAATAATAATGACAACAACAACAACAACAACAACAACAACAACAATAATAATAATAATAATAATAATAATAATAATAATAGCAATAATACTAATAATAACAATGATAATAATAATAATAAATAAATAAACAAATAATAATAACAATGGTAAATAATAATAATAGCAATAATAATAACAACAATAATAAAAATAATCATAAAATAATAATAATAATAGTAAAATAATAATAATAATAATAATAATAATAATAATAATAATAATAATAGAAAATCAATAAATTACATTTATTTTATTTTTTTTAAATAATAATAATTAGACAACATGCTAATTTCGCAAAAAAAGGAAATTACAATTGCTTAATGGCAAGCGTATTAATCTCAATGTCTCACCCGTAGCCTGCGTATTCATATAAATATAACATGACTTGTCACCACTCCCGAAATTTATTGGTTTTCCACCTTGGCAAATTAAGAGTTCCAATTTATGAATATTTTAGCACATGTGCACTCTGCGGGACATTTATCACCGGCGTCGCTATTCTAAACAGAATAAATGAGCAGTCAAGCTGCCGCACAGCCGGACGTTCCTGTGGACAGATTAATGAGAGAGCGGGAGCGATGGGGCAGCCGGGCAGGTTGGGGAGAGGGTGGGAAGGATGGAGGACACCAGATACAGGACTGAGAAGCATGTCAGAGATTCTTGTTTGAAAAGAAAACACGATGTTAACGCTGGCTAAATAAGAAGTATACTGTAAAAATTATTTTCTGTTGTCCTATCCCAGCCCCCAACCTCATAGGAAACTGTACAGTATTACTTTGTGGGGAAAAAAACTTAGTTCTGTATGCTTTATTTTTAAGAAATGGGACATCAGCAATGTCCTCATAATTCACCATGATTGTAACAATACCCATTCAATATTATTATTTGTGTACTGATATGTCACAAAAGTACGCCTACCCACCCACAAACACACAAACACACACACACACACACACACACACACACACACACACACATACACACACTCTCATAAATGAAGCTCCAAAATCTGTCCCTGGGGCGGTACCTTTTTAAAAGGTACTACCTTTTTAAAGGGACTTCCCAGCTAACAGGGAACGTTCCCAGAACATTCACTAACGTTCTTTAAAAGTTGTAGAAATGTTAGCACAGAACGTTACCAATAAAACAGTTTTAGAATGTTTTCATAACGTTATTAACGTTCTTGTAACGTTAAAAAAACGTTCTTATAACAAAGTTCTTGGAAACGTCTTCAGGACGTTATTTATACTTGATGAACGTTTTCACAATGTTCATTAAAAACGTTCTTGTAACAAAGTTCTTGGTTTTGAAAACGTTGTAAGGACGTTATGCTGACCATAAAAAAAACGTTCTAGCAACATTAAGCAAACTGGACATTTCAACATTCTCGGAACGTTACCGATAACGTTATGAGAATGTACTCACAACCTAAATTTGTTAGCTGGGTTGATCCTAACAGCTTTCTAAAGGTACATATTAATAACTGGAAAGTACAGATGTGTACCTCATAGTACCTTAAAGGTACATAAGTGAAACTTAAAAGTACAAAAGTGTAACCTAAAGGTTCTAATGTCCACCATATGGTACAAAAATTAACCTTCACTGTTAATGATTTTAGTAAATTACACATTATTTAACTGTGGCCCCGTTTACACAAATGCGTTTTTTTTTTTTTAAACGCATAAGTTTTGCTACGGTTACGCCATCCATCCACACTATGCCAGAGTTTTCGAGCCCCGAAAACGGAGCATTTTGGAAATGCTGGAGAGGCCGTTTTCATTCTAAAACGCTGCTGCTCCGTCTCAGTGTGGATGGGGAAAACGAAGACGTCTGAAAACGGAGGCATGGCTGCTGAGATTTGCTACTCGATTGGGGCTTTTGGGTCATTGCGTATCCTTCCCTTATTCGTCAAGCCCCTATCACATGACTATAACGCCACCGGAAGACGGCAGACCAGCCTTCACTGTAAACAACATGGACACAGAAATGGGAGCGCTGTTTGCACTATTGTCCCTTATAGGCACCATTGTGCAGTTAAACTCTGCCTTTTTTACTAAAACAGCTGCATATATTCGCAAGAGGCAAGCTATTGTTCGAGCACTCGCTAATTGCGTGCGTTTCAAGCGGCGTAAGCTCTATTTAGAATCCCGAGCAATACACATGCTTCCTGTTTATACTTGAACGCGCATGCCCAGAGTGTGCGAATGGTCACGTGATATACGTTTTTGGTGGAGTAGTGTGGACGGAGATATGTTCAGAAACGCTGGGTGAAACGCTAGTGTGGACGCGGATCGTTTTCATGCTAAAACGCCGTTTTAAAACTAAAACGCACTAGTGTAAACGGGGCCTATAACATGAACTGTATTTTACTGTCGGACAGTCATGCAGTATGTTACTGTGTTTTAAAGTTAAATTGTAACAATTACTGTATATTTTTTACAGTAAATTTATGCACACAATTTTGTAAATACATATACAGCAAGATAAACAATGCTGTAATTGTAAACACAGTATTTTTGCTTTAATTGATTTACGGTAATTTACTGCCTAACTGTTACCAGTAAGTTACTATAGATTCTACAGAACATTGTTAACAGTGTTTTGAAAAGGTGAGGTATTTTGTACCTTTATTTATGTGCACACACACACACACATGTTTGTTTTTGTGAAAAGTGGGTACATTATATTGGTTTCCATTCATCTTATACTGTCCAAACTGTATATTATATTGTCCTTACCCCACCCCATCCCTATACCCAACCATCACAGGAGACTGTGTGCAGCTTTACTCTCTGATTAAACTCATTCTGTGGGGTTTATAAGCTTTTTGAGAAATGAGGACGTCACCAATGTCCACATATTTCACCTCCTTTTAGTAATACCTGTGTCATGCCTGTGTCATTATACAGATTTGTGTCCTGACATGTCACAAAAACACATACACACACACACACACACCACTAAAGTGCCAATGTTGAAAGAGTGTTCAAAACTGTCAATCAAAGAAGTTAACACTAGAAAGATGCGTAACAATGCTGCAATGCAAAGAGCGTTTAGTAATGCCAAAAGAATGCCAAAACCTGTCATGTCATCATATCATGTTCTGCGTTTCGAGAAACGGCATGATGGTATTCCAGCGCCGTCCAAAACAAGCTGCAGCCGAGCAGAAAGACGTTCTCAAAGTTTACTTTGCGAAAACCCCCATCTGCTGTGGGAGCCAGTACGGCATGGCTTGACAACAGCCTCAGCGGTGACTCAAAAATGCATGCCTTATTTCACAGACTCCCGCCCAAAACACCTGGCACAGACAAGTGTGAGATCATTTAGATAAAAAGCTGGCAGAGGATCTGTATCCTGGACTGCTTCCATATCGCCGAGTCCCGCCACATGCTTGGTGTCATCCTCAAGGTTCTGGCTGCCTAGGGGAGCCAGAGCCCGAGATAAGAGAAAGAGAAGCCCTCTGTGGTGGTAATTATTACTGCAGCTCCCATTCTGTGAACGCACACTCTGGCAACCGCTCGCCCCTCACCTGGCGCTCTCTTTATACCACATCAGAAGCGGGATGAGTGTACGCTCTCCTCCGAGAGAACCGCAGAACCGCCCGGCTTTCATAAACACTGGCAGCTGCTGCGGCAATTAGCCATGCGCTCTGTACTTTTACAACAATGCAATCCTCCCTGATCTCCACAATTAGCCTCTTAATTGGGTCTAAACAACCAAGGCGGAACAGATAAATAAAAAAAGAGAAGGCACGGAGAGCGGCGGGGTTGGGCGGCTGAAGCTCGAGAAGCCAAGCGCTCTCCCTCTGCGGCCTTTGGCATTTTGCCGTTTGTGGCGAAAAGGAGAACGCGGGGAAAGAAAAAAATGGGAAACTCAGCGTGACGCCTCATATTCAGATTGAAAGTGACATATCTTTGCCCTTTACTTCCTCCTTAATATCCAGCGCTGTGAAATGCTAGCATTTGTGCGACAGAGGGTGTTATGGTGACTTTTAAACACGCCGCTGAGCGCCGCGTGACAAACGCCACACCTGACGGAAGAATAACGATGGCTCTATTTGTTTGTATACATACTTACTGTCTCTTACTAGGGTGATTTCATTCATTCATGTTCTTGTCGGCTTAGTCCCTTTATTAATCCGGGGTCGCCACAGCGGAATAATCTGCCAACTTATCCAGCATTTGTTTTTTACGGATGCCCTTCCAGCCGCAACCCATCTCTGGGAAACATCCATACATTCTCATTCACACAGATACACTACGGACAATTTTAGCTTACCCAATTCACCGGTACTGCATATCTTTGGACTTGTGAGGGACACCGGAGCACCCAGAGGAAACCCACGCGACCACGGGGAGAACATGCAAACTCCACACAGAAATTCCAACTGACCCAGCCGAGGCTTGAACCAGCAACCTTCTTGCTGTGAGGCGAACGTGCTACTCACTACGCCACCATGGCGCCTAGGGTGATTTCATTGTAGTTTATTAATTGATGATACTTGTGTCTCATTATGGTGTATCTCATCAGTCCTTAACAAACATCCCACTGTGCAAAACTCACCCCCATTCCAAAAAGATATATACGTTCAGAGAGCGTCACGGTAACGCAGTGGGTAACACAATCGCCTCACAGCAAGATGTTTGCTGGCTCGTGCCTCGGATGGGTCAGTTGGCATTTCTCTGTGGAGTTTGTATGTTCTCCCTGTGTTCGTGCTCCGGTTTCCCCCACAAGTCCAAATACATGCACTATAGGTGAATTGGGTAAAGCTAAATTGTCCGTAGTGTATGTGTGTGAATGAGTGTGTGTGGATGTTTCCCAGTGATGGGTTACAGCTGGAATCGGATACACTGTAAAACATATGCTGGATTAGTTGGCGATTCATTCCGCTGTGGCGACCCCAGATTAATAAAGGGACTAAGCCGAAGAAAATTAACATAAATAAACATACATTCATTACTTCTTTAAGTAACAAAGCAACACTCAAACTGCTTGTCCTAATTAAAACAAATTGAAACAATGCAATTACCAAGTCTTTTTTAGGACAACTTAATTGTTTTATGTTCAATCCACTTGAATTTGTAAAAAATGATAAAGTTAATTGATTTGCGTTGGGACAACATGAAAGAATTAAACGGAACCCAGCCTTTTTACAGTGAATACGAACTTACTTTATCTTTATTTTCATTCATTAATTTTCCTTCGGCTTAGTCTCTATTGCAGAGGTCACCACAGCGGTATGAACCGCCAACTATTCCAGCATATGTTTCCAAACTGCGGATGCCCTTCCAGCTGCAACCCACTACTGGGAAACACCCATTCAAACTCATTTACACACACTCATACACTACGGCCAATTTAGTTTGTTCAATTCACCTATAGCACATGTCTTTGGACTGTGGGGGAAACGGAGACATTGTGCCACCCCATCATTATTTGTAAAAAAAATATATATATTATTATTATTATTTAAAAATATATTTAAAGTTTTTATTTCTATATTAATTTTCCCAGAGATGGGTTGTGGCTGGAAGGGCATCCGCTGCATAAAACATAAGTTGGCGGTTCATTCCGCTGTGGCGACCCCGGATTAATAAAGAGACTAAGCCGAAAAGAAAATGAATGAATGAATGAATTTCTATATTAATATATTAATATAATTTATATATTTATGCTATTAAAGTTGGAGGCATCACGGTGGTGCAATGAGTAGCACGATCACCTCACAGCAAGAAAGTCACTTGTTCGAGCCTCGACTGGGTCAGTTGTCATTTCTGTGTGGAGTTTGCATGTTCTCCCCGTGTTCACGTGGGTTTCCTCCGGGTGCTCCGGTTTCCCCCACAAGTCCAAAGACATGCGGTACAGGTGAATTGGGTAAACTAAATTGTCCGTAGTGTATGTGTGTGAATGAGAATGTGAGGATGTTTCCCAGTGATGGGTTGCAGCTGGAAGGGCATCCGCTGCGTAAAAACAAATGCAGGATAAGTTGGCGGTTCATTCCGCTGTGGCGACCCCGGATTAACAAAGGGACTAAGCCGACAAGAAAATGAATGAATGAACGGATGCACTCACATTCACATGAACTACAAATCCACTATGTTATGGACTACAACACCCAGTCATGCACCACACATACACAACCGGTTCCTGATCATGACTGATTACACTCTCACAGCTGATGCTGCTCAAGAACTGATTACTGCACTATATAAGCAGCACAAACACACACAATGTTGCTGAGTCTTGTAAGCTTTACTGTGAGCATTACGATACGGTTTCCTTGCCTTGTCTTTCTGTGTTTGAGCCTTGTTTTGTTGTTTATCTCTGTCTGCTGCCTGCCTGCTGACCACTCGCCTGTTACCTTCACTACGTCTCTGGAGCGCCAGAATACATCTGTTTACCCCCGTGTTGACCTTTGCTTACCTGACTTCCCCAATAAACCTGCGTTTGGATCCGCAAGTCTGCTCTCAGCGTCTGCTTCACAACAGGCAGGCATTCACTAGATTACAATATGTCACTATTAACATATTCCAAAACCCAACAAACACCAATGTTCTGACACAAACAAACATAGACTAAAAAAACAAAAATCATAGACTAGCAATATTCATTCATTCATTTTCCTTTGGCTTAGTCCTTTATTTATCAGAAGTCGACACAGTGGAATGAACTGGCAACTATTCCGGCATGTTTTGCGCAGCGGATGCCCTTCCAGCAGCGACCCAGTACTGGGAAACACCTATCCCAGCGTTCTTTAAAAGTTGTAGAAATGTTAGCACAGAACGTTACCAATGAAACGATTTTAGAATGTTTTCATATTAACGTTTTATTAACGTTCTTGTAACGTTGTTAAAAAAAACGTTGTTAGAACAAAGTTCTTGGAACGTCTTCAGGATGTTATTTGTACTTGATGAACGTTCTCATAATGTTGATGAAAAACGTTCTTATAACAAAGTTCTTGGAAACGTCTTCAGAACGTTATTTGTACCTGATGAACGTTCTCATAATGTTGATGAAAAACATTTTTATAACAAAGTTCTTGGAAACGTCTTCAGGATGTTATTTGTACTTGATGAACGTTCTCATAATGTTGATAAATAACGTTCTTATAACAAAGTTCTTGGTAACGTCTTCAGGACGTTATTTGTACCTGATGAACGTTCTCATAATGTTGATGAAAAACGTTTTTATAACAAAGTTCTTGGAAACGTCTTCAGGACGTTATTTATACTTGATGAACGTTTTCACATTGTTTATAAAAAACGTTCTTGTAACAAAGTTCTTGGTTTTGAGAACGCTATAAGGATGTTATGCTGACCATAAAAAAAACGTTCTAGCAACATTAAGCAAACTGGACATTTCAACATTCTCGGAACATTACAGATAACGTTATGAGAACGCTCTCACAACCTAAATTTGTTAGCTGGGTATATACTCTCCCATTCACTTACACATACACTACGACTAGTTCATCCAATTCACCTATAGCGCATGAGTTTGGACTGTAGGGGAAACCTACGCTAACACTGCGAGAAAAAGCAAAATACATATAGAAATGCCAACTGGCCCAGCCGGGACTCAAACCAGCAACCTTCATGCAGTTAGGCTACAGTGCTAACCACTGAGCCACCAATAACATATGTCTGTGTATGCTGCATTGCCATTTATACACACTCAATATCAGTCCCTTATACTATAGAGGCCCAGATTAATGCCGGAACGTCCATGCTGAGTAATCTGACAAATCATTTTGCTACAGTGCATTAACAACAAAGTAAGTGCAACATCAGAACTAGCCCATGACACGCTATTACTACAGGATCCCTTGCTTTCATAGAGGCCTTTTCATGTCCATTTATACCAGAGGAACATGTCTCAACTAAAGGTTTTTTTTTTTATTTTGACTAGTGGTTCCTCTCAGCAGGTAGAGTTTGAGGAGTGTGTGTGTCAGCTGTGAGTGCTGACAGCAGCGTCTGGCCCTCACACACACCACTCCAGCAGGGGAGCCCGGCTGCAACCGTACAGCATTTCTAGATCAGCAGCACACTCAGTATGCAGCCTCCACAACATCACACACTCTCACACACACACAAACACACCACTTATAAAGAATACAGGCACCATCTAGTGCTTTCGGTCGGCAAAGATTTACGATACATATTTAAAAGCATACATGATGCAAACTAATAGTCAGGATAATGGTGTCATGTTTTTCTGGGACCGATTCAGATTTTATTTACTAGCGAATTGGCTGACTTGGTACCGATTTCCAATTTTAAATCTAAAAAATAAATAAAAAACAAATGTTTGGGTTTATTTAGTCGAAACAATTTTTTTTTTATAATAATAAACTTTTTGTGAGCAAAATGATAATTTGCTTTATCATAATCTGAATTGGCAGTGATTTCATATTAAAGGCAACAACTGCGATTTAGCAACATACCTTATATTGGGTAGTTGGTGATTTAAAATATCGTGTAATTTCAAAATATGCAGTGAAATAAACAGTCTGGCATTGTGAAATAATGCTACATAACACTGTGGACTGTAAAAGATATGGATGTCGTGTCTATGATGTCACTCATAGGTTTCAGAAGAGCACAGATGAAGCTAATAGTGGGCGTGGCCAATCTGCGCTATTTTGTTCGCGAGTCCTCTCCCACCGGGGGATATCAAACAAGGGCTAAGAGGCTTTTCTTTGTTACTGAAATTGTTAAATTACTACTTTAAAACATGTTTACAACAGGAAAAAGTGTCAAACTGTGACATTTTATAAGTAGTTTATAAATATTATTATAATTTGATAAGTTTTGCCTCATCTGTATGCTTTTTAATTATTTTATTTTAGTATTATTTATGTCCTTTAATTATTTTTTCCCTTGTTTATTATTGTACTTGATGGTATCTAGTGTTATGGTTATTATGATTGTATTGTTACAATAAAAATAAATAAATAAATAAATAAAAATAAATAAATTTAAAAAACAAGGGCAAAGAGGAAGAACATGAGCGGAGCTACAGACGCCTGCTAGCATTTTACTTAGAAGGACTTTTCTTTGGGAGAAACGCTTAATGTTTCATTACCTGCAACTCGTTTGTGTTCGTGATGGCAACCAGCGAGACCTAGCTGTCACTGAAGTGGCCACAACCTTAATTATGCAGACTTAGGCCCAATCCCAATTCTACCCCTTAGCCCTTCCCCTTACCCCTACCCCTCGTTTTTGCACGTTCACGTAAAGGGGTAGTGGTGTCCCAATTCTCTTTAGCTTGACGACGTAGGGCTAAGGGCAAGGGGTATACACCCCTTCGAACGAAGATTTTTCAGGACCACACTTAAAACGGAGGGGTAAGAAAATTTCCCAGAATACACCTGCCACAACAGGTGGATAGCTGAACCCGGAAGTAAGGAGATCCACAAATTAGTATTTTTTGTCATTATTACGAATTTTTACGACAAACAAACATTTCGTGTTTTACCGTCATGCTTTTAAATAAAAACGCAAAAAAAAAAAAAAAACACTAAATTTCGCGATCTATAATCATAACTCATATACAGCAGTCCCAAAACATTCTGACACACGATGACACTCGAATCTATTACCTGTCAGTAATGTCTAGTGGCTGAGAATGAGCTTTTTACAGTGTCTGCTATAATGTTAATGTTGTTTTCGTGTGTTTACATAGATAAATATGGCCAGGGTGTAAATACACAGTACAGTTACGATCTTATCGCCACATTAGATCGTTATGATAGCATAATATACGCCTTCAGTGATTTCCTGAAGATAAACACCAAAAAATAACACAACTGGAATAACTACAGCAGTCGCGATCGTCTGATCTCGTATGAAGCAAGAGATCTCGATGACATATGATGACGTGTGCAGGTGTTGAAGTGCTGTCCCGATTCTTAGGGGTAAGTTTTGAAGCCCTTCCCCTTAACACTCGGTTGTAAGGGCCAAGGGGAAGGGGAAGGGGTAGGGGTACAAAATAGAATTGGGATTGGGCCTTAATATAACTTAATATAAATGAAACGGGTGAGTTAAAAAAAAAAAATCAGCCCTCGCACATTTTATATTTATTTATGTTTCTCTTGATATTTCCTTTGTATTAGAAATTGTAATTGATGTTTTTTTCCTAACATATTGATTTGAGTGTACTTTTTTTTTATTGTGATCTTAAGTTTTTTGTTTGCTTGTTTTTATAGAGCACATCAGCACCAATTTAGTTGTACAGTTACTCTCCTACTGAAAACCCCCCCGCATATGCTGGTAGCCTATGTTTTGATGCTGGTCTTGCTGGTTTCAATGCTCGTTTTGATGCTGGTTTCAATGCTGGTCTTAAAGCTGGTCAGGACAAGCACTGAGACCAGCAAGACGAGACCAGCACTGAAACCAGCATTGAAACCAGCAGGACCAGCATTGAAACCAGAAGGACCAGCATACCAGCATCAAAACATACCTTCACCAGCATACTGTTTTTTCAACAGGGTTACAGAATGACATTCCTATTATATGCTTTAGATCACTTTTATAACTTGGCTTATGACCAGTTCTTATGAAAGTAGATTTGAACTATGTTTTTGTGTTGTATTCTCTATCTGGTCCGTTTGTTTCCACATTTTACTCTTTAGTTCATCGTTTGTGGATAAAATACATGATGTTGATACAAAGTCTCGCGATATTTTGCGAGATGTCAAGAACCAATCAGGAACGCGTACTCGTGTATACGTAAAAAAAACATGGCGGCTATGTTGGAGAGCACTCTAACCTGATTTCCAATCGTTTTCTAAACGCATAATAACATAAGAAACGTTCACATATTGGAAGTTAAAGCGATCAAGTTATGACTACTGGAGCGATATTGTTCACATACGTTAAAGTAAATCATGACCGAGAACAGAAACATCGGCGTGCGACAAATAACAGACGCAAGAGAAAGTCGGAGCAGAACTTTCAAAGTTGCCCCAAAGAAAATGAAAACAAAGAGACACATAATCGGACTCAAACAGTCACAGTCTCCTTCATGTCATAATTCGTACAACTATCGCAAAGGTAATTGTATTGCAATTATAAGACCGCGTGACAATGTATGGAGAGCAGATGAGTGTTTTTGCACGTTACTAACATACAGTCCTATCATCATACCATTAACGTTATACTGTAATATATAAATATAATGACACGTTATTCCAAGGTTCTTCAAATACTGAGGTAAAGTTGGATTTCTGTTCGCACATTCGGACTTTCTCCTCAATAATATCAGAAAAGTATACTATGCAACTCCAAAACAGGCTTCAAAACAACATTAGCACTATTTAACTGACTGTAAACAAGGTTGTTCTTTTAATGACTATAGATTGCTAATATAGATGGCCTGTTTTGGAGTCATACTTGTAATTATTTATTCATATCATCATACCATTAACATTATACTGTAATATATAAATATAATGGCATGCTATTCCAAGGCTCTTCAAATAAACTGAGGTAAAGTTAGATTTCTTTTCGGATGTTCAGACTTTCTCCTTAATAATATAATAAAATATTCTGTGCAACTTCAAAACAGGGAATCTATACTAGTAATCTATGGTTATCAAAGAACAACCTTGTTTACAGTCAGTTAAATAGTGCTAAAGATGTTTTGGAGTCATGCTTGTAATGTAATACTTGTAATTATATATTCATATCATCATACCATTAACATTACACTGTAATATATAAATACAATGACATGCTATTCCAAGGCTCTTCAAATAAACTGAGGTAAAGTTGGATTTCTGTTCGCACATTCAGACTTTCTCCTTAATAATATAAGAAAAGTATTTTGTGCAACTTCAAAACAGGGAATCTATTTTAGCAATCTATGGTTATCAAAGAACAACATTGTTTAAAGTCAGTTAAATACTGCTAATGTTGTTTTGAAGTCATACTTGTAATGGAATACTTGTAATTATATATTCATATCATCATACCATTAACGTTATACTGTAATATATAAATATAATGACATGCTATTCCAAGGCTCTTCAAATAAACTGAAGTAAAGTTGGATTTCTGTTCGCACGTTCAGACTTTCTTCTGAATAATATTAGAAAAGTATTCTGTGCAACTTCAAAACAGAGAATCTATATTAGCAATTTATCGTTATCAAAGAACAACATTGTTTACAATCAGTTAAATACTGCTAATGTTGTTTTGAAGTCATACATATATAATACTTGTAATTATATATTCATATCATCATACCATTAACATTATACTGTAATATATAAATATAATAACAGGCTATTCCAAGACTCTTCAAATAAACTGAGGTAAAGTTGGATTTATGTTCTGTTTGCTAATCTATATTAGCAATCTGTGGTTATCAAAGAACAACGTTGTTTACAGTCAGTTAAATAGTGCTAATGTTGTTTTGAAGCCTGTTATGTAGTCATTCTTATAATGAAATGCTTGTAATTTCAGTATATTCACCATATTCAATATATAGAATTAGTATAGACCATTTCTATGGATGTAAACAGTAACTATGGTTCTAATGTATTTCCTGTTTTACAATTTTATTTTCCACAGCTTCTGAAAGTCCAAAAAGTGCCACATGTTGCTAAGTAATGTTATGAGAGCTGTTTTAATGTAAAGTTATGATTGAATCGCCTCTTGTTACAGTTAGGAAATAGTTTGAAAACAAGCAGGAAATGTTCATGGGCCAATGACATCACCACATTGAAATGGTCTGTACAATAAGTAGCGTGGTAAACAATATAGGTTCCGTGTCACAGATTTTCTCTGTTCAAAATGAATGAATGTGCGGAAATAAAACCAACTTTACCTCAATTTTAAAGCTGTTCAGAAACCAGTTGAGTTTCTTTTTTAATGTCAATGTTAAATCATTTTGATGATACAAACTTCAATAGTGTTGTTGTCTCAATTCTCAGATTTTACAACCCCAAAACGAAGACCAAGAGTCAGATTCAATGGTTCCTATGGCGAAGATTCGCCTAATGAGACTGAATCCCCTCAAGATATCATCTGGGATCCAAACTCACCCACACAAGATTTGAATAGTAAGTAGATTCATAACACTTCTGCTTGCAATGCGCTTGAAAGCAGAGAA
This sequence comes from Danio albolineatus, assembly GCA_903798035.1. Classification (NCBI taxonomy): domain Eukaryota; kingdom Metazoa; phylum Chordata; class Actinopteri; order Cypriniformes; family Danionidae; genus Danio; species Danio albolineatus. The sequence goes on along the minus strand of CAIGQQ010034485.1, from coordinate 5,473,379 downwards.
GTTGACTTGTAGAATTTGGGTTAGATGCTATAAGAAAAAAGCTTACTTTTATTTTTACATGTTATTATTATTATTATTATACACAATATTATTGCTATAATTTATCTTTGTTTATTGGGAAGTGCATTATTAATAGTTTAAATATTAAATAACTGTGATTATGCATATTCATTATACCTATTGTGATATAAGTGCACTAAAGCCTTATTGAGTATAATATTCATCAGTTTATTTGATTATTGTATTGTTGTTGTTCTTGTGTTATTATTATTTTATTAATTTCATTCACAAAGGCTTCAGTTATTTATTCAGAAATACAATTGAAATGTTATTGTGTTGTTAATTAAACATTAATGAAATCGACACCATCTGGTTTATTTGTAAATATGTTTTATGCATATATGTAATTAATATTTATCAATTTTCAGTAACCAATTACTCTAGTTTTAATCAGTGTCACAGGATCCTTAGGAAATCATTCACATAAGCAGATTTTCTGTAAAGGAAACACTTCATTTTCATTATTGGTGTTTAAAAAGAGTTGTGCTGATCTCTTTTTTTTTAGACACTGATGTAATATCAATATAAACGTAAAGACATTTGCATATGCATTCAACGTTTGTGTTTTTAAATTACTGTACATTTTTTTTATCTCATGTAAAAGTATGGGATGTTTGTTGGCATAAACTGTAAATGTATTGTAAGCAGATACTGGCATTTAAATATATATATTTAACATACATATATATATTTAACTTTTCACAGGACAAGGTGATGGAAGAGTCATTGAAATATCAGAGATTGTCAACAGAATTGCTCCGAAAGTAAGTTTATCTGTCTGTCTATCTATCTATCTATCTATCTATCTATCTATCTATCTATCTATCT
>CAIGQQ010034485.1:5444725-5456949 GCA_903798035.1 Danio albolineatus | reverse complement strand
ACAAACAACGGAAGAAACGCGCAGCAAATTGGTTAAAACACAAACAACGGAAGAAAAGCTCAGCAAATTGGTCAAAACACAAACAACAAAAAGATACCCACTACACCACCATGGCGTCACGTTATTACATCATGGTCAAATTCTAAAAAGGTTAAGGAGACATGTCTTCTATCGACTTCCATAGTGGAAAAATAAAATACTATGGAAGTCCCACCATTTTTCAAAATATATATATTTTTTATTTTTTTGTGAGAAAGAAATTCAATCAGGTTTTAAACAATTGAAGGGTGAGTTATTTGTCATTTTTGTGTGAACTATCCCTTTAAGCATACTTAAAGACACAAACAAACATGCCAGAGGTAGGCGCATCCTCATGCGCACACACATTCATACACACAAACTCTCTCTCCGGCGCACAGGGACACATTATTCACACACACACGCAAGGTTGCATTCCCCTTCCATCAAGCGAGCCAGTAAAAAGTCTGTGACTATGATCAATGTTTATTGCTCTTGGCACTTCGTCAGAAGTTCCCTTACCTGGATGTGGCTAATTAATCGTGGCAGGCGCAAGAAGTGCAAAGCAGCTCATATATGGAGATGAGATCAGCAGCGGAGCAGAGCAGAGAGTTGAGTCCTCTTCTGACTGCAGATCAGCCTCTGTACCCCCTAAAAAAAAATATGTTGCAACCTGAATCATGGCCTTACAGGCAGAGCAGGAGATCCCAGGCCAATTACACAAGCTGCAGGCTTCTGCGAGGAGTACGCATCAACAAATAAACAAACAGCTTTGTGATGACGATAAACCACTGGCTCAGTTATAGGAACTTTTTCGAGAGACTAGCTGAAATTAATCAGAATTTAAATTTAATTTGACTTCAGTTTCAGAATGAGAAAGTTTTGGAAGGCAATCTTCTGTGAATATGGTTCACTTTTACGCAGTCCCGTTACATTTTTAAAGGGATAGTTCCCCCCAAAGTGATCATTCATTCATTCATTTTCTTTTCGGCTTAGTCCCTTTATTAATCCGGGGTCGCCACAGCGGAATGAACCACCAACTTATCCAGCATTTGTTTCACGCAGCGGATGCCCTTCCAGCTGCAACCCATCTCTGGGAAACATCCATACACACTCATACACTACGGACAATTTTAGCCAACCCAATTCACCTATACCACATGTCTTTGGACTTGTGGGGGAAACCGGAGCACCTGGAGGAAACCCACGCAACCACGGGGAGAACATGCAAACTGACACAGAAATGCCAACTGACCCAGCCGAGGCTCGAACCAGCGACCTTCTTGCTGTGAGGTGAACGTGCTACTCACTACGCCACTGTGGCGCCCATAGTGATCATTTACTCATCCTCCATTTATTTTAAACTTTTTTTAGGTTCTTTCTTTCGTTGATCACGAAAGTAGATATTTCGAAAAATGTTGGAAACCATTGAAGCCATTGTATTTTTTTCCTATGGGTGTCAACTACTTAAAAAGAAACTCATAAAGGTTTGGTTCCACTTGATAGTGAGTAAATGGTGATTCAGTTGTAATTTTTATGTGAACTATCCCCTTAAAGCTATAAAGGGACAAATGACCCTTTTTAAGAGCCGCCTCACCTTTCTGCGTCCAACAAGTTTCTAATAAATGCTACCACTTTGATTTTACTTGCTCCTCGAGGAGGGAAGCGAATAATTTCAAAGAAAAAGGTTTGCAACGTTTGCTACTCTGAACATTAAAAAGTGACTTGAAAGTACAAAAATAAACCAAATATTTCATCTACGCTCACCGGCCACTTTATTAGGTACACCTGTCCAATTGGAGAATGACCAGACTGGTTCCTACTGATAGAAAGGCAACAATAACTCAAAGTAACTCCACTCGTTACAACCAAGGTATACAGAAAAGCATCACTGGAAGCACAACACGTCCAACCTTGAGGCAGATGGGCTACAGCAGCAGAAGACCACACATGGTTCAGGTTGGTGGTGGTGGTGGTGTAATGGTGTGGGGGATATTTTATTGCCACACTTTGGGCCCATTAGTACTAATTGAGCACCGTGCCACTGCCACAGCCTACCTGAGTATTGTTGCTTAACATGTCCTTTATGACTACAGTGTACCAATCTTCTACTTCCAGCAGGATAACGCACCATGTCATAAAAGCATGAATCATCTCAGACTGGTTTCTTGAACATGACAATGAGTTCACTGTACTCAAATGGCCTTCACAGTCACCAGAGCTCAATCCAATAGAGCACCTTTGGGAAGTGGTGGAACTTGAGAGTCGCATCATGGACATGCAGCCGACAAATCTACAGCAACTGCATGATGCTATCATGTCAATATGGACCAAAATCTCTGAGGAATATTTCCAGTACCTTGTTGAATCTATGCCATGAAGGATTAAGGCAGTTCTGAAGGCAAAAGTGTGTCCAACCTACTAGTAAGGTGTACCTAATAAAGTGCCCGGTGAGTGTATATCGTACAGATCAATGTAAATCTGGCACTTGGTGAAGGAGACTGACCTCCATAGCAGGAAAAGCAGATGCTATAGAAGTCAGGGGTTACAGGTTTCCAACATTTTTCAAAATATCTTCTTTTGTGTTCAACAGATGGAAGTCGAGCAGGTCCAAAACAAGTAAAGGGTGAGTAAATGATGATGGAATTTACAGTTTGGGGTGAACTGTCTTACTGTAATAGGTATCAGTACATTCACTTGCATTTATGAATAACTGTGAAAAGAGCATAACATATACTCTGTCGTTTTGATCGTACAGATAAAAAATGAAATATAAATGTGCATAATTCACTTTTATTTGTGCATAAGAGCCCGAGTTATACTTAAGACACAGTCTTCAGCGTGTTGGTTTTATTTCTTACACTCACTGTGTTTATGTAGAGCACTTTGAATTAGCATTGCTATCGAAATGTGCTACATGAATAATGTTCCCTTGCCTATTGTTCTAACTGTAACTTCACACCTGCATGTCTCAGTAGTGTATTAGCAAAGTATTATTAGATTGTTTGGTTATGGTTTGATTTAGAAAAATATGCTGACATGCAAAACAACTATTGCTGCCTTAAATACAGTATAAAAGTTGAAAACCGTGAAAATTGAAATGAAAATGTACTCCTTTTTACACACCAGCAAGTGTTTCCAAACCTTAATGAGAACACAAAAAGAAGATAAATTGAAGAAAGCTCAAAACCACTGACATCCATAGTAGGAAAAACAAATACTGTGGAGCTCAGTGGTTACAGGTTTTCAACATTTTTCAAAATATCTTCTTTTGTGTTTAACAGATAAAAGAAACTCATAAAGATTTGAAACAAGTGTACTGGTGAGTAAATGATGACAGAATTGTCATTTTGGGGTGAGTTATCTCTTTAACTTACATTAAGTAAACTGTCTTAAAACATCCAATTTGTATAACTTCGAAAACGAAGACCAATTAAAGAGCCTCTATTATATTAAAGAAGGTCATATTGTGGTTTTGGGGGTCTCCAACAACAGGCTAATATGCATCCAAGGTCAAAAAACACTTTCTTTGTCTTATAATATGCATTTTTTTACCTAATTATCCCAGCGACTCCCATATGATTCGTTCAACGATTCATTTGTTACCAAACCACTCCTTAGCGCTATGCTACTCTGCGCTGATTGGTACGATGACCCAGTATGTTGCAAATGGTCGACTGCGTTCAGCGAGAGACAGAGAGAAACGCTCACCGTGCCTTATTAACAATTTTGAAGTAGTCAGAGTGCAGAGTGTATGTGTGAGCCATATGCAGTTAAACACCAGCATATCACTCTATTCTTAACCATGACACACATTCAGTATTAACCCACACAGTAGCTAAAGCTAAGCTATTTTGACTGCCCCCACATGTGTAGGAACAGCTGACGGTGGACAAAGTAAGTAACGATAAACGGCAGTGGATCACGAGCTCACAGACACATTTAAATCCGTAAAGAAGGCGGCACGCTTCGTTTTCAACGTGGTTTTAGACGAGATATGAGAATATAAAGAGTTAACCAGATACACTACAAGCCGAGTGGAGCATTTATAAGTAACAAAACAATTAAATACACATTGTGCAAGCTAGAGAAATCAAGGAGGCATCCATTTTAATCGCACTTAAGTTACTTACACTTGTGAAATGGAGGTAGAAACTGATCCATGAACTGTGTGCTGTAAAGTTCCTGTCAATCTCTGACAAAGTCTCATACATCAATAGTCTTTTCTGATACTTCCTTTAACAAACGGCCGATGAATCCCCCATTGAAATTGCTGAAGCACTTGTCAGAAAAATGACAGTAACACAGCACAGGGCTAGGGCTATAATGCTAAGGTATTTTTGCAAAAATAAACTTCAACCACTGACTCTTCACAGCCTCTTTGGGTAAGGAAAATAACACTAGCCTTCCCTCACACTTTTTGCGACATGATTCAACCGGGATCTGCAACAGTGTTTGTTTTCTTCTTTTTCTTTCTACAGTGTTTCTCCCCCACAGTCAAAAAGACATGTGCTATAGGTGAATTGCAGGCACGTGCAGAGGGGGTGGCTTTGGGTGCTTGTGCTTTTTTCTCCTGGAGAGAAAGTGCCCTTTTCCTGGGGATAATAATAATTTTTTTAATACTACTAATGATATAATATATGTTTACGTTAATGCGTGTTCTGTTTAAGGACAACTTTCCCTGTCAAAAAAGTTTTAAAAACTAAACTTTTTTAGTCTACCTGCTCCAAGCGAGCCTCGAACCGGCAATTTGGAAAGAAAAACCACATGTGAGGAGAACGCCTTAATGAAGACGCTATTTACATAGTTACTCCACCCTCAAACATAACGTGTCAACAGTGGAGCTACGTCTATCAGGGCTTAGCGCAAGAATCAGTGCTTGGCGACAGAAGCACCAATGTAAATTCATCCGTCATTCATCTATAATTGTATGGAGGTGAGTAACGGTTAACTAAAGACAACCTGAGGCTCAAATTTAACGTCAGCAATTTATTCAAAAGCAAATAGGCTATTTTGTCTTGCTAACATCCTAATTAACAACCATGTAAGTTAGCTAAAGTTTAGCCTGGGCAATATCACAGACATACAGGCTGAGGCCAATGTAACGGAGAAATGGTAGCTGGATAGTGAAAATATTCCCCTCTCGTTTTTGCAGTCATTTATTAAGAATATATAATGTTAATTGAAGCTATAAAACATGTACATATAGGCTAGCTATGTGGCTATCATTGTGTCCTACAGTCTTCACAATATTTTATTTTGTTCAACAGAAAAAAAACCCCAAACAAAAATAATAGATTAAAGAGGGATAGTTCACCCAAACATGAACATTTACTCCCCCTCAAGTGGTTCCAAATCTTTGTTTCTTTATTTTGTTGAACACTAAAGAATTAAAGATTAAAGAAGATATTTTAAAAAGAAAGCTATAAACCTTAAATCATTGATTTCCAGAGTAGGAAAAAGAAATACCATGAAAGTCAATGGTAACAGGTTTCATGCTTTCTTCAAAATATTATTTTGTGTGTTCAACAGAAGAAAAGAGTAGAATAGGTTTGGAACAAGTACAAGGTGAGTAAATGATGACAGAGTGTTCAGTTTTGAATGATCTGTTTTTTTAAGGGTGAGTATGGTGAAATTAGGTTGAAATATCCTTTATTATGTTTTATTTATTAAAGCACTATTATTTTTATTATTTCATAAAAAGTGCCCTTTTTTTCCACGTGAGCCCCTGCCCCTTAAAAGGTCTCTGCATGTCCCTGGTGAATTGAATAAACTAAATTCTCCGTAGTGTATGAGAGTGTGTGCGAATGGGTGTGTATTGGTGTGTCCTCAATACCGAATTGTGGCTGGAAGGACATCCACTGTGTAAAACATATGCTAGAATAGTTGGCGGTTCATTCCACAGTGGCGACCACTGCTAAATCATAGACTAATGCTGAGTTCAGACTGCATGATTTTCAAAGTAGTCGTGTCACAGATGTTTTCACACTGCATAACTATCTAGGCGTTTTCTCGTTGCTTTGTTTACTCTGCAAGATGGATCAGCGACAGGGAGTTTCACACTGCATGACTTTTCAAAAGGAAAGAATTGCCGACAACTTTGTCCAAACTACGTCTCACACCCAAAAACACGTAGTATATTTTTTGTTATTAACAACATAACGAGAAAGAAGTCGTTAATGGGGTAGAAAATGTACATATTTGCTCACCTGGCTTTGAAGGGAATTAGCAATTCCTCCTCAACTTTTTTTATTTTTTGACCGGGTTGGGTTGTGATATTGCTTCTCATGACACGTCAAACAGACAAAGGGGCTCCTGCCAAATTTACACAAATTTTCCCTCCATTTCTTGGGTCCGAATAAACTGAAAATGAGCACTTTTAACTTCTCCTTCAACCTCCCGCTGGTCTGCAGGTTAGGGATGGGCAGATCGATCCTGAAGTATCGATATTTTCGATACTGGGAATGTATCAAAAGGATCGATCCTTAAGTAAAAGTATTGATCTTTTCTGGGGGTTTTCTTACTAAGTAAAATATCTCAATAATTATAGCGCCACATATTATATAAATATTTACTTAAATACGAACACGAATGGGAACTATAATATCCTTCCGCTGTATCTCCGCTAATGGGTCAGCGTTAGTACAGACACCACACACACCCAGCGCAGGTTGTAAAACTTTGGCAGAATCCTTTAAGAAATCCGGTCATTGTCCAGCTAACCAAGTGGGAATTATTTTACAAACAGTCGAGTCGAGTTCAATACAGACAGCCAGTTTATATTAAGTTTTACCTAATATATGAACACACAGATGCACACACTGTAAATATAATATGCTGAGGGGGAATCATTATATATGATTCTTTGTAATATTAATATGCCAAAGCTGAGGGGGAATCCTACTCTAAACTCTGTAATTATGGTAATTTGCGTAAAATGGCATATTTCAGATTTCTGTTACATTTCACAGGGTTCAGAATAACAGACTGTAGACCACTCAAGTAAAGACATTTTGAATTTTTTGTAGTTTAGTTTAAGTAGTTTTAAATAAACTTGTTTATCAAGTAAAATACAAAATTTAGGTACAGATAATAACTGGGAGAGATGTACTTTTTTGATTAAACAAGGTTTCTGCAGTGTATTATTTTTTTTTATGGAGCCATTTAGGCAATTTTAGTTCTGTTATTTAAATAAATATTTATTATTATTAATAATAATAATAATAATAATAATTATGAGGTGATATAATTAATTATAATTATATTAATTATAATAATTATATGGTGATAACCATTTTTTTTAAATCACTATAAAATATTTAATTAAAGTATTGGTATCGATATTGGTATCGATATCGACGATACTTGTCTTGAAATACTTGGTATTGGATCGGAAACAAAAATATTGGTATCGCCCATCCCACACTAGTGAATGCTGCTCTCTGATTGGTGCTCGCCGATTTTCAGTCAAAACACATTTCACACGGCATGATTCGGCAATTCTCTCAGATCGCGTCTTTGATAGTTCATATTGTGTGATTATTACTCGCGTGAACGATTTGCATTTAATTTCAGGCATTTGTCGGCGATTTCCCAAAACCTGTCGGCAAGTCAAAATCGGGGCTAAAATCATGCAGTCTGAACTCAGCATAAGCTGAAGGAGAATGAATGAATGAATAAATGAATGAATGAATGAATGAATGAATGAATAATATTTAGTTTGATTACCAACACCTCTATTCGCTGACCATTTCTGAAACAGAAAAGAAGGACTGAGTTATAATAATATGCTAGAGACTGCATGACTCTATGTTTAGCTTTATAGGCATGCACACTCCATAGGACCACATTAGAATTTTACCTGGATTTAATGTGAAATTGATTTTTCTTCTTCTTCTTTTCTCAGCACTGCAGTAAGGATGTAGTTTGTTACTGCGGCGTCTCGGTTCAGATTGACTGAGGTGCTTTCAGCGCTCTAATGAGAGTTGTAAATTACCAGTCTTAAAGCGACTCTGCACCAGGCAGAAAGAGATGGTATTTTAAAGAGAGAGAGAGAGAGAGAGAGAGAGAGAGAAACGACTAGGAAATTTATTATTATTCTGCGTTATAAATGAGTGTGACTACGTTCACTTAATGTTAAAAGTAGCTCCACTGATTTACAACACGTCATTTCCCAACAAGAAGCAAAAAAGGGGGTAGTAAAACACTTTACGATGCATTATTAAATGCAAAATAATGTGGCGACTTGAAAATGTGTTAGCTGAGAATATATTCATATTTGAGAATAAGTCAAATAGTTTGCCTTCGTTGAATAAATGGCAGGACTGGTCCCTTAAATTTCACTGTAAAAAAAAACATGCAGTTTCACACAATTCATTCATGTTGTCCCAACACAAACAGATTAAGTTAACTTAAAAGTGTAAGTGGATTACACATAAAACTATTAAGTCGTTCCCAAACTAATCGCAAGAAGTGTGTTTTAGCTTATTTTAAAGAAGTAGTTTGAACAAGCAGCAAAAATACTTTTTTGAGTGATGTTAACTGTTAGTTATGATGTGCATTTTAGCATAAGCTGATAATGGTATTGATCATTCAGTAGCTGTTTTGTAACTTTTTCGGACAAAGCATCACATTTTTAGACTGATTTACCTCAAAGTTTACCTCAAAATTTACCTCTAGTTTACCTCAAAATTTAAATTCTGTCATAATGTTCTTATTTTCCACTTCCTGTTTTTTTCTTAGTCATATTAAATTGGAAGTTATATAAGTTGGAAAAACAATCATTGACTTCTGAAGTAATGTTCTAATTGATAGTAACTACATACCTGTCAACATTGGCATGTGAAAATAAGGGATACGCCACACCAAAAAAAAAAAAAAAAATCCCTATATTAAATATGTCCTTTTAAAGTTCTTCTCATTGTAAATAAACAGTTAAACGGTCAGTAATATTTTTTAATATTATTATTTACAAAAGAAAATGTATTGGTATGCATTAGCAAACAGTTTAGCTTATTAAAATTAGCTATTAAAGAAATAGAATCAAGTTATCAAATCTCGTTACTCTTTTTCTTCACTGTATAACTTACACATTCTGATTAAAGACCAACTAATGAATCTCATTTATGAATTTTTTTTTGTTTGATTACATTAAATAACAGAGGTGTCACTTTAAAAATGCACACATCTAACTTTTTAATGAAAGCATTCGACTGCTTTCCTAACGTTTTATGATCATTTATGACAAAATTTTGGAAAAAAGATCGAGATGTTTAGATGTTATTATTATTAATATGTGTATATGTTTGTTCAAACACGCACCAAAAACCCAGTATCCACTTTCGCTATGCTTCAAATCGCATGTACAGAATCCGTTTACGAAACAGCGTCTGTTTATCACTATGGAGCGCGTCAGCTGACAGTCACGCACCGTTTTATGACTGTTTTGTGGATCGCATAGGAGGAGCGAGGGCACCTTTAATGAAAAGGAAAGGGAAAGGAAATCCTGCCGATTTTATATTTATTTTTAAAAGTTTTTCATGGTCCCTGGTGGTTCGGTGGTATGGGTTGCGTATAGGGAGGATCGGCTCTTTAATGTTTATTTCCACCCTTCAGAGAAAGACTGAAAATACGGGAGAAATACGGGAAAACACCTTTACGGGATGATAGCGGGATAGAACTGTAACATACGGGAGAATCCCGGGAAAAACGGGAGGGTTGACAGGTATGCAAACCGACTTGGTGAACTTAAAAGGATATAAATGGATTGGACATAATACTATTAAGTTGTCCCCCCAAAAAGCAAGAATTGTGTTTTTAGTTGATTTTAAGTAAGCAGTCAGAACAAGCATCAAAAATACCTTTGTTTTTAACCTGTGATGTTAACCGTTAATCGTGATGTGCATTTTAGCATGATAACCATATTGATCCTTCGGCATCCAAAAACCAAACTGTTTTGTAAATTTTAGGACAAAGCATCACATTTTATAAACTGATTTGAAGGGATATATTACCAAAAAATAATAATAATTCTGTCATATTTTTTTCATTCTGCATGAAAAGATTTATCTTTTTGCTGCTTGTTCAAAGTACTTATTTAAAATGAGCTGAATCAATAATATTCATTCATTTATTTTCTTTCGCGGCATACTCCCTTAATTAATCTGGGGTCACCACAGCGTAATGAACCGCCAACTTATCCATGATATGTTTTACGCAGCGGATACCCTTCCAGCTGCAACCCATCACTGGGAAACATCTATACACACTTATTCACACTCATACACTACGGACAATTTAGCTTAGCCAACTCACCTATTGTGCATGTCTTTGGACTGTGGGGGAAACCGAGCACCCGGAAGAAACCCACGCGAACACGGGAAGAACATGCAAACTCCATACAGAAATCACAACTGAGGCTCAAACCAGCAACCTTCTTGCTGTGAGGCCACAGCGCTACCCACTGTGCCACCGTGTCACCTATATGTCTTTATATTTTGTTAATTTGCATTTTGTTTGATACTTTGTTTTCAATTTTTTCTGTATAGCTTTGGTGGAGTTGGAACACTTGGGGGACCCACTTCGGGTTCACTACATCACAACGTCACTTTTCAACATTCTCCAGAATGTCTTGTGTTTTGTTCAACTGAAGGTATCAATTCACAATTGTTTAGAACCATTTGTGTTTCGTTTTTTTGTTTCAGTTTTGGGCGAACTACACTATAATTATAATTATAAACCATCCTAGCTGGCAGCTAGCTCCCTGCAACTCTCAAATGTTTGCCCACTGAAGCTAAGCAGTGCTGCGTCCGGTCAGACCTGGATGGGAGACCACATGGGAAAGCTCAGTTGCTACCGGAAGTGGTGTTAGTGAGGCCAACAGGGGGCGCTCAACCTGTATTCTCTGTGTGTCCTAACGCCCCAGTATAGTGAAGGGGACTCTATACTGCTCAGTGAGCCAGCTATATAAAAGCCCTATATAAATGTAAGTAATTATTAATTGATTGGTTAGTTGAATTTACTTTAAAAATAGTGAGTAAACCCCATTGATTTTAAATCAGTTAGTTGACTTTACTTAAAGTGAGTAAACATGTTGCCTTCAAATTATTAAGTAAATAAACTGTGGAAAATTATGTTTAAAAAAGCCAACTTAACAGTTTCAAGTTACATTGGGTTTGATTTTAAGTACTGATCCCTTTTTGGAGTGTATACCCTTAAACTTTAATATTTCAATTTTGACGATTTCAGATGATCACATAATCATTCATTCATTTTCCTTCAGCTTAGTCTCTATTTTAGAGGTCTTCACAGCAGAATGAATTATTCCAGTATATGTTAAATGTCCAGCCACAACCCAGTACTGGGAAACACCCATACACACTCCCTCACAAGCAGTCATAGACCACGGCCAATTTAGTTTATTCCATTCTTGTATGACTGTGGGGGAAACCGGAGCATCTGGATGAAACCCACGCAACCACGGGGAGAACATGCAAACTCCACACAGAAATGCCAACTGGCCCATTCAGGACTCGAACCAGTGACCTTCTTTGCTGTGAGGCGACAATGTTAATCACTGAACCGCCCAAACAATAATTTAAGACTAATAAAAATGTTATGCTTTTAGTGACGTTTTTTTGCAAAAAGTTATTTTTGTTTCTTGTAGCATGTTTAAACTGTCCAGTGAGGTGTGCAATTAAAAAAAGTTCAGTTTGCTCTCAAACAGATAACCATGACTGTAGAAACAATTTATGACATTGGTTCATGCACATGTCATGGCAGTTTGGAAATCAAATGGCCGATGAATGGCACTAAAAGGTTAATAGCCCTACTTTATTGCGTTTGAAAATGATATTCCACACTAAACCTAACTGATGGTGTAACAAAAAAAAAAATGCTAGGGTAGAGTAAAAACGCTACTTGACCTTGTTTTTTCCTTATGCCGAGATCAGACTGCATGATTTTAATTGCATGAAATCGCAGACAAATGCCTGAAATCACAGGCAAATCGTTGCTCGTTTACGTCAGTAATAATCACACAGTATGAATGCGATCTGAGAGAATTGCCGATGAGTCGCCGATGCCCGGGAGATATTTGGCGTGCTGAATATGTGGAGCTGTCGCCGATTCAAATCATGCCGTGTGAAATGAGTTTTGACTGAAAATAACATCAGCGATCGCCTACAGCCAATGAGAGAGCAGCATCA
>CAIGQQ010034485.1:5417262-5444325 GCA_903798035.1 Danio albolineatus | reverse complement strand
ATATATAACAATACACTTATGTACTGTTTATATTTATGTATATATGTACAAATACACATACATACTGTACATAAAATACAAAAATTTACAAAAGAAACATATTTAAATATATAGTTGAGCTTATATGTAATTTGTATTATATATATATGCTTATAAACAAGCTTTTAAACAGTGTAGCCATGCATATATTTATATACACAATAACAGTACGCAAAATCTATGTTGCAAACAAACTTTTAATTTGGTATGCGATTAATCACAATAAATCGTTTGACCGCACTACCTTATTTATGTACCACCTTGGTGCTGCGAGACATGACATTTCAGTCCACTTCATGTCCACACATGTACTAATATAAACCATGAACACGGTATTAACCCCTTAGCGAACACTTTTTAATCACTTACTGAATCTAAGCCATTTTTAAAAATAAGAACAAAATAACCACCATATTTCTTATAGTAATTTGTATTTGTTGCAGGATGTGACATGGATTCCCATTCAGTCATTTCAGATCCATCATTATGTGTGTTTCTGTGAATTATGAATCAACATAACCTAGAAAAAAAAAAAAAAATGGGTGCAAACCACCACAAAAGTCTACCTTTCCATTGTATGCATAGTATAAATATATTAAAATATATTATGTTCACCAATGCCCCGTGGCTGTTATGTAAATGGCATGACTTTTAATTGGCAGCTGTGAACGATAGCACCTGCAAACAACTTGGCGGTTGTTCTCGTGGTCTGGCGGGAGTCTTACTGCGCAATTTAAACAAAGACTGATCATTGAGGCAGAAACAAAAAAAGAGAAAAGGGGGAAAGCGAGGCCTGACAGCACATGATTGATGATTGGTCGGCACCCTAAGCCTGACACCCACCACTCACCCCGTTCTGCATTTACAACAAAGTCACCAGTGTGTCGTCCGCCAATCAATACACTGCGGCCCAACACTCCAAATCACACGCCGACACATACTGCTGAGTAGACACAAGACACGGGAGGGCACATCGTACATGTAGATTAAAAATCTGCCGACGGTAACCTTCGTGCACGCACAAACACTCAGGGTAAGCGCTGAACGCATGTCTGCTCATGCTGAGATCAACCGAGGGCTAGGAGGACAAAAATAGCCAGAATAATCAAGCTCTCAGGGCTACTGTGTTGTAAACATTTCAATTCTTCTTGTACTTTAACTTTCTCAGAATGCCACACACACACACGCACACTTTTGCTTGTTCAAAGTACTTGTTTAAAGGGTCACGAGACACCAAAACCCATTATTTGAGATGTTGACAGTCATATATGCGTCTCACATTGCTAAAAACCCTATAAGGACACATATACATTTCAGGAAAAAAGTGAAAATTGGTGGTTTTTGCAGTATTTCGAGCAAATTCGTTCATCCGATTTGAAAATAAATTTCGAAGCTGCGTCATGGCGATTAGATCGTTGTGCAAATTCTAAGCTGCATGTTCTCGGTCTCTCAAGTGAAGCTAATACGGACGTAAATGAAAGGGCAGTTCATTGAAATTCCGCTAGTCCCTGATCTAAAATGGAGCACATTTCTAGAGAGAACTGGGTGTTAAAGGGGTGGTCCAGAGGGTATTATTTAACGCTTGGTTGTGTTATAAGATGCGAAGCAACGTGCGCTCATGCTTCATTTGTAATAAAATCATGTTATTTTTTCATATATCTTACTTTGATTATATACAGCTACTCTGCTAACTTGAAAACGACTGTCATATGTCCTAGTTCCTCCGAAAGCCCTTCCTCAAGGGGCTCTGATTGGTCAGCTAACATAATGGCAGCGTCATGCCTCTACTAGCATACACTTTGGCCCAATACTAATTCTACCCCTTAGCCCTTACCCCTACCCCTCGCTTTGCGCATTCACGTCAAGGGGTAGTGGTGTCCAAATTCTCTTTAGCTTGAAGGCAAAGGGCTAAGGGCAAGGGGTATAAACCCCTTCGAACGAAGATTTTTCAGGACCACACTTAAAACGGAGGGGTAAGAAAATTTCCCAGAATACACCTGCCACAACGGCAGAATAGCTGAACCCGGAAGTAAGAAGATCCACAAATTAGTGTTTTTTGTCATTATTACGAATTTTTACGACAAACAAACATATGTTTTAATATATTCATAACCGCGTTCGTGTTTTACCGTCATGCTTTAAAAAAAAAAAAACGCAAAAAAAAATCTATAATCATAACTCATGTACAGCAGTCCCACAACATTCTGAAACACGATGACACACGTGTGTTTAAATAGATAAATATGGCCACTGTGTAAATACACAGTACAGTTACGATCTTATTGCCACATTAGATGGTTATGATAACATAATATACGCCTTCAGTGACTTCCTGAAGATAAACACCAAAAAATAACACAACAGGAATAACCACAGCAGTCGTGATCGTCTGATCTCGTATGAAGCAAGAGATCGTGACATATGATGACGTGTGCAGGTGTTGAAGTGCTGTCCCAATTCTTAGGGGTAAGTTTTGAAGCCCTTCCCCTCAACCCTCAGTTGTAAGGGCCAAGGGGAAGGGGAAGGGCCAAGGCGTAGGGGTACAAAAATAGAATTGGGATTGGGCCTTAATCTAGTTCACATAGTTTGTTGTTATTACTAAGTAAATGGAACAAGCATAACAAAGAGACTTCAAAACTTGCACTCTAAACTTTTCAAGGACAACTCACAGGTTTTTTTTTTCTTTTTTTCAGCTTTTTTGTCAGTAGGTGACAATCATAAAATGTCAATCTTGTCATTCTGAACAGTAAACAACTCATTTTTTACTGCAAATTTGTATATTCAAATTGCCTGCCTAAAATTACATTGTAATTTCATAACCTTGAGCTCAAGACATGTCAAATTAAACTGAGAACTGTCATTCTTTGGCAGTCTGTTTGTGCTATCAAAATGACTGAAAATACTTATTTGGACAAGAAGGAGTGAGAAACTATCACGTCATTTTGATACCCAGATTTTTTCAGTTTAGACAGGCCATAAACTTTACATTTTATGGAGGGGAAAGGGATTTCTGAGTTCTTCACCTTGTATTGTCATTAGTTTATATTTATATGTCACTTGACCTTGGAGCAGTCTTATGTTTCGCTGTTATTGTTTTTTATTTTATTTTTTGGCTATACCTAAAAATGCATTGTGTGGGTCAAAATATTATTAGGATGAAAAGATCACGCTAATTGAAGATCCACAAAAATATGAAGTCCTGTAACAATAATCACTGTTATCCTATATGACATGCTATTATTTAGTAATAGTACAATGCCTCTTAAAGTTTGAAATATGATCTAATATGTTCTATCAGCTGGAACCATTCCTGACCATTCTCCTCTGACCTCTGCCATCAGCAAGGCATTTGTGCCCACAGAACTGCCGCTCTCTGGATATTTTCTGTTTTTCGGACCATTCTCTGTAAATCCTAGAGATGATTGTGTGTGAAAATCCCAGTAGATTCTTAAATACTCAGGCCAGCCATCTGGCGCTAACAATGTCACGTTCAAAGTCACTTAAATCACCTTTCTTCCCCATTCTGATGCTCGGTTTGAACTGCAGCAGATCGTCTTGACCATGTCTGCATGCCTAAATGCATTGAGTTGCTGCCATGTAAATGGCTGATTTGAAATTCGCATTAACAAGCAGTTGTACCTAATAAAGTGGCCAGTGAGTGTATTTTAGTAAATTAATCAAGTTTTAACTACATTTTTTTAAGTTATACAAAGTTTAACTTAACATTATTAGTCAGTTTGATTGATATAAGTTGAGATGACTAGACAAGTTAGCTTGATTCAACTTAAAAATGTAAGGCAGCATTGTTTTTTTTACAGTGTGGCTGAAGGAGAGGATGTGTATTCAGTTAACTCCTCATCCAGACACTGATGGAAATACAATCTAGCAGAGATTCAAATCTTTTTCGCAAATGTCCAGATTTGTGATGTGTCCGCGTGTGTCTTTCTTCTAACTGTTATTATCAGTCATAAAACCAGAAGTAGTAATAAGATACGCGATAGTCTCACTGAAATTATTTATTAGGATCATTTTGTCGTTTATCGTTTTGCCGTTATCTGCCAAACCACACTAATATTCGTATTTTGGCCATCATTTGCTCTCAGATTGATCTCCGCTGCCATTTCAGTCCCGCAGCTACTGACTCGGACAGAGGAATCTAAATCAACAGCGCAGAAAGCCAGCGTTCAGCAAAGAGCAGGATAAATCTGCTGCAATTTTATTTAGATATCAGTGTTTGAAGACAAGCTTGAGAAAGCCATGCTATTAGCATATTTTGAGCGTTGTTTTCATGTTTTAGCATGTTACTAGCATTGTTTAACATGAATTAGCACGTTGCTAGAATTATTTTAGCATGTTTTTACTATAAATTAGCGTATCATGTGTCTAGAATTAATTAGCATGTTGTTAGCAAAATTCTAGCATGAGCTTGATCGTTGGTAGCATGTTTCTAGTATGAATTAGCATGTCGTTAGAGTCTTAGTATTAGCACGTTGTTAACATCTTTCTACTATAAATTAGCATGCTATTAGCATGACTCTAGTATAAATTAGAGTTTTGGTAGCATGTTTTTAGTATGAATTAGCATGATGTTAGCGTCTTTCTGGTATTTGCATGTTGTTTCTAGTATGAAATGGCATTTTGCTAGCATGTTTCTAGTATGAATTAGCATGTTACATCTTTAAGCATTGGCATGTTGTTAACATCTTTGTAGTATGAATTAGCATGTTTTAGCATGTTTCTAGTTTGAATTAGCATGCTGTTAGCGTCTTTCTAGTATCTGCATGTTGTTTATTTTTAGCATAAATTAGCATGTTGTTAGCATGACTGTAGTATGAATTATTCTACTTATTGATTCTAGAATAAATTAACGTGTTGTTAGGGTTTTCCTAGTTTTTGCCTGTTGTTAGCATCTTTCTTGCATGAATTGACATGTCGTAAGCATCTTTCTAGTATGAATTAGCATGCTTTTACTATGAGTTAGCCTTTTTGGTAGCATCTTTCTAGCATTTACATGTTGTTAGCATCTTTCTAGAATGAATTAGCATGTTTGTAGTATGAATTAGCCTTTTGGTAGCATCTTTCTAGTATTTCCATGTAGTCAGCATCTTTATATTATGAATTGGCATGTTGTTAGCATTTTTCTAACTTCATCTAGCATGTTTTAGCATAATTTTAGTATGATTTATCCTATTGGTAGTGTTTTTCTAGTATTTGCTTGTTGTTAGCTGCATTTTAGTATGAATTGGCATGTTGTTAGCATCTTTCTATTATAAACTGGAATTTTGTTAGCATGATTTTAGTATGAATTAGCATGTTGCTAGTGTCTTAGTATTTGCATGTTATCTTTCTAGTATGAATTGATGTGTTGTTAGCATCTTTAGTATAAACTGGCATGCTTTTAGCATTATTTTAGTTTGAATTAGCCTGTTGGAAGTGTCTTAGTATTTGCATGTTATCTTTCTAATATGAACTGATGTGTTGTTAGCATCTTTCTAGCATAAATTGGCATGTTGTTTTACATCTTTCTAATATGAACTGGCATGTTTAGCATGATTTTAGTAATTTGCCTGTACATCTTTCTAGTATAAGCCTTTTGGTAGCATCTTTCTAGTATTTCCATGTAGTCAGCATCTTTATATTATGAATTGGCATGTTGTTAGCATTTTTCTAACTTCAATTAGCATGTTTTAGCATGATTTTAGTATGAATTATCCTATTGGTAGCGTTTTTCTAGTATTTGCTTGTTGTTAGCTGCATTTTAGTATGAATTGGCATGTTGTTAGCATCTTTCTATTATAAACTGGAATTTTGTTAGCATGATTTTAGTATGAATTAGCCTGTTGCTAGTGTCTTAGTATTCGCCTGTTATCTTTCTAGTATGACTTGATGTGTTGTTAGCATCTTTCTAGTATAAATTGGCATGTTGTTAGCATTATTTTAGTATGAATTAGCCTGTTGGAAGTGTCTTAGTATTTGCATGTTATCTTCTAGTATGAATTGATGTGTTGTTAGCATCTTTCTAGCATAAATTGGCATGTTGTTTTGCATCTTTCTAATATGAATTGGCATGTTTAACATGATTTTAGTATGAATTTGCCTGTTGCGTCTTTCTAGTATAAGCATGTTGTTAGCAACTTCCTAGTATGAACTGGCATGTTGTTAGCATCTTTCTAGTTGGAATTACCATGTTTTTAGCATGATTTTAGTATGAATTAGTCCTTTGGTAGCATGCTTTAATAATGTTTCAATTAAGAACTTTCTGAAAAACACTCCATCCACCACAATTCAGTCATGTCTGTTGAAAGTTAATGCAGAACCCTTTCTAGAAAGAAAAGTCATGCTCAAATGAAAGACTATTCACTATCAACTACTAGGTACATTATTTGCTTTTGTTCACGCTTCCCTGACATTATAAGAACTGCACCAGTTCTTTCCTTTCATTTAAAGTGACGAGTGTCATATTAGCATTGAATTAATTTACCCCATTACAGAAACATTCATGTCTCATGAAAGGTGTGCATATATCTATTCATGAGCTAATAAAAGGAATGCCTTTCTGTCATAATTACATGCCACGAATAACTATTTACGGTCTCTCAAAGAACATTTTAATCATCGCTTTCTGTGACTGTCAAAAAAAAGTCAGCTCATTTACGTTGGAATTAAAGAAATGCTTTCATCTGAATGTATAAAAAGTCTTTAAGTTCATATTAATAGTGTTATAGTCGTGCCTGGAGTTCAAAATTGTTATAAAATGGTCATATACTCACACCTGTGAATGTTTCGAGCATTGCTTTTCTTTCAAGAAAGGGTTCTGCATTAACTTTCAACAGACATGACTGAATTGTGGTGGATGGAGTGTTTATCAGAGTTCATTTAAAACAAATCTCAGTATTTGATTACATTATTACATCATGCTGGCTAATTCATACTAGAATCATGCTAAAACATGCTAATTCATACTAGAAAGATTCTAACAACATGCTTAAAGATGCTACCAACAGGCTAATTCATACTAGAAAGATTCTAAAAACATGCTTGAATATGCTACCAACAGGCTAATTCATACTAGAAAGATTTAAACAACATGCTTAGCCTAAATATGCTACCAACAGGCTAATTCATACTAAAATCATACTAAAATCATGCTAATTCCTATTAGAAAGATGCTAATGCCAAATCATACTAGAAAGATGTTAACAACATGTCAATTCAAACCAAAAAGATGCTAACAACATGCTTATACTAAAAAGACGCTACCAACAGGCAAAGACATACTAAAATCAGGCTAAAACATGCCAATTCATATTAGAAAGATGCTAACAGCATGCCAATTCAAACTATAGATGCTAACAACATGCAAATACTAAAAGATGCTACCAACAGGCTAATTTATACTAGAATTATGCTAAAAGATGTAGCATTTTAGTGGTCCAGTTTGATATAAACGATTTAAAATGTTATTGTTTATTGAATGTTGGTGTCTTTTGTAGTTTTATAAAAGCAATAAACCTCATAGAGTGGAGTTCAAAGCTGGTATAAAATTCTTATGCACTCACATCTGTGACTATACGTTATCATTTTAATGTTTCTCGTTACTGCGTCACTTAGATAAAAGTAATTAACTTAAAGAATAATAAACTTGTAGAATAGTGATGCTGATAAATTCTTTTATGGTACATTATCACTGATAAATGCAACTATCTATTGAATATCGGTGTCTTAATTTTTAATAAATAAATAGTTTTTAATTAATTAAGATTATTATTTTGTATTTAATTAAAAATGTTAATGTAAGTTTTGATGTGGCTTCTTTGTAATTCTCACTCTGTTGACAGATTCCTCTGCTGCCTGCTCCCTCTATGGTACGTGTGTGCGTTTGTATGTGTGCGTGTGCAGCACAAGCTCTGCATCAAGTTACAATAGTGACATCTAGTGTGTCTCTTCATGTTTCCTTTCAAAAGCAAGGGCATGAAAGCAGTCTGTTTGTTTATATAGAGGGCAACAAACTGCTTAAGTCTCTCTCTCTCTCTCTCTCTCTCTCTCTCATTTTAGCAACTACAACAACAATAAAATAACAATTATAAAACAGCAAATTTGAGATTAAAATAACTGTAAGTAAAAGCTTACTAAAGAAAAAGTTTTAGGTTTTTGTTTTTGATTGTAAATTGACTTTTAGACACAGGTTGAACAGATCAATTTGAAAGTAATATACAGAACCGCTCAGGAAGAATGAATGACAGAGCGCAGAAGTGAACGAATGAGGAAGCAAACAAATAAACAAAAATAATAAAAATTCTCGTCTAAATTATTAAAATAATTATGAATCACGTGCCCTGCGCACTTGCGGTTTTTAAATAAACTTTTTGGTGCGTTAATCTAGTCAATACTTTCGTTCAAAGAGGTAATGATTCGCACTCATCAGGTAATTGCTTCGTGTTGTTTTTATTTTTACATTCTTTGGGTGACTCAATGACACAAATGTTTCGGCACAATGCCTTCCTCAGTGTGTAACACAATTCTCTCCCTTCACCCCTTTTATCCCACAGTAAATCACATTGCGTCATTAGACGACTGCTTTATAATTAGAAAAACAATCTCATTTTCGTTTCATCATTCTATGATTAACCACCATATATATGTGTGTATATATATATATATATATATATATATATATATATATATATATATATGAGCAATATCACACAAGTAGCAGTGCAATATGGCTTTATATCGGCACTGGTGGAAGGTGTGCGTTGGCTCGAGGCCACAGACCTAGTGCCTTAGTGTCCCACCAATGATGATATCCAGCCATATCGCACTGCTACAAGTGTGATATTGGTGATATACAACAGTACGGTGGAATAATTGTGTATATAAAAAGAAAATCAAACACGGAGAGTCTCAAAATCCTTTTGTGCGAGGAACTACTTTCCTCCGCCATACATTCACGTCAGTACAGCAGAAGCTACTTCACACACATCATGTTAGAGCTAGTGTTTGAATGATTCTCTAGCGTAATGTCTAAAATTATGACAAAACAGAATTTGCTCACATTTTAAGATTATAAGGCTGAACGGCATGAAAAGCCATCAGTCTACACAGAGACTTCCCAGTATTTGTTGCAATCAGGATTTCCCAATAGTTAACCCCAAAAAAGCCAAGCAAACCAAATACTACCAGATTACTGTGGTATAGATACAGCACCGCAACATACAAAAGAGAGAGAGATCGACTTAGAATGTCACTTACCTGTTCTGTAATATTTTGTTCAGCTTCTCTTTGAAACCTATGCTGAGAAAATGCTGATTTTCTCCTTTAAGGTCTTTTAATGCGGTCTCTGTCGCCATCTTGTGGCAAAACATCACCCGTCTTTGCTCTGCTCAGTATGACAGGCTGGCCACCGATGCACTGAATCTCCAAAATTCTGAATATCTAAAATAGGCACTATCCTAATCAATAAACTGAAAAGTACATTATATTGTCCAACAGCTGCAATATTTGTCAAACTGTAGGGAGTTTATTGATCTGCTGACACTATTTGGGCGGAATAATACACAAGAGTGAAGAGGCTGTACAAGTTCTGATATTGCAGAATATAGCGCAGTTATCGGCCAATCAGTATGTATATATACATATATTAATAATACAAATTAATAATGAACAAGTCACATCACACAAACAGTAGTTTACAAGGACTCTTCATAACCGTAATGTATTTTATACATTAAAAAACACTTATTATTTGACTCTAGATCACCCTTATCCACAAACCCACCCCTCACAGGAAACCTGTGCCAAATTTGTAATATTAAAAAGACCCTGTTTAGTATGATTTTATGCGTTTTGAATTACAAGGACACAAATCATGTCCTCGTAAACCACCTTAGAAAGTTCAACTAGGTCAAATCCATGTCATTATACAAATTACTGTCCTTGTAAACCACCAAAAGCAGTACACACCAACACACACAGCTCTTTACGCTGTCATACTTATCAACAACAAAAGAAAGAAAGAAAATGTAGTAAGCATGTGCATTTGTTTTTGTGTGTGTCTGTGTGCAGTTGTGCAGCGAAGAGCGGTCTAAAGTGGTGGGCAGTATGCATAATGGAGTTCCCATGCAGCTGTAAATAATTCATGCAACAGGAAAAGAGGGTAAGCATTGACCTGCTGCATTTTCATACATTAATCTCATCCTGACTAATGGCAGAATGCACTGAGCTGAGAGAGAGAGGGAGAAACCCGCAGATGTCATGTGTTTTCCGGGTTACTAGTAGAAGTAAAGTCAAATATACACATATGATGTGGAAATGTTATATGAGACACAATCGACTCATTTCAGTTCGTTTCTTCTTTTATTTTTAAGTAAACAACACTTTTATGAAGCAGGGGAAATAAAAATTAAACATGTCATGTTTTTTTGTTTTTTTTCCTGGGATTAACATTCTAAAAGGAGCTGTTGACATGGAATTGAGAAGATTTTGGTAAAAACCCAAACAATACAAACATAAAAATAAACAAAACAAAAAAATCTGAAATATTAGTTGCGTGTATTAACAATGAATGTCACAAGGAGAAAGCACTGAACTACTGAAATGTATATTTAATACTTTACATAAAGGCTTTTTTGGTGATGACAACTTACAGACTCACTAACAGTGTAAAAATTGTGATGTTTCTGTGGGTCTCTTCTGTCAGATCTGATCGGTTGATTTTGTATTTTCTATTAGATTCAAGTCAGGTGATTGGCTAGGCCAGGGATCACCAATCTCGGTCCTGGAGGTCCGGTGTCCCTGCAGGGTTTAGCTCCAACTTGTCTCAAAATACCAGCCTGGATGTTTCAAGTATAGATAGTGAGAGCTTGATTAGCTTGTTCAGGTGTGTTTGATTAGGGCTGGAGCTAAAATCTGCACGACACCGGACCACCAGGAACAAGTTTGGTGACCCCTGGGCTAGGCCATTCTACAGCTTGATTTTCGTTCTCGGAAAGCATTTGAGAGTTTCCTTGGCTGTGTTTTGGATCGTTGTCTTGCTGAAATGTCCACCCTGGTTTCATCTTCATCCTCCTGCTAATGTAGATGTTGGACTGAAGCAGCTGATATTCATTTACACTGATGAAAGGCAGAGGGTTGCTAAAGAAATACTGAGAGATTTCAGCTGCTGTCTGGGCTTTCCATGCCTTTCTACACCTCCCTTTCTTCATGTGTTCAATACTTTTCCCCAGCGTCATTTAATTTTATTACGCATAACTTTACTTGTACACTAATTAGATTAGTTTTCTTTGCATATATGTATTTCTTTAGTTGTTACCAACATCCTGGGAAAAGTTCAAGTCAACAGCACCTTTAGAAATATATTTCTGAGAAAAATGATGATGTGTTCAATACTTATTTTTCCCACTGTATATAGACACATTATACTAAAATAAAGAAAACCAACTGAAAATCACTCCCCCGGGGTGTACCGACTGATCTTAAGCCTCTATATATGACTGAAGTTACTCATATATTATGTATTATTTCTAGAGTAGGCATCCCCATGCAGCATTTCAGTAGGAGTTCTCGGGAACTCAAGTAAGTATTAATCTAATTGCATTTTTTTTGTGTGCCTTGCACATAAATAGAAGAAGCATTAGTGATCGGCAGAGAGGAATAAATATTGCATCAAGTCTTTGTTATTTGCAGAGAGCGAGAGTTCCTAATGGTGCACTCTTCCATACGATAATTTATCCGTCCATTAAAACAAAAGTTGCGTTGTTGAGATGAAGCCACTCATGCTGAGGAACACGCATTACCTACCATCACCCCCCTAAAAACTCCACTTGGCTGACTACACAGATAGCATAGACTAGAATAGACTAGATGACTGCTCCAAAGAGGTAAAACGCAAAATGTTTTGGAACGCGCCAATGCAACACAGGCTCATTGTTAAAAGTACCCCCGTATTTCTGGAGATGTAGGCAGAGCTACGAATGGCTACATTTCATCTTTAAAAGGAATGCTACACAGTCGTATCAAAGACTCTAGAATACATGAGACATGTCACTTGTATAGTTTTGAATGGGGGAAAGTGTAACGGTCATATGGCGAACGAAGCCCCGTCTACTCGTACAGGAGCCAATCAGCGATTGAAATAGATTGGCGTTTCTCTGGGGAGAGGCTGGAACCAGACGTGAGCTTGTGGTCAACAGACACACTGGAATCACAGCAAATACTTGTTTCACAGACATATGAAGTATACTCACATATAGCTTGACATCTATGCTTTTAAATGAACCAAGTGCACTTGAAAACGAAAGTTTTTTGGTTTTGTAATCTGTATGAAACGAACGCAAAGTACAATCCGTCCTGTCAAACGCACATCACATGACAGCAGCAACTACTCAAAGGCCCACAGACTTTTAAACAAGTGAAGTTTATTTATAAACTAATTTCGAGAGGATTGTGTGCTTATGATTGACACTGCTGGCCCTGAGTCAAGCTAATTGATCCACCAATAAGACAATTCCCAAATTAGTATAAATAACCAAAGCATCTTACTTTAGTCATCTTCGTCTTGAAGAATCCCCCATTACACCCCCTCTCCTCCTTTTTCCTCTATAGGGCAGCACGGCGGCCCAGTTGCTGGCACTGTTGCCTCACACCAAGAATGCCTCTGGTTCGGGTATCTAGCCGGCCAGTTGACATTTCTATGCGGAGTTCATGTTCTCCCCGTGCTCGTGTGGGTTTTCCCCAGGTCCTCCAGTTTCGTCCCACAGTCCAAAACATGGGACTTAAGGAAATTGACTAAAACAAATCAGCACTATAGTCAAATTCCACTAGCAGCATACCCTCATAACAATTTATAAGCAGCAGGAGGACGGGGGTTCTCGAGATCTACCTGAGCTCAAACTCCCCTCTCGCCCTGCAAACGGGAGGGAGCCCGGGCTCAAGGATCTTATGAGCTCAGGGCTCTCTCCCGGGACAGCATGCCAAACTTGGTTTATTATCAATTGTTATCAAAGTGTGAACTCTTGAAAGAGTAATTTCTGAAGGAGATTCGCCATCAATACCAAGTTGTGGATTACTTTAGAAGAGCAGCGCAATCTGACGATCAATATCCAGAGGATGATAATATGTAACACGGCCATAAATGAGGTTGGTGTAGTGATCTCGTTCATTTCAAATTCGCATTAACTCGGGCAACCTTAAAAAATGCAGATTTTGTTTGATTTGGACGTTAAGAAACTTACGAGACGACGGTTGTTTAAGTTTATTGGTCTACCCAGGCTCATTCTGAAAACGTATTCCTAAGTATGTCTCTGGAGGCCGCGGTGAGGTACGTCTTTTTGCACTTTTTGTTTTCACGAATCCACGAGAGGCCGCTGCGGATGCTTTTTGAGATCTCAAATGTCTCTCGCGAGTGGCGTTCACGCCTGCTGTTCTCGCATAGACCCACCAGAGGCCGCCGTTGGTTGACTGTTTGGCTGGCTGACTGAATGACTGACTGAACATTCTATCGACTGACCCACCCTCCCCTTTCCCTAAACCCCACAAAAATTGTATTGTTTCTCAGACTTTACCACATTCTCACCGTTATTTTCTGGTTTATTTCATTATTTGGATTCTTTTTTTGTCTTACCTGCTTTCTGAAAGCTCTCCTCACCGGACTCGAACCCCGTCAACTCCTCTCTGCATCTCGAGTCCGCCGACGAACACGGCGAGCTAACGGGACAAACTGGTTGTAGCGGGAAAGTCGTCCACACGAGGCGAGCGGTTGGCTGGTAAGCGTGAAAAGAAACCGCGTCACACCATCCCGTAGCGTTCGTTTAAAAAAATGAAACGCAGCCATACGTACCTCTGACCACTTAATGTGCGGTCTCCAGAAATGTTCGTGGGACTACGTTTTCACAATGAGCCTGGGTTGTTTTTGGTGGTTCCAAATATGTAATGTAATTGTAAGCTTGTTTCAAAACCGAGTGAAATGACTTGCCTTAAAGTGATTTTGGTCGTATGACCCGCTTTTCTAGCGTTCTTCAAAATGTCTTCTTTAGTAAATTCACATTGAATCCACTTTAGGGTGAGAAAATAGTGAGTAAAATTTAATTTCAGCGTGAACTACCCCTTTAATAGGCATTTGTTAGTGAAAGTGTAATACAATCACATTTAATGCAGAGTTTCTTCCTATACAGACTGTTCCAAAGCAGTCACTTTTTGAGGCTTCACTTCACTTATGATCTCAGAAGGCAGCTGCTTAAAGGCTGTAGATGGTAAGGCAGTTTCTGGAAAAGAGCCAGTGCTTATACAGTTTGTGTCTCCTTTGACATTTGACAGCTTCTACTTTATTCGTGGCCACCATCACAAATTACTTATTTGCTTTGCACATGATAGGACATTACAAAACTTCCGAGATGCCATAAAACAAACCTGCAGGGACAGCAGAAATCCACTGAGGATTTGACCCAGAGAAAGCTCCATCAGTACAATCCCCCATAAGCCGTTGGTGCCCGGTGACCGAGTGTTCGTGCGAGGGTGTGAAGGATGACCAGGATGTGTCTTCTTTGTGGAAATCCTCCCAATACCAGCAGTCTAAGACCGAGAGTCAACAAGACTTATTCCAAAAGCCCCACAGTATTAATAGCGTGGCATTAATAAATCATACAGCCAAGCGGCTTTTCATCTGAACCACTACTCTGCCACAAATGGAGGTTTTAAGCTCATAGCCATGACTTGAAAAAAGGAGTCAAGAGAGAAAAAGAGCTAATGCACAGCAGATGCGTCAAAGTGAAAGGTCACCAATTAACCCAACCCAGACAAGATTCTGATTTGGTGCTGGTTCCATACAGATTTATTATAAATGAAATACTTATCAAGGCAAATTGAAATTGAGCAAAGCACAGAAAACAACAACAGATATAAGCTGCGTCCCAAATGACACACTATGCACTTATGCACTATGTACCTATGCACTTACACACTCAACAGTATAGTATATGTATGTAGTGTTGCCCCAAATGGAACACTTTTTTACTAAGCGGAAGTTCAAACCGTTTCCCAGATGATGTTTGACAGTTGCCAAATTAGTGAATTAAATGACCAAAATACCAAATAATACATATCATGAGTATAACCGCATTCACCATCAGGAGGCGCTATAATCACTCTTGTAGGAGAATTTTGCTTTCACAGTCCAAATTAAATAAAGTTATCCAACATGTGCGCCCAATAGCTCCGCCCCTTCCGTTACATGCGCAAAGCTACGGTCGTTGAGTGTGTGAAGTGTCCGTCATCCGACACTTCATTTTACCGGTGGAATGTGTGCATCATCCGGGTAATTAAAGTGCGCTTATTATTTTTAGAGTTTTCAGCGTGAACGCCCTACTTACACTATTTATACTACAAAATGGCATAGAATAGTGTATAAGTATGCGATTTGGGACGCAGCTATAGTAAATGCCTTGACACACATATATGGAAGTGACACATTACAAGACCACACTCATGATAATCACTGGAGCTAATCTGGAAACAACTGCCCTAGTAGCAAAGAATTCTGGCCCAGATTTGGCATGAATCTGGCAGAGCAGGCATTCATCCGGAACTGGCATATGGCATGTGGGCCAAACATGGCCCTGGTTTGGCAGAGGTGGCACCGTCTTTAAGGCGGCACACAATACTTGGGCCAGATGTAAAATGTAGTTTTCGGGCCAGATGTTATTAACTGATATGTGGGCCATGTAAGTTTGGCCAGTTTGACCCACATTTAAAATTATTTTTTTTTTATCTTCAAGAAAAGAAAAAAACATTTTTACCAATCAGGTCACTTTGAGAAAAAGCACGCCCATAGCACGCCTAAAGTGCAATGATTCATGGATTTATCAATTTCCTTGCTGTAGTAACACACCAACATATCTGGCCCAGTTCAGGCCTGATTATGGGTGATTAACTTGGCTGAGTCTTGGCCCAGATATGGTCCATGTTTGGCCCTTGTCTGAAAGCTAGATTTGGTCCAGTCATGTACAGTAATTCACTGCGGCATGTGGGCCAAGCAAAAGCTGATTGTGTGGGCCAGAGCTGGGCCAGAGATATTTTGCTATGTGGGTGAAGTCTTAAATCGTTATTTATTTTCACTTTAAAAACACACTGGCGACTAAAGTGTGAGCTGTGATTGTCTACATTAAAAAAATGTCGCTTAACAGAACAAATTTAGCTACTTTCAGTACTACGTAGAATTTTTTTCTACGTAGATTCTTGACATACTGTACTAGTGGGAAGTGGCAGCCATTGGAATCTTTTTGGCTTGAGACTTAGGCCCCGTTTACACTAGTGCGTTTTAGTTTGAAAACGGCGTTTTAGCATGAAAACGATCCGCATCCACACTAACGTTTCACCCAGCGTTTCTGAACATATCTCCATCCACACTACTCCACTAAAAACGTACATCACGTGACCATTCGCACACTCTGGGCATGCGCGTTCAAGTATAAACAGGAATCATGTGTCTCGCTCGGCATTCTAAATAGGGCTTACGCTGCTTGAAATGCGAGCGATTAGCGAGTGCTGGAACAATAGCTTGCCTCTTGCGAATATATGCAGCTGTTGTAGTAAAAGGCAGAGTTAAAAGGCACAATGGCGTCTAAAACGGACAATAGTGCAAACAACGCTGCCATTTCTGTCCATGTTGTTTACAGTGAAGGCTGGTCTGCCGTCTTCCGGTGGCGTTATAGTCATGTGATAGGGGCTTGACGAATAAGGGAAGGATACACAATGACCCAAAAGCCCCAATCGAGTAGCAAATCTGAGCAGCCTCCGTTTTCAGATGTCTCCGTTTTCCCCCATCCACACTGAGACGGAGCAGCAGCGTTTTAGAATGAAAACGGCCTCTCCAGCATTTCCAAAATGCTCCATTTTCAGGGTCTCGAAAACTCCGGCGTAGTGTGGACGGATGGCGTAACCATAGCAAAACTTATGCGTTTTAAAACGAAAATGCATTAGTGTAAACGGGGCCTTACAGTCTTATTCACTTCCAGATGTTAAAAACATTGGTAACACTTTATTTAAATGGTCCACTTGAGTATTAGTAGACCGTCTACTTAATATCTGTTGATACTGACATTCAACAGACATTTAACTGACCATAAGAAACTTTGAAAGTACATGTCGACTTACACTAACCCTAACCCCAACCCCAACCCTAACCCCAACCTAACAGTCTACTTATAATCTAATGAGAATTAGTTGCAATGTAACTTAAATTCAACAAACGGACCATCAAAATAAAGTGTGACCAAAACATTTAATTCCACTGCTTCATGTTTTGAACTGATATTTTCTTCTACTTTTTATATATAGTCATGAGAGCAAGTAGTTTAGTCATGTTCTGCCATTTATATTCCAAGTCATTTCTCCCATTGGCAACTGAATTGGAAGCGCTAAAACAATCGCAAAAACAAATGCACTACCACATTGAAAATAAGGTCAATAAAGAACCTCTTATGGTTCTCCAGTGGTTATTTGGGGTGGGCAATATAGCACTATAGAGGTGCTATGTTTTTACAAAAATTGGTTCTTTGCCTTGGAACCACTTTAAGTGCTTAGCACTTTGTGTGTGTGTGTGTGTGTGTTTGTGTGTATAGTGATATACATGGCTACTTTTTTGGGTAAACTTGTCCAACTGATGGTTGACGCAAATTTCTAATCAGCCAATCACATGGCAGCAACTCAATGCATTAAGCCATGTAGACATGGTCAAGACAATCTGCTGCAGTTCAAACCGAGCATCAGAATGGGGAAGAAAAATGATGGTCCAAAAAAGAGACAATATCCAGTGAGTGGCAGTTCTGTGGGCACAAATGCCTTGTTGATGCAAGAGGTCAGAGGAGAATGGCCAGACTGGTTCCAAGTCCAGCTGATAAAAAGGCAAGAGTAACTCAAATAACCACTTGTTACAACTGAGGTATGCAGAATGCACAACATGTCCAACCTTGGGGCAGATGGGCTACAGCACCAGAAGACCACAACAGGTGCCATTCATGTCGGCTAAGAACAAGAATCTGAGGCTACAATTCACACAGGCTCACCACAATTGGACAATAGAAGATTGGAGAAACGTTGCCTGGTCTGATGAGTCTGGATTTCTGCTACAATATTTGAATAGTAGGGTCAGATTTTGCCATCAACAATATAAAAGCATGGATCCATCCTGCCTTGTATCAACGGTTCAAGCTGGTGGTGGTGGTGTTATAGTGTGGGGGATATATTCTTGGCACACTTTGGGCCCATCAGTACCTATCACACCTGAGCATTGTTGTCAACCATGTCCATCCTGGTATGACCAAAGTGTACCCATCCTCTGATGGCTACTTCAAGCAGGATAACATGTCGTGTGATAAGGCGTGAATCATCTCAAACTGGTTTCTTGAACATGACAATGAGTTCACTGTACTCAAATGGCGTCCACAGTCACCAGAACTCAATCCAATAGAGCACCTTACCTTTGGGATGTGGTGGAACAGGGGGTTCGCTTAATGGATGAGCAGCCAACAAATCTGCAGCAACTGCATGATGCTATCATGTCAATGTGGACCAAAATCTTTGAGGAATATTTCCAGTATCTTGTTGAATCTATGCCCCGAGGGGTTAAGGCAGTTCTGAAGGCAAAAGGGGGTGCAACCCGGTACTAGTAAGGTGTACCTAATAAAGTGGCCAGTGAGTGTGTATGTATTTATAGCCCCTTAACCACCCCAAAGACTTGGGGAGATCAACTTGACTTCTTGAAATAGAGTAATACTGATTTAAATGTGTTGCTGATGATGTCATACACATTTACTTCTACAATTTATATATATATTTATCAATAATTTGTTTACTTTCCATAACATTCAATATAAGACCAAGAGTAACCTGTTACATTAACAGGCCTTGCAAATATTCACACGGGGAATTCTGCAGCACAGAGATCGACTCTGATGTTTTCGAATCAATAGACTGTGAAAAGAGGAACTGTTTAATCTGCGATGGATGAGGTCACAGATGTGGAATGCATATTCTCTGATCGATCGTTCGTGTGAACAATAAACATTTTGTGAAAGATAATTCACCCATTATCCTCAAAGATATCAGCAATAGCTGTTTGTTTAACCTTTGAAAGGCCCTTGCTGTTGTTTCTCTTTGCTGTTCAGAGGTGAAACTCAATACCCAGCCAGAGCCTGTTTATACCTGGTCGTCACAGCAACTCCAAAACACAGAACTCCATGAATGAAATTCCAACATATCATCAATCTTCCTTGACAAAAGAGGGATTGTTGTGGTATAACGAGCAGGGGAGGATGAATGTATGTGTGTGTGAGTGAGTGTGTGTGCTCACATAGGCGTAATACAACATGCCCATGGTCTTTAAGCCAATCCTTGTTTCTACAGTTGTCACTATCTAACCACAGCCACTGTGAACGCCTCACCGCTAATAATGCCCTGCGTATCAAAAGATAAAACAGCTAATGTAGAGCTACTCAAGCAGGGTGCCCCGAGGAAAGATGTAGTTTCTAATTGGTTCCAGAAGAGTCGTCTGCAAATTGACCCTCCTGCCCACATGGCTAATCCACCGAGTTGTTAAGCAGGACCAGTTGCGGTTGTGCGTACTTTACGTAGAGATATCAGCTATCAGAAAGTGCAGCTTAAAACACCTCCCCTCGTTCTGCATTTATAAATGTTAATGAGGCTTCGCAGGAAGCAGGCTAGCTGCCATAACCCTCTGCACCCTAAAACCCAAATTCGGAGTCTGGTTTATATTTGTAACCTTCGATATGGAGTGTTTGGGTTCAAAGTGGAGCCCGCAGAGGTACTGTTTCAGCATGAAAGAGAACTTCTCGAAGGGAAACAGACACTTTGTGCTGCGCCTGATTGGTGGTGTAAGTAAATAACCTTCGTCGAATAAGCCACGGAGCGCTAACACAGATAACTCCAACTAACAAGAAGACAAAAGAAGCAAGTGTTCGGCCAACTCACCAAATCACTAGATTGCGTAACGTGGTATTGTGACACACGAGTAAAACCTGTTCAAACTTTGGGTTTCCTGCCAATAGTGTCTAATGGAGTCAATAACAGCTCTTAATGACACCTGTTGATGGACGGGCGCGCTGTGAGAGTGTGAGGTGAGGGAGGTAGACAATGCCGCCCTCTCCGCCCTCTCTCTGATGTTGTGTGTGCTCAGGCGAGCCGCTTCCTTATCTGTCAACCTGCTGTAATTTAGGCTCTGATCACAGCCCCGACCTGCCGGACCTGTTGACGGTGCGCAGGAGTCACGCACACGGAAGAGACGCGCACTGAGACAAGACATCATCGCTCACCTCCCTGACCCCACCGACAAAGCTCTATGCTGTTTCAAGGACTCTTCCCATTCAGTTGCACTTAACACACTCTTTAGTGCCTTCCACTCGCTGACGATCGGATGACTCAAAAACAGAGGGCTCTGATTCCCTCGCCTGGCTTCCTCTCGTTTACCGAAAGCAATATGTAACAGTTTCCTTATTTGCTCCAGTGGGATGGCCATGACAGTAAATCTCTATTACTAATATTCTTCCATATGGTAGCATGAAAATTTGATGGTGGAGCGCCTGAGGCTGGGGTTGCAGCTGAGAATCGGTCTGGTAAATGTAGCGTCTTGCAAGCCAGGCCAGAAGGGGCTTCCTTGGCTACATCTGCTCTGGGACGCCGAGGTGTAATCAGAGAAAGGCAGGCCCCAGAGCTCGGCTGCCACTTTTATCGGATCCTAGCCTCGGAAAATGAGAGGGATCCATCATGGTGAATGTGTTGACAGCATGTGTGTTTGGGTGTGCGCGAGCGGACGGCTTTGCGATCATATGTTCCCCAGCTCACGGCACATACGCTTGGCTGAAAGTCCAATTCTCTGAATTGAAGAGGGTTAGAGTTTTGTGTCAAAAAAAACCACAAGTAATTTGCGTTATGTCTCGGCTATGTCTTGAAATCTCAACGTTCATTTCCTCTGTGCGTTTTATAACCAGAACAGACAAGTAACCCAAGGATGTCATTACCCATTAGCACTAAAGTTTCCAGAATTGGCCAAAATAAGCCTCACTGTGTATTGACAGTACATTCTAATTGCTTCCTGATAACACTTTTATCTTGAAGGTACAAGTGGAACAGCTTGCCAAATTTGAGATGACTGTGCCACCCCGAGGCTCCTATTGAAATGGTGTGAAGCCACAGGAAAACCAGTTGGTCTGATCTGATAAAGAGCTACATAATGTGCCTCACTGGAGTCCCCTGTGGAGAATGCTGCATGCATATACTCTAGACAGATCCACATGACTCAAGGGGGCTTTGATAGCTTGCAATACACAGTTTAGACCTTAAAGAGCCCCCATTATACATTAAAAAGGGTCATATTTTGGTTTTGGGGGTCTCCAGCAGCAGGCTAATATGCATGCATGGTCAAAAAACACTTTCATTGTCTTATAATATGCATTTATTTTTACCTCATTATCCCAGCGACTCCTATATGAATCGTTCAGTGATTTATTTGTTCCCAATCTCCTCCTTAGCGTGATGCTAAACTGCGCTGATTGGACCGATGACCCAGTCTGTTGCGATTGGTCGACATCATTCAGCACGAGAGAATGCCCACCACGGCTTATTTTTCCGGGAGTCGTGCGTATTTCAGACACCACACCCCCGAAACTAACCCCCCCGGTCTCCCAGCACATTGCTCTATTCTTAACTCAAAGTAAAAACAGCGACACACGTTCAGTATTAGTGCACACAGCGGCAAAAGCTGAACCATTATGAAACAGGACTGCCGCGCGTGTGTAGGAGAGCTGATGTAACCATAGCAACGACAAACAGCAGAGGAACGCAAGCTCACAAACACATTTTAATCCGTAAACAAAGCGTCACGCGTCACGTTTACAACGTGCTTTTAGAGACGATATGAGAATACAAGTTAACCAGATACACTACAAGCGGTTACAAGTTACAAAACACAATTAAATGCATCATTTACAAGCTAGAGAAAACAATAAGGCAACCGTTTTAATCGCACGCACTCACTCTTGCTGGATAGCAGGCCAGGGAAATGTTCTGCTGCTCCCTATGGCTAGTCCGCCCCTGCATACATCAAGTCTTTTCTGCTCCTTCCTTTAACAAACAATCAACGAATCCTCCATTGTAAGCGTGTAGATTTCAGAAGCACTCCTCAGACGGAACACGACAGGCTGGGCTATAATGCTGAGGCATTTCTGCAAAAATAAACCTCAACCACTGTCACTTCACAGTTTCATCTCTGGTTCATCTGCACACTTCCTATAATATCAAGCTGAGCACAGTGCTCTTCTCTGTGTTGCCAGATGTAGCTGACTGATTCCAGTCCAAACCCTATCTAAAAGGTTTTTACCTGCACAATCAAATTCAAAACCGCCCAATATGGCAACCTTTGCTCGCCACTGTTGTTTGTGGGCGGGGTTGGGGGTTTCGAATCTCCCGGGGCTGTACCCACACAAATGGGCGGGGCTTATGTTTCGTGTTCACATCATGCCGAAACGGCTAAAAACTCATAAGCACGGCGATTCGTTTGAGGAACTATGAGTCGACTCTTTTATGGATGAATCAATAGTTTTAAACACTGTGCACTTTCAGATTTAAGCATTAGCTGGACATTACACACTGCATGCAAGCTCATTTTCAAAAACCCATAATAGGCGCTCTTTAAAAAAATTTACTTGGTCATACATTGGTATAAGTTTAGCACATACAAGTGACATAACAATGCTGCAATTTCCATAGGGTTGGTTAGATTGCAAGGCAAGGCATCCAGATTGAATACTTCCAGGTCTGAATACAAGTTAAGCAACTGTCTGGATCACTCTCTCAGAGTAATTTACGTTCACTCCAGTGTATACTTCTGTTGAACACCACAATAGCGACACAATGTAATAGCTAAAACAAATCACAGGTGTGAAACCTCCAGCCAGTCCTTATTGGGTAACGCAGGGAATGCAGAAGGAGGTGGGAGGTAGGTATACACACGCATGCACCTCTACATGAAAGATGCATGCAATTAAATGTGAAGTGGCACCACAGGTCGCCTCTAGCCAACTCGATCCATCATGGGAAACTTTATCAGTGAGTGTCCGTCCTAGCATCCACCCCCCTCAAAGCTGCAGCATTAACCTTCCATTCCAGACTGCACCTTGGCCGGGCCTGCAAACTAACCACTATAACCTGATACCCAAACTACAGCTCTTGCAGCGATTTCGTCTTGTGCAAAACATTATGCGTTTGGCTGCGAGTCTTGTTTTTCCTTCCTCAAGACATTACCTCAGCTTTTCTGCAACCCGCTCCACTAAAATGCAGGAAGGATGGCTCCCTGCTAGTGTTTCATGAAATATGCTGATATTTTTTTGTATGCAAACACTGTGCGTCATTTGGATGTCATGCATGTTTGTTTATTATTCATTCATTCAGTCATTCATTCATTTTTCTTCGGCTTAGTCTTTTATTGATCAGGAGTTGTCACAGCAAAATGAAACGCCAACTATTCATGCATAGTTGATGCCCCTGCAGCCACAACCCAGTATTGGGAAACACCCATACACTCTAGCCAGTTTTAGGCCCCGTTTACACTAGTGCAGTGGTTCTCAAGCTTTTTTCACCAAGTACCACCTCTGAAAAAGATTGTCTCTCCAAGTACCACCATAATAACCGGTATTGAAGTACAGTGGCATAGTAGGCGTAATTAAGCAGCTACAGCACTGCAAAGTTCAAAAAAAGGCAGATTAATTCTCCTAATTAAGAATATTTATTATTGTCAGCCACAAAAATATTAAAATCAATTTACTGATCACATCGGTGTTATCGAACGGGTCAAAGGGTTAAAAGTGTGTTAATTTTTTTTTACTTTAAAGAGATTTCTCCGCGTACCACTAAAAGAAGCTTGTGTACCACTAGTGGTACACATACCACATTTGAGAACCACTGCACTAGTGTGTTTTAGTTTTAAAACGGCGTTTTAGCATGAAAACGATTCGCGTCCACACTAGCGTTTCACCCAGCGTTTCTGAACATATCTCCGTCCACACTACTCCACTAAAAATGTATATCACGTGACCATTCGCGCACTCTGGGCATGCGTGTTCAAGTATAAACAGGAAGCATGTGTCTCGCTGGTTCTTCCCGGTGTAACCCAAAACCGGCATTCTAAATAGGGCTTACGCCACTTGAAACGCGAGTGATTAGCGAGTGCTCGAACAATAGCTTGCCTCTTGCAAATATATGCAGCTGTTGTAGTAAAAAAGGCAGAGTTTAACTGCACAATGGCGCCTAAAACGGACAATAGTTCAAACAACGCTCCCATTTCTGTGTCAAGCAGCCCCGCCTCTGTTTTCAGACGTCTTCGTTTTCCCCCATTCCAAACTGAGACGGAGCAGCAGCATTTTAGAATGAAAACGGCCTCTCCAGCATTTCCAAAACACTTCGTTTTCAGGGCTCGAAAACTCCGGCGTAGTGTGGATGGATGGCGTAACCGTAGCAAAACTTATGCGCTTTAAAACGAAAACGCATTAGTGTAAACGGGGCCTTAGTTTATTCAATTCACCTATTGTGCATGTCTTTGGACTGTCCGGGAAACCTGGAGGACTTAATATGGGGTGAACATGCGAACTCCACACAGAAATGTCAACTGAGCCAGCTGGGACTCGAGCTAGCGACTCGACCAGTGCTACCCACTGAGCCACCGTGCCGCCCTGTTTGTTTATTAGTCACTCTAAATCAATGAGAGCAGTTCAATTTTCTATTCATAATGCAACGCCTTCAGAGGAGACACAGCACACAACCTTGCTTCCCTGACAAGATGTGCATGACAATTGAACAATCGCCAAGCTTTTTTGCAGAAGTTTACCTTTATAACTATTGTCTGCATTTTACCCACTTTTAAAAAAGCACCGACCACCATTGAGGACATTTACATGGACACCAATATGATTTTAATACAAATAAGACTATACTATGATTAAGAGTCTTCCTGTCACAGTTGCGGTTCATGCACGCCTTCTGTGTTGTCTTACTGCGTGTCGTGTTGTCACGTGGGGTTTTTTTCCATGTGCGTTTGTTGTGGTGCGTCAGTTTGTTTGGGTCACGTGTTGTGCTCATCATTGCTTCACTTTGTTCAGCTGTGTTATCAGCCAGCTCCAGCTGTTATTGATCACCGCACCTATTTCAGCATTTTCCTTGCTCATTGTCAGTTCGTTGTGGTGGTTTCATGTTACTCTCTGTCTCCGTCAGGACTCTCGTTGGCTTTGGGCGTCGGACTTTCCCGTGCTATGATATCTGACGAAGTCTTTCCAGTTCTCATTCCCGCAGCGAGTGTTGCTGTTTTGTTTTGCCATGCTCTTTGCGATTGCTTCACAAATAAATCACTTGCAATCGGATTCCTTGTTGACTTTTCTTCACCGTGACACTTCCATGTAAACAGTGATTTTTTGATGACCTTAATCTGACTAGTCACAATTGAACTACACAGAAATCGAATGAACGCATGTGGAGTATTCCTATTGTAGTCGCATTATTGAAGACGTGTAAACACCTTAATCAAACTATTACATTTTTGTAGCACTTTTCGCTATGTTTTGCCACAGTTGTCTGGCGTTTGACTACAAACTAAAGAGAATGACTTTAAGCAAGTGAGCACATTTTGGGTGCAAGCAAGAAACGAATGACTATCTGATTTAGTACCTGTGAGTTTGTTGCAGGGGCATGAAAGAAAAGTTAGTGAATGAAATGGAAGAGTTTGCTGGAGAATTTGTATCCGCCGCCGTTTGTTTCCACGCAAAGTGTGTGAAATTAACTGCTTCTTTAGTTTAACTTAACGTATTTAACTCTAAAATTAAATATGAAACGGTCAAAATCATATATGGTGGCATGAGCTAGTTCTCGTCCACTGAAGCTAAGCATGGCTGTACTTGGTCAGTCCCTGGATGGGAGACCACATAGGAAAGCTAGGTTGGTGCCTGAAGTGGTGTTAGTGAGACTAGCAGGGGGCGCTCAACCTGCGGTCTATGTGGGTCCTAACATCCCAGTATATTGATGGGGACTCTATACTCCTCAGTGAGCGCCGTCTTTCCGATGAGACATTAAACCGAGGTCCTGACTCTCTGTGGTAGTTTAAAATCCCAGGATGCTCTTCGATAAAGAGTAGGGGTTTAACCCCGGCATCCTGGCCAAACTTGCCCACTGGCCTCTGTCCATCATGGCCTCTTAACCATCCCCATATCATAATTGGCTTAATCACTCTGTCTCCTCTCCACCTATCAGCTGGTGTGTGGTGTGCGGTCTGGCGCAATATAGCTGCCGTCGCGTCATCCAGGTGGATGCTGCACACTGGTGGTGGATGAGGAGACCCCCCCTACCCCCCCACCCCCCCAATTGAGTAAAGCACTTTGAGTGTCTAGAAAACACTAGATATATATAAGCAATTATTATTATTATTAACATGAAGACAATGACCCAAGGTATTAGGTGGGACAAAAAAGGCTCAGAGGAAGACTTGCTTTGGCGCTTTAGGCGCGATAGTGGAAACATTGCTATTGAAAGTGCTGCAGTTCGTGTTTACAGTCTATGATTTGTCAGACGCAAATATGAGTTCCCAGGATGTCCTTCAAATCCCAGGATGTCCTTCAAAAAAAGAGTAGGGGTTTAACTCTGGAATCCTGGCCAAATTTGCCCACTGGCCTCTGTCCATCATGGCCTCCTAGCCATCCCCTTATCATAATTGGCTTCATCTTCTCTCAACCAGCTAGTGTGTGGTCTGGCACTATATGGCTGCTGTCGTGTCATCCAGGTGCATGTTGCACACAGGTGGTGGATGAGGAGACCCCCCAAAAAAATGTGTAAAGGGCTTTGAGTGTCCAGAAAAGTGCAATATAAATGTAAGGAATTATTATTATTATTATTATTATTATTATTACTATTATTATTATTGTTATTATTATTATTATTATTATTATTATTATTATTATTATTATTATTATTATTATT
>CAIGQQ010034485.1:5405376-5417252 GCA_903798035.1 Danio albolineatus | reverse complement strand
TTATTATTATTATTATTATTATTATTATTATTATTATTATTATTATTGTTGTTGTTGTTGTTTCCAGAGATGGGTTGCAGCTGGAAGGGCATCTGCTGCGTAAAACATGTGCTGTCTAAGTCGGCGGTTCATTCTGCTGTGGCGACCCTGAATTAATAAAGGCACTAAGCTGAAAAGAAAATGAATGAATGAATGAATGAATGAATGAATGAACGAATGAATTATTATTTTTATTATTATTATTATTATTATGACAAAACTGCTGTTGCATGAAATGCCAGATGAAACTAGCATTGAATGATGACACAATGACGTTAATCGTACTTATAAATGTACTATAACATGGGATCATGAAATGAACGTTCAAAAAGAAATCCATGTAAATACCTTAATCATATTATTGTCATATTCAGATTAAAGCTACTAATTAGATTACTGATGTCAACGTAGTCAGTGATACTCATGTTATGATGCCACGGCGCCGATAAACTGTTGTCAACAATACTCAGTTACTACTCAAAAGGTCATCTTACATGCAAACCCGGGGTGCGCTGTTGGTCTAATCAAAATGATCCTGCACGCCGTGTACTCCTAGCTCTCTCTAGGAAACAGATAACATCTAGTAATAAAGCGAGACGGCTGGTGTCTCTTTTACATGGATCAGGTGGGACTGAGACATGGTCTAGCTCAGCCTTGCCGAACGTACTGTAGTTGGTCCCTGCGATTCAAATGAGAGGACCGCCAATGACTGATTATCCTATCCTGACCCAGAGGAATGCTGACCTCTGGAGAGCACTTCATTAGCTGCCTGGCACTAGCCCGTGATTGAGCTATCAGCAGTAGCGGAGGAAAGCCAGCCAAGCCCGTAGAAAGGTGAGTCCCTTTGTCCAGAGACAGGTGTGTAACTGTAGCTAACTGACAGAGTTGCAAATCAGCGCCGTTGAAACGCTATCTGAACAGGCTAACCGTGTCCAGATGGCCCTGTATCCATGACTATTTCTTTCTTCCTTTGTCTCCGTCCCTCATTCTCTCGTTTCTCGGATACACAGACAGTTTTATTTCTCCTCTCCATTGACGATGCATTATAAATGCGCGTCATCCATTGTTCATGTTTACTTTGATTTGCTGCCCCTCATGCATATTCACTCCAGACCTTGAGAAGATTCATGACGCCGCTGTCCAAGCTGCACTGCGATGTCATCATTCCCTTGTGTGGTCTTTATATTTATTGCACATTTAGGCTTGTTTCAAATCCCAGTTAGAAGGTTTGAATGTTTGAACTATGTAATCAGGGATGCGCCAAATTTTCGACTACCAAAAATCGTCGGCTGAAAATAGCGTTGTAGGTTTTCGGCCAGAAGAGAAGAGTGTCTAAAGATTTGAGCTAAAAAAATAAAAAGGCCCATTAGTGTTCAGGACACTGGTTTTACCAACGGGCTCGTTCTACATACATCTAGGCAGTTTTCGTTTTTGGGAATCCACCAGAGGCCATCTGATCTCCAATTTCTCTCATGAGTGCCATTCGCATCGGCTGTTCTCATGTATATCCACCGCTGTTGACTGACGGACGGACCGACCGATTTTCTGACCTAGGCATGGGATGATAACCGTTTTCAAGGTATACCGCGGTATGGAAGTCAAGGTTTTCATACCGCCAAAATTTTTTGCTATACCGTTCCTTAGGCATGTGTACGATTTTTTATTTTTATATATTTTTTTGTTTGGTTTTTTAGGTGTAAATTGTCTGACATCTGTTTTTAAAACAAATGAAAACCGCAGGAGTCAATGATTCCCTTGAATTATTTAGCCTGACATGTTTACTGCTCCAAAATATTTTAAATGTTTCTCAAAATAAAATATTTTGTGTTCAAAGGGGAAAAAGGTTTTGTTCTTTTTAGCCAAACAATTAAAAAGAATATATTTTAGAGCGGGCGCCACGGTGGCGCGTGAGTAGCACGTTTGCCTCACAGCAAGAAGGTCGCTGGTTCGATCCCCGGTTGGGGCAGGTCCCGGTTGGGCCAGTTGGCATTTCTGTGTGGAGTTTGCATGTTCTCCCCGTGGTTGCGTGGGTTTCCTCCGGGTGCTCCGGTTTCCCCCACAGTCCAAAGACATGTGGTACAGGTGAATTGGGTAAGCTAAATTGTCCATAGTGTATGTGTGTGAATGAGAATGTATGAATGTGTTTCCCAGAGATGGGTTGTGGCTGGAAGGGCATCCGCTGCGTAAAACAAATGCCGGATAAGTTGGCGGTTCATTCCGCTGTGGCGACCCCGGATTAATAAAGGGACTAAGCCGAAAAGAAAATGAATGAATGAATGAATATTTTAAAGCAGTAATCACAATACCGTCATACCGTGAAACCGTGATATTTTTATCCAAGGTTATCAAACCGTCAGAATCTTATACAGGCCCATGCCTAGTCTGACACACCCTCACCCTTCCCTAAATTCAATCAATAGTGTTTTTAAAGGCATCAATTAACCCGCTCACCCATATACCTAAACCCAACCGACAGTTTTAAAATGCAATCCAACAGCTTGCAACAACAAACCTCTGAACTGTGAACTTAAACTTTCTCTGTTTAAACATTTATACAACCTCAATTCTATGCAGTTCCTCTCTTTTCCTTATTGACCTAAAGTATTGTGCTCTAGCTTTTACCATCATACATACCCGTCAACATTGGGATGTGAAAATAAGGGATACGTTACGAACATTAAGAAAGAAAATCCCCAAATTGCAAAATATGTTATTCTGGAGCTGTTTCATTGAAAATAAACAGTTAAACGGTCAGTAATATGTTTTATTATTATTATTATTTTAAAAATAGACAATAAATAATATACATTAGCAGCTAATAATTTAGGAAAA
This sequence comes from Danio albolineatus, assembly GCA_903798035.1. Classification (NCBI taxonomy): domain Eukaryota; kingdom Metazoa; phylum Chordata; class Actinopteri; order Cypriniformes; family Danionidae; genus Danio; species Danio albolineatus. The sequence goes on along the minus strand of CAIGQQ010034485.1, from coordinate 5,414,381 downwards.
CTTTTCAGTTTATTACAATTAATAGCTATTATAAACATATAGAATCAACTTATCAAATCTCATTAATCCTCACTGTATAAATTACACATAAGAGCATGAATCTCATTTATTTAGATGTTTCGTTTGATTACATTAAATAACAGAGGTGTCACTTTAAAAATACAGGCATCTAACGTTATAATCAAAGCATTCCTGATTTTCATGCTCATTTAGGAAAAAATTAGCTGTGTTTGAAAAAAAAACCCACTAAGATCGACATATTTAGATGTTATTATCATTAATTATGTGTATATGTCTGTTCAAACACGCACCCAAAACCCAGTATCCACTTTCGCTACGCTTCAAATCACATGTACAGAATCTGTTTGGGAAACAGCGTCTATTTATCACAATGGAGCACGTCAGCTGAGTCACGCATCGCTATATGACTGTTTTGAGGATTTAATAGGAGGTGCGACGGCACCTGTAATGAAAAGGAAAGGGAATCCCACCGTTTTTTTTTTTATTTCTTTCAAAGTGTTTCATGCCTAAATAAACCGAAAGTACAGAACACAGACTCACATTTAAGAGCAAGAGACGGCCCCTGGTGGTTCGGCGGTATGGATGGTGTATAGGGAGGATCAGCTCTTTAATGTTTATTGCCACCCTTCAGAGAAAGACTGAAAATACAGGAAAATACAGGAAAATACATTTACGGGTTGATAGCAGGATAGAACTGTAAAATACGGGAGAATCCCGGAAAAACGGGAGGGTTGACAGGTATGCCATCACATTCACCACGTTAAACACTATACCATGAAAACCCAAAGGAGCTAGCGTACGAATAGTCCTTGCAAAAATAAGAATATATTTGACTGCCTTACCTTTATATTCGTGCAGGTATCCCTCATAAAATTACTTGTAACCTCGATCTTTGACTTAAAGGTCGATGAATTCATCTGGTCAAGCCGGTCAACATCTGCAAATTTAAAGGTCGGCAAATCTTTGAGGTAGTGCGAAAACACATACGCTTCAGCCGCAGCTATCACTGTATTTACCCTACTATGATGACTTCCACTTTGCGAACGCGGAAGTGTGAAAAGGGTCTATAAATGTCCTATTTCCTAGTTCCTCTGAAAGGCCCACCGTCAAGAGACTCAGATTGGCCATCTAACATAATGTGCTGTGATTCGCAGATTAGCTCCAAGTCACACCCCTACAAGCGCACGCTTTTGTGCTGTGTAAACACTGTCAGTAGTGTAGCTGTACCTGAATCAGACAGAAAAAGGAAGAGCACACAGCTGAGCCTCACGCCTGCTCTCTAAAATAACATCTGCCAAGTGTAAGTAATATGAAACGTTCTCATATCTTTTGTAACACTTTCGATGGTCCATTTGAGTATAAGTAGACTGTCTGCTTAATATCTGTTGATACTGACATTCAACAGACATTTAACTGACTATAAGAAACTTTGCAAGTACATGTCAACTTACACTAACCATAACCCTAACCCCAACCTAAAGTGCTACTTATAACCTAATGAGAATTAGTTGCAATGTAACTTAAATTCAACAAACGGACCATAGAAATAAAGTGTGACCATATATTTTTTCAGTTTGTTATTTAATATGTAAAATGCAGGGAAAGCTCACTACAACATACCCTTAACGCTAGTAACTATGCATGTAGTTGATCAATTTTAACAAATAAAAACACTTACAGGTTGTGGCTCACAATCCACAGCTTCGTCATTTGGAGGAGTTTTTAGCCGAATCCAGTACTAAACTGGAAGAGATTCTGGAAGCTGTCCTTTGTCAAATGCTATCTATATATTTTTTATAACTCTCCGGAACATAATTAAATTAAATTGTAAGCACTTCTCTCTTTGTGTCATATCCTTTGGAAGTCCAAATACAGAAGGAGAACAAGCCCTCGCATCGCAGGGTGTGTGAGCGAGGTGAATGCATGTAACCGGAAGCCCTTGTGATCTCACTAGCCCGGATGTATTTTTTTGTAGTCCCCAAACTTCGTTCGCTGTAGGCTTTGCTAAGCTAACTCATAAAAATCTCCCTTTGAGGTGAACTTTGAGTGTCTTACATTCAGAGATATTGTTTATGTTTACACAGCTACATTTCACATCAGCTAAAGTTTAAAATATGATACGGACCACCCCTTTAAATCACAATTTTCTAGAAATAAGAATAATTTCGGACATTACTGTATATTAGCTACATTTATTGCCATTGTCTGCTTTTTTACAATGCATTATGGGATTCTCTATTACATTAAAGTTGCATTCCTTTGGAATTTATTCGAAATGGGCTACCTCATGTTGTTAGAACAAAGCATATATGTTCATGCACCTTTTATGAATTTCACATACGACTCCGATCATAGAAAAAATTGACCTTTTTGAAATCCGACGTGACATGCAACTCCTCAAAAGCTGCTATCTAATGGCCCTGGCTGACCCTTTAAATAGGATGTCTGAATGTGTTATTGAGGATATTGTTTCCTATAAACATCTAGCACTCGGGCAATAACAATCACATCAGGCGAAATGAAGTTATCCGAGAATAGAATTAAACTCCAAATGACCCTTTGCTCTGCTTCACAGCCCTCCATTAATAATTTCTAATCTAATCAGGGAGGATAAATGTACTATCGCCGGCCACGCCAGGCACCTTGCCAGGAAGAGGGCCATTCAGCGCAGGCCCGAGCTTCAGATGAGGGGCGAGAGGGGAAAAGAGAGACATCTTTTCAGGGGAGGCCACTGCTTGATTTCCTTCTTTGTTAGCTCTCCCTTGGCAAAGTCATGTCCTTGTAACTGATAGACATGTCTCTTTGTAAATAACCCGGGGTTGACTGATAAAATTCGGAAGAGAGAGAGAGAGAGACAGGGGTAATAAAGACGGCGCTCTAAATTGGTAGACATAACTCATCCGACCTATAATACGACTATGTAATAATCCCTCGTGTTTGAATTAGGTATTACTTTCATCAACATCCCTATGAATAAGTCTTGAAGTTTTAACAATTGTGAAGCATACTGACTGATAAAGTCAACTCAGGCTCATTCTGATTGCATACCCCCATATACATTTCTGGAGAGCGCCAAATACATCCCAGGAGCTACGTTTTTTTTGCAGTAGTTTTTGCGAATCCTCCAAAGGCTGCTGTGTACGCTTTTTACAGATCTCAAATTTCTGCTCTTCTTGCGTAAATCCACCAGAGCCCGCTGTCGATTGTCTGAATGACTGACTGACTGACTGACTATTCAACTGATAAATCTCCCACACCCTTCCCTAAATCCAACCAATAGTGTTTTAAAAGCACAGATTGACCAGCTGGACATTATCTACATTTCTGGAGAGCGCAAAATACGTCCTAAGAGCTATGTTTTTTTTGCAGTAGTAGTTCTCGCGAATCCTCCAAAGGGCACTGTGTACGCTTTTTCAGACCTCAAATTTCTCTCACGAGTGCCATTCGTGCCTGCTCTTCTTGTGTAAATCCACCAGAGGCCTCTCTTGATTGTCTGACCGACTGACTAACCAACTGATAAAACTCCCACACCCTTCCCTAAATCCAACCGATAGTGTTTTAAAAAGCACGGATTGACCAGCTGGACATTCTCTATGTTTCTGGAGAGCGCCAAATACATCCTAGAAGCTATGTTTTTTTGCAGCACTTGTTCTCGCGAATCCTCCAAAGGCCACTGTGTACGCTTTTTCAGATCTCAAATTTCTCTCGCGAGTGCCATTCGTGCCTGCTCTTCTTGCGTAAATCCACCAGAGGCCACTGTCGATTGACTGACTGACTGACTGACTAACCAACTGATAAATCTACCACACCCTTTCCTAAATCCAACCGATAGTGTTTTAAAAAGCACAGACTGACCAGCTGGACATTCTCTACATTTCTGGAGAGCGCCAAATACGTCCTAGGAGCTATGTTTTTTGCAGTTTTTGTTCTCGCGAATCCTCCAAAGGCCACTGTTTATGCTTTTTCAGACCTCAAATTTCTCTCGCTAGTGCCATTCATGCCTGCTCTTCTTGCGTAAATCCACCAGAGGCCACTGTCGATTGACTGACTGACTCACTAACCAACTGATAAATCTCCCACACCCTTTCCTAAATCCAACCGATAGTGTTGTAGGCTGTAAGCAGGTTCGGGCTTCTAAAAAGCTGTCAATCAAACTGTATTTGTCGTGCTCGAGCCGAATTCTGTCAGGCTCGGGCTTTATCAGACCTAACTTTTAGGCCTGATTACAGCTCTAACATGAACTATGGTTTTATTCAATTTTCTCAAAGCAAAGAGTCTCATCAAGTTCTTGCTAAAGAATGCAAAATGTCCATCCAAATTATTAAGACATTTGCAGACGACGCATCCATAATACAGCAAGCTGAACCCAATACAAATGGCCCACTGATGTTTTGCTTTTATACTTTACATCAGGCTATTATTTGTGCATAAACATATCTAGATATAGTAATAAACATACCGTTTGTTTATATATTTTTTCGTCATACCTACTGCAAACTTATATGAGCGATAATATCATTAAATGTGGAGGACGCCCTTACAATACTTTCCGGGGGAAAAGGGGGTCTCAGGCAAATAAAAAAGATTGGGAACCACTGCTCTAATCAAAGTTACAGTAGTTGCCAATTTACCTCTAGATAATGTCTAAAAGGGGGCGCCACAGTGGCGTAGAGAGTAGCACATTCGCCTCACAGCAAGAAGGTCGCTGGTTCGAGCCTCGGCTGGGTCAGTTGGCATTTCTGTGTGGAGTTTGCATGTTCTCCCCGTGGTTGCGTGGGTTTCCTACGGGTGCTCCGGTTTCCCCCACAAGGTCAAAGACATGCGCTATAGGTGAATTGGGTAGGCTAAATTGTCAATAGTGTATGTGTGTGAATGAGTGTGTATGGATGTTTCCCAGAGATGGGTTGCGGCTGGAAGGGCATCCCATGCGTAAAACAAATGCTGGATAAGTTGGCGGTTCATTCCGCTGTGGCGACCCCAGACTAATAAAGGGACTAAGCCGAAAAGAAAATGAATGAATAATGTCTAAAAGGGACCATCAAGATAAAGTGTAAGCATGTTGGTCATTGATGTACTCTGTTGTGGGTTTAAATGGCTCATCCAATCAGATCTAGCAGTCAGGATTGCAGCCATCGATCACTTTACTATATTTTAATAACACTTTTTTTCCCATAAATGACATTTAAGCATGTTCATCTAAATAACCAAGCCTCCATATCTCTTGAATTTTTTTATTAGTCGAGAACATGATGGCTTTAGTGTCTCGGCTCTCAGCAAAGCCATCATTCACAATTTGGCATACTTATGCGGCCACATGGAGACTTGTGGATAACTTTATTTTTGCTTGGGTTTATAAAAATAAATAATAATTCATTTGGACATGATGGAATCCCAAACCCTGAATCCTCAAGATAGTTTAATGAGGTGGTAGTCTGGATCTCAAAGAAAATAGAAAAAAAGTTGTGTGTGTATGTGTGTGTGTATAAGTCTGTGTTTTCATTGTAACATATGGCCATCAAAGCTTCAGCCGAGCAGAACAGTGGAGAATGTAGGCAGCTATTTAGAAAGAGTGGAAATTATTAAGTCAATTTGGTGGAGAGGGAGAGAGGCTTCAAAAGCTGCCATCAAATTGTTTCAATAATGAGCTGTTTCCGTTATTATCGAGTGGGAAAAAATGACGTTTTCCGACTCCTCAAAGATCTGCAGATAATTGGATCGGAATTTCAAATGAGAGCCCTCATCACGGCCGTCCTAATAAGAAACCTATTTTGCGAAGTTAAATTTACTCTAAAACCATCTTGTCGCATGAAAGAATACAATGAATTAAGCTCGCTTCGCATAAAATACACCTGGCATCCAATCCGGATGATCTACGCCGCTGCTGAAATAAAACCGTCTAGCGCTTTCATCCACTTTTACGAGAGGATTATCAATCTGAGATGTCATCGCTATTAGACGTGCTAATAACAGACTGGCCCATTCAATAGAAGTTTTCTCACTTCCATTATTCCCACTGCTACCATATCTAAACCTGAGCCGCACTAAAGTCATCATGCATCATTTATGATGCCTTATCTCTGTATTTGAGCTCTTGTCTTTTATGAGGCCTGCGTTAAACCCTCTCATTAGCCTTCAGTAGCTTTGGGAACCCTCCGCTATTGACATTTCTCACTCAGTGGCGAGGTCTGTTTGATGGGAACAGCATCTCTATTGACAAACTGATAGCCGGGGGGCACGGAGGCCCTGGTGAGGCTCCACGAAGCCTGCCGCCTGTCCAGGCCACCGGCATAGAGAGGCTCGTGATAGTCTTTTGAGGCTTTTCTCTAGTAATGCCTCGTATTTATGAGTGTGAAAAGTAGCTCTGCGGCCTTTACCACAATTCAGCACGAGTTAGCTTTATGCCTCCTCAGTGTGCTTTATTCACCATCCAAACACACAAACTGACCAAACAGGGACTACACACTGAAGTTATGTGTTCACTCAGAGCCTGGCCTGTCGATATGTAGAGATTAAATTTAAAGGCGTAATGTTCACATGTAGAATCTTACAATTATAAGTACAATATGCCCACAAATTGATCAAAATAAATTAAAATATAGAGATTAAAGTTCACACTTTAGTTCAGGACTAAACATAGGACCAAAAATCTTTAGAGATTAATGTCCACACAAAGACTGAATGAAATTGGGTCTGGACCAGCTGTCCACTAGTGATGGGTCGTTCTTGAACGTTTCGTTCATTTTGAACGAATCTTTAATATGACTCAAGAACGACGAGTCCTCTCAGGGAGTGATTCGTTCATCCGCGCATGCGCAGATTACGCACAGATGTGCAGGTTTCGTTCATTTTTCAAGTCTTTTAATTCATTCATCACGCGAAAGACAAAAGCCAATCATATGCATTTAGAGCCGGAAAGAGATTTGATCCGTTCATGTATTGAGTCCTCTGTTTGAGTCACTCGGTCATCACGTGAAAGACAAAAGCCAATCATATACATTTAGAGCCGGAAAGAGACTTGATCTGTTCACCTCCCGAGTCCTCGGTCCGAGTCGTTCAACATGTGAAAGACACAGAAGCCAATCGTATGCATTTAGAGCCGGAAAGAGATTTGAACCGTTCACCTCCCGAGTCCTCGGTCCGAGTCGTTCAACACGTGAAAGACACAGAAGCCAATCGTATGCATTTAGAGCCGGAAAGAGATTTGATCCGTTCACCCCCCGAGTCCTCTGTCCGAGTCATGTCTCTTTACATTTTGTCACGTGATGAACGAACCAGAAGACTCGAAAGGTGAACTAGTCATGGTTCCTTTCGGCTCAGACTGTGTACATTGGTTAAGATTATATGGACTGTCCGTGTGACGTGAACGAACCACTAAAATTTGAAGACATGAAGAGGTGAGCTGAGCAAAGAGGCAAAAATATCTTCATAGACAAAAGAGCAGGCAAACAGTGAATGATTATTTTCTCTTATAGCATTCGATTTATGTCTTGTTTGTAGTGTGATCAACATTTGGGCTAGTTGTACATGTGTTTGGAAGCAATTCGTAACAGTTTAATAATATATTGGCAAATTGAACGAAATGAACGAAATGACTCGAAAAAAGATTCGTTCATCTCGATGAACGAGACTTAAAGATTTGAGTCAGTAAAATGATCCGAACTTCCCATCACTACTGTCCACAGTCTCCATTTATAGAAAAAAAATGTCCTAATATAGATGTGCACAGTGTGACTAAACAACCATATAAAGCTAGAAAGTAAATGTCCATACACAGAGGCTAATGACTTGAGAAGGGTACAAACCTCCTGAAGTTTTTTACTGTATATGACATGCAGTCCAACCTTTTGTGTTTTATGAATGTCTACACCTACGCCAAACCTAAACCCAACCTCACAGTAACCTGTTGAGTTTAATAACATCTACACCTACACCAACCTTAAACCCAACCTCACACTAACCTGTTGTGCTTATTAACATCTACACCTACCTTAGCCCTAAACCCAACCTCACAGTAACCTCTTATGTTTTATTAATAAATACACCAACCTTAAACCCAACTCAGACTAACCTGTTGTGTTTTATTAACATTTACACCTACACCTACCCCAATCCTTAACCCATCCTCACAGTAACCTTCATTCATTCATTCATTTTCTTTTCGGCTTAGTCCCTTCATTAATCTGTGGTTGCCACAGAGGAATGAAATGCCAACTTAACCAGCATATGTTTTACGCGGCGGAGGCCTTTCCAGTTGCAACCCATCTCTGGGAAACATCCATACACACTCATACACTACGTGAATTTAGCCTACCCAATTCACCTATACCACATGTCTTTGGACTTGGGGGGGGGAACCGGAGCACCCAGAGGAAACCGAGGCTCGAACCAGTGACCTTCTTGCTGTGAGGCAAATGTGCTACCCACTACGCCACCGTGGCACCCCTCACAGTAACCTGTTGTGGTTTATTAAGTCTACACCTACCCTAACCATAAATCCATCCTCACAGTAACCTGTTGTGTTTTAACGTCTGCACCTACCCTAACCCTAAACCCAACCTCACAGTAACTGGTTGTTTTAATAACGTCTACACCTACACCAACCCTAAACACAACCTCACAGAAACCTCTTATGTTTTACTAATATCTACACCAACCTTAAACCCAACTCAGACTAACCTGTGGTGTTTTATTTACATCTACACCTACACCAACCCTACAACCAACCTCACAGTAACCTCTTGTGTTTTATTAACATCTACAGCTACACTTACCCCAACCCTAAACCCAACCTCACACTAACCTGTTGTGTTTTATTAACATCTACACCTACACCAACCCTAAACCCAACCTCACAGTAACCAGTTGTGTTTTATTAACATCTACAGCTACACTTACCCCAACCTTAAAACCAATCTCACACTAACCTGTTGTGTTTTATTAACATCTACACCTACCCCAACCCTAAGCCTAACCTCACAGTAACC
>CAIGQQ010034485.1:5388549-5405366 GCA_903798035.1 Danio albolineatus | reverse complement strand
TTAACATCTACACCTACCCCAACCCTAAGCCTAACCTCACAGTAACCGGTTGTGTTTTATTAACATCTACACCTACACCAACCCTAAGCCCAACCTCTAACTAACCTGTTATGTTGTATTAATATTTACACCTATACCAACCCTAAACCCAACCTCACAGTAATCTTTGTGATTGGTCGTCTTGGTAGCTGTGACCAACATGGGCGGGACTGAGAGCCGCGCAAACCCGTTGGAGTGAATGTTTACAAGTGACGAGTACCGTGAAGTAGCTCTAAAAGGAACCTGTTGTTTTGTAATTACCTTATGATTAATGCTGTTGCACATCCGCTACTTGTGCATTTAGCTAGCATTCAGAAAAAACAAAACACATATGAAGAAACTCGACAGAGAAATACAAAAACCTACTGCCAGCTAGCGATTCGGAAGTGTCATTGCAGAGCAACACAAACAGCATGCAGAAGTATAAATGCACAACTACGCACAAGGCAGGCGCCATGCAGAAGTATAAATCAGCCTTTAATAGATTCAAATAAGGTTAAACTCAACTGTTTCCCTCCAGGGAACTTGTAGAATGAACTTGTAGAAAAGAGTGTATCTTTAAAAGCTGAAGACTGCGTTCTTTAGAGCAAAGCACATTCAGTCGACAAAACACACTGAATTCAAAGTCCCTCAAAAATCACTTCAAACTCAATTGAACAGCGCTATTGACTGAATCAAATTGAAAATGCGGCAAAAAATGTGAAATGTGTTTAGCACGTATCCAGTGATTCTCATTGGCCGCCTCACAGCTTGTGATTTAATAGAAAGCACCGTTGATGTACTGAGCTGCATGTCAGACGCAGGTTGTTCCGTGTCACAAAGGATTGACGACGGGGAGAGCGTGCCCTTCGCGTCCTGACATAAAAACAGGCAAATTTATGGCCCATAACGCCATTATTCAATCAGCTGATTGATTTTGTACTTCTGTTTGGAGTTATAAGTTCAGACTCATCTCCCTTATTGACTCGTACAGCAGAACCGGGCCTTTTCTCCTCTCACAGTGTAATTGCATTACAAAATCAAAGTCCTCTTCCTTTAACTCCACAGGGCAGAATGATAAATCCGCGCTTGCATCCGGAGAGAGACGGGGCGGTTGGGGGGAGAGAAGGAGACGAATGAGTCAGGCTGAGGCTGATTGCTCCAGGATTTACTTCATTACTGTGTTCTTATCCAGTTAAGAGCGAGACCAGAGAGAGGAAGCCATTACAGAGGCCCAGCGCCCTGCGAATGCTGAATCTGCACTTTCATTTCACTTAGCAGTCACATTCTGCAGCGTTATTTAGAGGCACTGTTGAGCCTTCTCTGTGCTGATCTGGAGTTAGAGTTTGACTGGTCGGGATGTGTGTTTTTAACACCCAGGTCTAAGCTTGTCCAAATGATGCATCAATCATACGAGCTGTCATTTGCACGTATGGAAATAACATCCAATGTAAACAAAGCACAAAAATTAGCACTTTTATACTAGCGCAACATTAAATGCAGATGCTGTTTGTTGATTTTCTGGATCAACAAAAAACATTTAGTTGGCTATGTTCACACTGCAGGCAAATGTGAACCGAATCTGATTTTTTTGCCCACATGTGACTCAGGTCTTGACAGTGTGAACAGCCCAAACCGCATGGAATCTGATCTTTTCATTTCAGATTTGTGCCACTTTCGTATGTAGTCTTAAATCAGACACAGATCTGATATTTTGCGATGCGAAATATTTAATGGGACTTTTACATAATCTTTGAGCAACATGCATCATCGTTCTGTACTGCAGACGTCATCTACTCCTCAGCAGCAGTAGATCGGCACACAGGGCGATTATTTTACCACAGAAAGTTGGTTGTCCATTTTGAAAAAGATTTTGAAGGCAAAACTGGAGCTTGTTAACCAATCTGGTGTTGGGTGGGGGTGTTGCGGACATTGAATCTGTGCTCAAAGGAGAGAGCACTTTCATTTTAAGGGTGAACTTTCTCTCTGAGAGAATAAAGTGCAGGTGCTCAAGCACCCAAACCCCCCTTCTGCTCATGTCTGGTGTTTAAAACGATGTAAAATGAAATAACCCTGCAAACATAGATAAACTAACTCCACCTTCCAGTGTTGGGTGTAACGCGTTACTAAGTAACGCGTTATTGTAATTAAATTACTTTTCCACTGAAAAAGTAAAGTAACTAATTAATTATTATTCATTTTTAGGTATTTTAATTACAGTTACTTATAATGTACCTGCGTTACATTGTAAAATAATTAAACTCGCTGAATAATCTTACACAATTTTATTAATTTATGTTCTAAAGGTAAAAGTAAACTCTGGCGCTTTAAAATCATCGTAGTGCAGATGCATGTGATAGCGCCGCGCGCCAGTTTGCTGCTAGTCATAAAGCGGAAGAGTCGGACTCAGCTGAAGCGAGTGGCTGTTTTACGAAATGAAAATATTCCCAGACAAGAACATTACAGTATTAATTAATTTATTTGTGTGCCTGTGTGCTGTAGTGCGCGGCTTTTTCAAGGCTATCGCGCACCTTACATGGGCTCGTTCATGAAGAATACTATAAGAAAGGCTAGGATGACTACGCAGATGTGACAGAGGGAGTCGGCGAATTTAACATGAATGATGCTGCTCTGTTTAAAGAGTAACAAGACACCTTTTGCTCAATCGGATCACAGGTAAACAAGAGAGACACAATCCAGTTCAAAAACATGCCATATAAATTATAAGCCTTTTGTCCACTTCCGATCAAACTGCACGGGCTTTCATTCTAATACCGCGAAAAATAATGCTTTTTTTGTAAAGATTGCATGATCCTGCCTGATCGATAGATATGCAGAATAATATTTAAGAAGGTTACATTGCATACTAAACATTATTATGCATGTAATTATTATAGATTTTTTTTTTAATAGAATATAATAAAGATGATTCAGAAAACTAAAAGGCTAAACTATTTCATGTTTTATCTGAGTATTTATTATTTACAGAGTTAAATTTTTATTATTTGTCCACTCAAGGATTAAAGGAATTTCAAGAAGTATTTAGTTAAGTTACTTATTGAGTAATTAAGTTACTTTTCAGACACAGTAATTAGATAAGTATTTTAAATACAATATTGATTAAGTAATTAGTAATTAATTACTTTTTTAAAGTAACTTACCCAACACTGCCACCTTCACAGTTCAGTCTGCAGCTGCTCATTAACCCTTGATGAGTTCACTACACCGGTGGTCAGATAGACGCGCACCGCGGCTGTCATGAATCACAAATGATCAGTGTTTTCGATCACAAGAGACTTATTTTAGGTTTCAAACACACATTATCAGGAGCAGAACAACCCTTTACAGTTCATCAAATACACCACGGTTGTCTGTGAAAGGGTGTCTGTGAAATAATTACATCAAGCATGACAACGTGCTTACTTCACTATGCACATTGTGTGCATTAGGCTACGTTCACACTGCGAGGCTTAGTGCTCAAATCTGATTTTTTCTCAGATCTGATATTTTTGCACAGCTGTTCACACTGCTATTATAAATGTGGCCAATATCAGATTTGCAATGTGAACAGATCATGGTCCTAAACTGACCCGCGTGCGCAAAAGTTTAGTTACTACTCCTTCAACAGACGTTTAACTGACTATAAGAAACTTTGCAAGTACAGGTCAACTTGCACAAACTCTAACCACAACCCTAACCCTAAGTTGGCATATAGATGCAATGTAACTTAATTCAACTAACGGACCATCAATATAAAGTGTAACCGAATGAATGAATGATTGAATGAATGAATGATTGAATGAACGAACGAACGAACGAACGAACGAACGAACGAATGAATGAATGAATGAATGAATGATTGAATGAATGAATACATGAATTATTGATTGAATGAATGAAAGATTGATTTAATAAATGAATGAATGATTGAATGAATGATTGAATGAATGAATGAATCATTGATTGAATGAATGATTGAATTGAATGAATGAATGATTGATTGAATGAATGAATGAAAGATTGATTTAATAAATGAATGAATGATTGAGTGAATGAATGAATGATTGAATGAATGAATGATTAAATGAATGAATGAATCATTGATTGAATGAATGATTGAATGAATGATTGAATGAATGAATGATTGATTGAATGAATGATTGATTGATTGAATGAATGATTAAATGAATGTAAGAATGAATGAATGAATGAATGAATGAATGAATGATTGAATGAACGAACGAACATATGAATGAATGTAAGAATGAATAGATGATTGAATGAATGAATGATTGAATTAATGAATGAACGAATGAATGATTGAATGAATGAATACATGAATTATTGATTGAATTAATGAATGATTGATTGAATGAATGAATGAATGATTGAATTAATGATTGATTGAATGAATGATTGAATGAATGAATGAATTAATGAATGAATGATTGAATTAATGATTGATTGAATGAATGATTGAATGAATGAATGAATGAATGAATGAATGATTGAATTAATGATTGATTAAATGAATGATTGATTGAATGAATGAATGATTGAATGAATGATTGAATGAATGAATGATTAAATGAACGAACGAACAGCACTATTATTATGCACCATGCAATGTTTTTAATCTGTAAAGGGAGAATTAAAATAAGAAATAGTGCAGTTGTTTTTGTTTCCAAAGCACTTCATACAACGCCAAAGCAGCTTTGCAGAAAAAACAGGCGGTTATAAATTGAACAGAAATGTCTAGAGATAGCTTGTAGTGTAGAGTTTGTCTTGCGCTGATTTGAAGACCCAATACCTCATCATGTTTTGTGACTCATGGTTGAGTAAGTGTGTTGGTCACCGTTTAGTGCTGATCTGAAATGGCATTTGGCAGCTGACAGGTGTATCAGCTGCGAAATCCTCCATACACGTGCGAGAGGACGCCAGCGCTCGCGTGCGTGTGTGTGTGTGTGTGGGCAGGCAGCCCGAGATGCCGTGCACCTTGTGGCTGCCCATTAATATAATTAAATTGCACTAAAAACTTTCCCTTTGAAACAAATTAATTAAGCTATTATTTAGCCATCGAGAGGTTAATGACCGTCATTAGAAACAAAGGCAACATCCACCATCATTAGCCAAACTCGGTTATTTTGTCAATTTTGGTTATTTACTGGGCAGAAGATTAATGAGGCCAGATACTCGCCCAGACGCTAATTAGCTTTAAAAACATAACACGATCCATCACTGCTTGTGATTGTTACAGCCACACACACTGACGCCAACATGGACGCACACAAACCCAATCACACCTACTGCATATTCATATGCTCCCAAACAACATCGATATATTAAAACAATCGAATTAATTAAGGAATATAAATTATGATGATTACAAAAATAAAGCAAAATCCACTCCATTGAAGCCCAAGCTATAATACTAAGTAGGATACTGGCTTCGTTTTATTAAGTGTAATTTGAAAACAAAACAAACAGGAAAAATCACTTTTGACCATGTTGGAGTCAGCAGATGTCAGATTTAAGAATGAAATATTAAGCATGATAACTGCACTCAGGGGAGTCTCGGTGGCGCAGTGGGTAGCACAACCACCTCACAGCAAGAAGATTGTCATTTCATTAAGTTGGCATTTCTGTGTGGAGTTTGCATGTTCTCCCCGTGTTCGCGTGGGTTTCCTCCGGGTGCTCCGGCTTCCCCCACAAGTCCAAAGACATGTGGTATAGGTGAATTGGGTAAGCTAATTTGTCCATAGCCCATATAGCAAAAAGACTTAGCCCAAATGTGGCCTCATTATGGCACTGCTGGCGTGTTGCCGGTGTTCTGACGATCTGTGCTACCTCATCAGAATGTGCTACCGGTAGCTCAATCTGTCATATTTCATCTAAAAAAACAGGTTTAGCACATCTTGTCAGATTCAAATGTCTATCAGAAAGAACTACCACAGTAAATAAGGGTGTAAAAACAGGGGTAGCACATATTGTCAGCTTCAAATATCTAGCGAAATTAACTACTCCAGTAGTAGTAGATAGTAGTTCTACTTGAACATTGTAAAAAAAAAATAGCAGCTTCAAATGTCTATCAGAGTAATCTACTGCCTTAATTTTTTAAAGATTTCATTCGTTTTATATTTATTTTGTTTATTAGAGTTGTAGTTCATTCCGATATAAGCTACCACTGTTTTTACTCCCTTCTTTAAGGAGATAGTTCATTCTGATAGACATTTGAATCTGACAAGATGTGCTAACCCTGTTTTTTTAGATGAAATATGACAGATTGAGCTACCGGTAGCACATTCTGATGAGGTAGCACGGATCGTCAGAACACCGGCACTGGCGTGCATAATGTCAGCCGAATGTGGGCCATGCACGGCAATGATGGCACTGCATGCAAGACGGCAAACTACATTTGGGCCAGTTGTGGATGAGAGGTGTGTGGACCAGATCAGTGTAACGATTGTTCACATTGTTTGGGTAACATTAGGCTGGGTTATGGCTCAGTTTTTGGGGTTTCTGGTTAAATTATAAACGTATAGCTGAGAATCGGTACCAATAATAAACCTTTTTAGGCCCAGTTTAGGGTAAATTGATAAATTGGCTGAGATTCAGGCCGGTTATGTTCTTGTCTTTAATCCACAGGACCGTCATTCTTTGTGGTACTTGGGCCAAGGGAAAAATTTATTGTGTGGCCTGGAGCTGGGCCAGAAAACATATGCTATGTGGGAGTATATGAGTGTGTATGGATGTTTCCCAGAGATGAGTTGCAGCTGGAAGGGCATTCACTGGGTAAAACATATGCTGGATAAGTTGGCGGTTCATTCTGCTGTGACGACCCCGGATTAATAAAGGGACTAAGCCGAAAAGAAAATGAATGAATGAACATTGGTCCTGGATGTGCCTTTACATATATTTCAGTTAATATGGAAAACGAGTGCATGTTTTTACTTAAATAATATTGGATTTTTTTTTAAATGTGTGTGCGTGTAAAACAATATAATTTGCACAAAGAAATTATGGGGTTCTTCTCTAAAGAAGTAGTTACTCCACCCCGTTTAGAGCATCATTATGGGCGTTTTACGCTATAACTAACGTGGTTCAAATGATGGATCTGCGACAGAGAAACTACAGGTTTTAGAAAACACTCGTCACTACATCGTTCTTTTCCCAAATTATGCATCGTACTATGATAGTTCAGCCGTGAGTTACGTCGTTGTTTGAGAAACGCACCCCAGTTCAGTAGTCAAGTATTGTTATTAAATTATTATTTTTTAGCGAGTCATAAAAACGTAGAAAATAACATTTTGCGTCGCTCTGCTCGAAGTGCTCAGGGAGCAGGGCTGCAGATGAATGGCTCTTTTTAGGAAAGTCACAAAGAGGACAAACAGGGTGAGAGCCAGTCCCACTCCAGTCACCTGATTGGTGGAGAGCGAGAGGGCGTGACTGCCATGGGGCGTGACCGCACGGCAGCCAATATGAGTAATGGGTTGAGCTCCACGGGGCATTGAAATGACATTGCAGAAGATAACGGAACTTATTGTCATACTCCAGGAAATTTACGACCGCTCCATAAATGTTTATTAGCATTTTTCTATTTATAACTTTAACAAAAAAAAGACAGCTCTTAGTGTGTCTTTGGTCTTTTTATGATCTGTGTGCATAGCAGGCCCCACTGCTCTGGAAGCTTCTTAGCGAGCATGTGTGAGCTCTACTGTGCCGAACGCAGCCGGCAACTGCAGTGAAAAAGAAGGCGAGCGCAGATTTGATTTAAGACACACTGGGCCTGTGACTGTCTTTTATCTGGGCGCCGGTAAATCATTCAAGCTGTACATCAGCAGGAAACAGCAGGCCTCTGGGCAGCCCCAAAACACGCTCCCTCAGATGTTAACCTTGCCGGAGGAACTCATGTTCTCACACGTCGGCCCGTTCTAAGAGAAGCTTACAATAAGGTCAAAGCTAATGCACTGACATGGTTTGCAGCCCAAATAATACCTAGCACCTCCGTGAGCATTTTAAAGCATGTTTGGTAGTCTTGCAAAACAAAGTCTGTTCTGAAAGAGATCAAAATAACTCCCTTTGGCGAGATTCTGAGGTGGCATCACATCAAAACACATCCTTTTTTTGCAGAGAATTCTGTCCCATGGTACATTACAATTATCTGTTCAAGACAGCTAGGCATTGTATAAATAAATAAATCAGAATTATGAACCCTGCCGGATTATTAGCCCCCTGTATTTCTAAACGAATTAGTTTTAGGGTGCTTTCACACTTGGTTCAATTGTTTGGACCGTAATCATGTTCGATTGTCCCCCTTTGCCACCTTCTCAGTTGGTTTGTGTTCACACTGTCTTTTTTCCTTCTGAACCCCGGTACGTTTGCGTCATCAAGCTGCTGTTTTGTGTACGGTTGTTGCCAGGTGACAGACACGAAAAACAAAGCGCCAAAATGGAATACGTCCGCACTCCGCACATCGCGGTCGTTTCTCTTTTACTGAACCTTTTGGTTTTGGACATACAGAAATCGACTCGCGTCTATCTGCCGCAAAAATAATATAAACGTTCAGAACATCACACGATGTCTGCAGAAGCTGTTTTTGGAGGAGACAAGCAGACATTATCACTGTTTGTACTGAGTCAGTCCCGCTTGTTGTCAAGGTAGGTGACATACACAGACATACACACACGCATGAACGTTATGAAAACGAAAGTTTGTTGTACAGTTGGTGGTTGACTTCCGGCTTTTGGAACGATTGCATTCACACTACAAGTGAACCGTACCAGAGTACACATGAACCGTACCCCAGACCACCTCTTTCAGGCAGACTCGGGTACGGTTCACGGGTGCGCACCCGAGTTCAGAAGACGTGTTTACACTAGCTAAACGTAATGTCCACCCTGGTTTCATCTTCATCCACCTGCTAATGTAGATGTTGGACTGAAGCAGCTGATATTAATTTACACTGATGAAGGGCAGAGGGTTGCTGAAGAACTACTGAGAGATTTCAGCTGCTGTCTGAGCTTTCTACACCTCCCTATCTTCATGTGTTCAATACTTTTTCCCTGTGTCATTTCATTTTATTGCGTACAACTTCATTTGTAAATGAATTACTTTTGTTTTCTTTGCATATATGGATTTATTTGGTTGTTACTAAAATCCAGGGAAAATTTCAAGTCAACTGCACCTTTAGAAATATGTTTTCTGAGAAAAATGGTGATGTGTTCAATACTTCCCCAACTGTAAGTCTGCTGTTTTTCGACAAAGCCATTGTGGACTTTCCTATGTTGAATTTGAATGTGGGATAGAATATAGTAGCCTAGAACCTACAGGAACCTTTGAGTTTGAGTCAAGTTTGTGACAAGAAACCAGCCTTTTTTCATCTTCAAAACCCATCTGAATATGCACGTTATAAGATCTGTGCATGTATGCGTGACAAGCTGACGTCGCAGTAGCGGACGTGTTTCCTCAAGGTCCAAATCAAGTATGCGTATCTAATTCGAGCCAGAGTGTGGTCGAGCTAAAAAGCCCCATTGGAACGACACCGTCCTCGCAAGATTCCCCCCTTAGGAAATGGGGTGAATTCCCAATGGGAGGTGACCATAATTCTGCGTGCCTCGGGATCACAGATACAGGGCATTGCGGGGTTGGATGTAATCCTTCTAGAACAGTGCATCACAATTGTTGTGTGGTTTGAAGCTAAGCCTGACTCTGCGTGGTGTGTGCACATGCTGCATTCCATTTAATACAGAAAAGTCTGAATTTCCAGTTTCCTACTGAGGGAAATACATTAGAATGTCTACAGCTTAGAAGTTCTTGTAAAAAATTCGGAAAAGAAAGAAAGAAATCACCAGTAGGCAATATATACTGTATAAATGGCAGGATCCATACGTCAATTGCAATTCACTTTAACCAGTCAAAGGTTAGCTAGTCTAATATAGCTGTGAGGCATTTGCCAAAACTACCATTAGCCAACTAAGCTTGCAAGTTCTGTCTTTACAAACATAATTTGGTGATTCTGAGTTTCTCAAATCCATCATCCTAAATACACAAGTCTCAGCACTGATTTCATCGGCCAGCATAAATACCCACCGGTGACCTACTCACACCTGCATCTTCCCCAAAATGGATGTCAAGTGTTCTCCAGCCCCTGGCACCTAGACTGCAGCTCTACACAAGACACTTGGCCAGATGAGAAATGATCATGCCCAACTGAGCCTGGTTTCTCTCTAGTTTTTTTTTTTTTTTTTCCTTCACTTTCGTTAGTTGGTGAAGTTTTGTTCCTCACCATTGGCTTGCTTGGTTTGAGACTTGTGGAGCTGTGCATCGATTTGCTCTTCAGTGTTTGGACTTTCAGCAGTGCAAATTAAACCACACTGTACTGAACTAAACTGAACTTCAACTCAATCATTTCAATTTACTAGAACTTTATGTAAAGCTCCTATGACACAATCTACATCGTAAAAGCGAGATATAGATATATTAATAAAGATTAATTGGATTAAATCGTTCCAATGAATATTCGCGAAAAGTATCACAATCTTGTGTGGTTGGAATTACACATCTAGAGCTGTAGTAAGAAGTTCTTGGCCGTGTTCTATTCAGGGTTATCCCCCCTATGCCTTATTCCTTTCAAACACTTCATCCAATTTCAATTATTCAGTCATTCATTTTCTTTTTGGCTTAGTCCCTTTATTAATCCGGGGTCGCCACAGCGGAATGAACTGCCAACTTATCCAGCATATTTTTTACGCAGCGGATGCCCTTCCAGCCGCAACCCATCTCTGGGAACCAATTTCAATTATTTAAAAAAAAAAACATGGAATTGTCTTGCTCAATTTTCTTAATTTGCTTTCAATGTTATTTTTATTACGGTTTAGTTTAATGATCTTTTCCAACCCTGGCTCATTCTGAAAACTTAGTCCAATGTACGCTTCTGGAAGCCGCGAAATATCTCCCGGGAGGTACGAATTTATGCACTTTTTTTTGTTTTCGTGAATTCACAAGGCTGCTGTCTATGCTTTTTGAGATCTAACATGTCTCTCGCGAGTGCCGTTCGCGCCTGCTGTTCTCATGTAAACCCATCAGAGGCTGCTGTCGACTGATTGTTTGACTGACTAAATGACTGACTGACCGACCAATCGACTAAAGCGGGTCGCACATCGGATGCGCCACGCAGCGCCATGTATTTTAGAAATCTAAACATAGGTTTCTATAAGTGTACGCACACCAGCGCCGGCTGTCTGCGGCACCTCAGGACACTGTTCATATTTCTCCCATGCCATCTGAATAGTTTTATATTAAATAACATTATATAACGTTAAACAAAGATATCCCTTCTGCAAAACACTACAGTATACTTGCAGTATTATTTATTTAATTGTTTTACTTAAAGTTTAATAAACTTTTGATCTATTTTTCTCATTGTGACATTTTTCACAAGAAAATCTATTTAAATGTTTTGTAGAATTGAGCGCCCCTTATCCCTACATTGAGCTCATTACCTGTCGTCGGCTGCCACCTCCAGGATTTGGCAACATACTTCTTGTCATTAAAATAGTGGTGTAACGGACCGCAATGGATGATGAAAAACTCATCAATAAAGTCGGAAAATACCCAGAATTATTTGCAATAAATCACAGATTCTTTAAAGAGAACATAAGGAAGTCATTAGCATGGAGGAAGGTCGCTGATATCATCGGTTTTTCAGGTAAAGATTCTCTATTTTCTAATGTATGATACCTTCAAGCTGGTATGTACGCGGCGCCAAGCGGCGCATCCATTGTGACCTGCTCAAGCTGTTATGTATGCGCCGCATGCGGTGTGTGACCTGCTTAACCCACCCTCCTCCTTCCCTAAACCCAACCAAAATTTTATCGATTGACCTGCCCACACACTTCCCTAAACCCAACCAATTTTCAAAAGCAATCCAGAAAAATTAAAAGCACCTAATCTCATTTTTACCACGGTTTCAGATTTTCACATCCTCACTCTGTCATTTACTGGTTTATTTTATTTTTTGGATTCTGTTTTTGTCTTACCTGCTTTCTGGAACCGCTCTTCACTGGACTCGAACCCCATCGTCATGGTCAGCTCCTCTCTGCGTCTCAGGTCCACCGACGAACATGGCAAGCTAACAGGACAAACTGATTGCAGCACATGGAGGTAAGCAGTTAGCTGGTAAGCGTGAAAATGAACTACGTCATACCCCCCATAGTTTTCCCTTAAAAAATGAAGCGCAGCCATACGTACCTCTCACTACATATTGTGCGGTCTCCAGTAACGTACGTAGGACTACATTTTCAGAATGACCCTGTGCTGATCTTTTCTGTGAAATAATTAATGAATTGCTAAAACTGATACCGTACAATAATTGATGAATTAATCTTGGTTGAGATGCAGGATGTCCCAGTGACTACCTTTACGATTGGGTGTTTTGGGCGTTAAGTTTGTGACAGGTTTAACTGCAGTTCATTTCTTACATTATGCGTGCAAACAGAAGACGACCGATACAAATTCTCAAGAAACAGGCCCTCTCTGCCATTTCCTTCACTAATTTTCGTGCCTTCAAACTCGGAGGCACTTCATAATGTCCATTTCTTCCTGAATTCTCAGCATAGTCATCATTTCCCGCTCTCTTACTTGAAGCCAGTCTCATTTGTGTGTCGTCAAACGCCTGACAACTGCCCTGTGTGTGTACCGTCGCAAAATCTAGTGAAAAGTAATACAAAACAGCAAAAGTTTGATGGTGTTTACATGTTTGTATTGCAAATCAATAATGCAACCAAAATAGAAATACTCCACATGTCTTAATCTGATTTCTGTGTAGTTCAATTATGACTTTAGTCAGATTAAGGTAATCAAAAACCGCAGTTTACATGGTCGACTCTTAATCATGAGTATTGTCTTAATCAGAGTATTGGTATCCATGTAAACATACTCAGTGTCAGGTTCCCGCTGGTGTTCCCATCACTTGGCCACACCGAGTGTTCATCCAATTTGATGTAGACATGCTATTCTCTGCTGGCAGCCTGCCGGCCACACTTGATCACACCTCAGCCTTTAAAGTGCACGCCAAAATCGGTCATCTGCCGGGGCCGAGGTGTAACTTTATGAAATAATTACTTTACTGGCCTTTGGAGTATGCAGCGGGCTGAAAATAAACAGTGGTGGGTTGTGCAGGAAGAGAAAAGGCGTGAGGAGATGAGATGCATAGGGGCCATAGTGTGAAATGAGAGAGGCAGCAGCAGAATTTATGGTTGACATTCATGTTATGGCAGCGGTTCAGACGTGACCCCCTCTCTGACTTGGCAGCTGCCTGCTCTTCGCTGCCTTTCTCCACCTGTCCCAAAAACATACTGCTCTCAAGGATAGACTTGATTATTCTGCAAATATGGAGTCAATACTTGAAGTGTGTTGTTAAATTTAATGCATCATAAACATCACTGGGGCAAGATTGCACAACAATGCAATTCACCAAAACATCCTCGAGAGTTTGTGAACGTCACAAAGGCTGGTAATTTGGCCAAAATGTAAAGCAATGTAGTGTGATGCAACACATTTGTGAAGAAAAAAAACATTCTAGTGAACATGACAGAAGGAGGTTCAAGAAGAAGGGAGAATTGATGGTGTTGTCTTTTCTTTTTTCTATTCAATTTTTTCTTTTTATTTTTTTTTATTTTTTGCCAAATAAAATAGTTACTAAAAAAGGTCTACACACTCTCAAAAATTCAAAGAGACACAACCCAGCAAGCATTTGTGCCTGTTTAATTAATGTCTAAACATAGAGGTCTTAGCTACAACAAGGCTAAGGTCCATTCTCAACTCTTTTTGTTACCCCTTCCCCTTCCTCTACCCTCCCCTTCTCCTATAGGGGTATACCCCTTTCCCTACCCCTACCCCTGCCTCTGCCCCTTCCCCTACCCCTGCACCTACCCCAGCCCCTAACCCTTCCCCTTCTCCTATAGGGGTATACCCCTTTCCCTACCCCTACCTCTACCCCTGCCCCTTCCCCATCCCTGCTCCTGCACCAATCCCTGCTCCTGCACCTACCCCAGCCCCTAACCCTTCCCCTGTCCCTCTATTTTCCCTTTCCCTACCCTTGCCCCTTTTTTCATCCATCCCTATCCCTTTCTCTACCTCTACATCTACTTCTACCCCAGGCCCTGCACCTACCCCTGCCACTACCCCTGCACCTGCCCCTTTTTTCCCCTTTCCCTACCCCTGCCCCTTATTTCCTCCACCCCTACCCCTTTCCTTACCTCTACCCCTACCCCTTCCCCCACCCTCTCCCTACCCCTTCCCCTACCCTTTCACTGACCTCTTCCCCTTGGCTATATGAGATCGACAATGGCGACTGCTGTAGTTATTCAAGTTGTGTCATTTTTTGGTTTTTATCTTCAGGAAATCAAAGAAAGCAATGATATCATGTTATCATAACGATCTATTGTGGCAATTAGCTCATAACTGTACTGTGTATTTACACTGTGGCTATATTCAACTATGTAAACAAATGAAAACAGCATTAACATTATACCAGACAGTGTAAAAAGCTCATTCCCAGCCAGTAAATTTTTTTGACGGGGTATTCGACTGTCAGATGTGAAAGTATGTTGTGCGATTACTATACAGTAATTATTATGGATTTAATTAAGGACTCCTTTATTATTAAGGAGTTTTTTAATAGTTTTTTAAACAGCGTGAGCTTAAAACATGAACGTCATCGTAAATGTATTGAAATATATGCTTGTAAATATTCATAATGACAAAAAAATACTAATTTGTGCACTTCCTGACTTCCGTGTGCAGCCATTTTGCTGTTGTAGATGGTGTATTTTGGGAAATTTTCTTACCACTTGGTTTCGAGTGTGGTCCTGAAAAATCTCAGTTTCAAGGGTTATCAAGCTCTTCCCCTTAGCTCAAGCTAAAGAGAATTGAGACACCCCTACCCCTTCATGTGAACGCTTAAAAAGAGGGGTAGGGGGAAGGGGAAAGGCTAAGGGGTGGGATTGGGCCTTAATTTTGGCTGTTGATGAAAATTTAAAAGACATCAAGCGACAAAAGTAAACTAGTTACCAAATAGACAAAAACTTATGACTACATGTCTAATCTGTAAATTTGTTGGCTAAAATCTATTATATTTTTAAAGGCAGCCCAAATTTAGGCTTGTTTTAGCCAAAATGTCTATAACATGTCTATTAAACACTAAATTGATTGGTGGGAAGTGATATGAATTGGTCAGTGTTGGGTGCAAAATTTAATTAATTACAGTTATTTATTGTATATTTGCCCTAAATGCTGTAAATAAACTAAACCTTTTGTGTAAATCAATTTGATAAGCAAAACAATTGTATTTTTTGTAATACAAATATGTTTAGTGGTGGCACGGTGGCTCAGTGGTTAGCACTGTTGTCTAACAAAAAGAAGGTCGCTTGTTTGAATCCCGGTTGGGTCAGTTGCCATTTCTGTGTGGAGTTTGCATGTTTTCCCCGTGTTGGTGTGTTGGTTGTTTCCTCCGGTTTCCCCCACTCGGTGTACGTGAATTGGGTAAACAAAATTGCCCGTAATGTATAAGTGTGTGCGTGAATGTGTGTATGGTGTTTACCAGTAATGGTTTGCAGCTAGAAGGGCATCCGCTGCATAAATAATAATAAATATGCTGAAACAGTTGGTGGTTCATTCTGCTGTGGGGACCCCTGATAAATAAAGCATTAAGCCGAAGGAAAATGAATGAATGAAAATAAATTCAGTGGAATACTAAACTGATTGGAATGTGGCTAACAGATAACAGTTCATATTCATCACTGGTGTCGTTAAATGCTAAACGTACCTCTCCTCTCACCAAGGCCCCTTCATCCCCCACAGGCCCCCTTACAGGGCAGCTGCTTATACATGCATTAAACTGCAAGACTAGGTTTGGCCAGAACATATTACTAACTTTGTCTTTCGTTCTGTCATACCTACACCCGCTGGAATGAGTTGTCATGTTTTAACTTGCTACAGGTATTAAAACACCAGTCCACTGAAAGAGTCTGAGAGAAAGAGTAACAGAGGGGGGTGAATGGGGAGCTCATATCTCAACAGTGATTTACAAGTCTGACTTGTTAAAATCAACACAGCTTCCTGACAGTGACAGGAGATCAAACCAACAGGAACAGCATAATCAAACGCTCTGGCACATATGGAATCTTCACGTTCACATCAAGGCATGTCATAGTTCCACAGAGATGGCAGCTGTTGACACTACTGAGATGGTGTTAAAAGGTCGAGGGTTTCTGAGAAAGAGGCAGCACTTAAAACCTACCACCCCATGAACATCATCGCACACGCTTACTGAAGCTTAACAAGTCTAGTCTCTTTTTAGCTAAAACAAGTTCTTTGTTCCCTGACTTACTCAATATTTATGATAAAAATTCTACACTGTAAAAACGCTGGGTTCCGAACAAATCCTTCATGTTGTCCCAACACAAATTGATTAAGTTAGCTTAGTAATTTTAACAAAAAAAGGTGGATTCAACATCAAACAATTAAAGCCCTGCTCACACTGAGATTTCAGACGCGATTTTGTCATCTGAGACAAATTTGTGAAATCCTAAAAGATTGCTGAAATCCTGCACTAAAATCGGTGGTCTTTGATTGTTGGTTTGACTTGTTCACAGACACCCGCTTAGTGCCCATTGCGATTAGATTTTCTCTCTGATGAAGTTCTGGCAGTGTTAGATTTCCGACTTTCCTGCAGTCTGACAAAAGCTGCGATGAGCATCAATCCAAAAAACAAGAATCCTATATATATATATATATAT
>CAIGQQ010034485.1:5377647-5388449 GCA_903798035.1 Danio albolineatus | reverse complement strand
ATATATATACTGTATATGCAGGCATTCATAGTAGTAGAATTATTGGTGGGTGTTGTATTACAAAAAAATCAGAGGTCAAACAGCTACAGATGAACTGTAAAAGTCAACAATAGGCTGTTTTTTAAAGGTTCAACAAACCCTGGGATACTCTTTTCTTGAGACAGATTTGTGTGTGTTGAGCATCAGTTAAGACAACGGTAATTCCCGATATTTATATAGCGCTTTTCAGGGCACTCCTCATCCACCATCAGTGTGCAGCATCCACCTGGATGACACGACGGCAGCCATTTTTTGCGCCAGACCGTGCACCAAACACCAGCTGATTGGTGGAGAGGAGACAGAGTGATGAAGCCAATTATGATATGGGGATGGTTAGGAGGCCATGATGGACAGAGGCCAATCGGCAGATTTGGCCAGGATGCCAGGGTTAAACCCCTAATCTTTTTCGAAGAGCATCCTGGGATTTTTAATGACCACAGTGAGTCAGGACCTCAGCTTAACGTCTTATCTGAAAGACAGCGCTGACTGAGCAGTATAGAGTCCTCTTCACTATACTGGGGCGTTAGTACCTACACAGACCGCAGGTTGGGCGCCCCCTGTTGGCCTCACTAACACCACATCCGGCAGCAACCTAGCTTTCCCATGTGGTCTCCCATCTAGGTAGCCATGCTTAGCTTCTGTGGGTGACCATGTTTGAGTTGCAGAGAGCCAGCTGCCGGCTGCTCTCTTAGCACCTGTTAGGTTTAATTGTGCTAAACGTTAGCACCTGTCAGGTTCAAATGTAGGGAAAACTGGATAAATTTGAGCTTTTGGCAGCTAATTTCATCTTCCGGGTTTAAAATCATTTTGGGGGCGGATCAAAATCGGTGACGTTGTGCAAATCTGCCAGTGGAGTGATGACGCGTCGGTTTCTCATTATTATTCATAGCAGAGTTTTCTTATCCTATGAGAAGATCCTGCTTCTTAATTATTCATCAGAGTATGTGCTTTTTGAGGGCAAAGCAGACCTGCCAAGCTTCGAGACCCAATGACTAGATGAGACACGGGTCGTATGTGTTTGTTTCCATGATCCACAGGGTTTGTTGCATGTTTTTCCCTGCGATGCTGTCATGAGGTACGTCTTTTTGCACTTTTTGTTTTCGCAAATCCACAAGAGGCCGGTGCGAATGCGAATTGAGATCTTAAATGTCTCTCGCGAGTGCCGTTCACACCTGCTGTTCTCGCGTAAACCCACCAGAGGCCGCCGTCGGCTGACTGTTTGGCTGGCTGACTGAATGACTGACTGACCCACCCTCCCCCTTCCCTAAACCCAACCAAAATTTTACTGATTGACCCACCCACACGCTTCCCTAAACCCAACCAACAACTTTCAAAAAAGCAATCCAGAAAAAAACAAAAGCCCTCGTCTCATTTTTACCACATTTTCAGTCTTTACCACATTCTCACCCTGTTATTTACTGGTTTATTTCGTTATTTGGATTCTGTTTTTGTCTTACCTGCTTTCTGAAAGCACTCCTCACTGGACTCGAACCCCGTCATCATGCTCAACTCCTCTCTGCGTCTTGAGTCCGCCGACGAACATGGCAAGCTAATAGGACAAACTGGTTGCAGCGGGAAAGTCGCCCACATGGGACGAGTGGTCGGCTGGTATGCGCGAAAAGAAACGGCATCACACCACCCCGTAGCGTTCGTTTAAAAAAATTAAACGCAGCTATACGTACCTCTGACCACGTAATGTGTGGTCTCCAGTAACGTTTGTGGGACTACGTTTTCACAATGAGTCTGGGTTGGCAATGAGCCTGGGTTGGTTGCATCTGTCTACATTTACGTTTTTCATCTATATCTCATTCATTTCTACTGTTGTTTTAGATGTGCCTACAAATAAACTTTGGAATGACATCATAGCATTCAAATTTCCACTCACTGTTTCTTCAGCGTGATCACAGTGAGGCAGTGTGCAGCATTTCAAAGCGTTAGATTGATGCATTGGCTTGCGCTGGTGGCTGTGGTGAAGAAAAGGGCCTTGGGCTGATGCTGATCACTAATGCAGGCAAAATGACACGCTGCCACAACCACACTGTACATTAAACTGACCACAGGGAGATGAATGCAGAGTGTTAATGAGTGTGACAAATAGACTCCCCATGCAAAACTGCAAGGTAAATTCCATCAGTAAATGCATGCGTGACAGCTACCGTACCGACGGTGGTGATAAATGAACACTAAGTGCTTGGCTCGGCGTGCCGGGGCCCAAATAAATTTCCCCCATCCTGTGTTTTCCTGCCCTCAAAACTGAGAAAAATTGAAGCACGTCGCACTGTGTAAATCATATTAAAAGCTCCTACATGATATGCAATGGTGTAAATTAACCTCAAACCTTTAAGCGGCCGAATCAGTGGCATTTAGCTGAGCGAAAGTCCATCTGGAGTGGAACTATTTTAGGGGGCAGACTGCATTTCCACAGGAAAGCATGCGTCTGGTTGACTCTGGGAATGCGGGGAATTTTGGAAGCAGAGAGAGACTTGATGTCCCTCTGTTTGTGAAGGTTAATGGTAACAGTTAGAGGGAGCTTAATGAATGTCATTAATTAACCGGCGAGCCCTTCTCGCATTTCAATTACTCTGAGGACTGACTGGGTGCCAGAGGTATAGAGGGGAATGTACTTTGTTAGATATCCTTCCCCACGGGTAGGACTTGCGGAATGACATCGCCGTAAGACACCAAGAGTCCAAACTTACCCAACCTCAAATCATGTCCACACCATACTGCCACGGCAAAACCACTGACATGAGCCACTAGAAGCGACATATATCGTTGCGGGAGAAAAGTTCTGAAGGCTCTGTGGCGTCAAAGCCAGGAATATGCAGTCTCAATTTTCATCTCTGTCAGTGAAATTCAGTGATACACAAAATAAACGGACTCAATTTAAAATTGTAAGGCAACTTGCTTCAATTCAACTACAGTACTTCGGATAAAAGGTCAGAAGATGGAGGCTAATCTTGTTAGCATACCCTGCAAGAGCTCGAGTACATCATGAAACATATGAAGAATCAGAATCAGAATCCAAGTGTGCTTCACACACACAAGGAATTTGCTTTGGCTACAGAAGCTTCCAGTGTACATAAAGTGACAAGTGACAACACAAAATAAAAATAAAAAAAGACAATAGACATTAAACAGAGATGCAGTCAGTCCAATAATCTGGATGTTGAAATGTATGTACAGATTTGTTATGAATATACAGGTTATAAGGTGCTGTGTACAAATGCGTAAAGAAAGTAATATTGCATTGTATATTGTTATAAGGTGCTGTGTACAAATGCGTATGAGAAAGTATTGCACGTTTATTGCACAATGGGAAAATATTAACTGTTCATGGTGTAGATGGCCTGAGGAAAGAAACTTTTCCGGTGTCTGGCTGTTTTTGTGCTCGGTGCTCTGTAGCGCCGTCCAGACGGTAACAGTTCAAACAGGAAGTGTGCTGGGTGCGAGGCATCCAGGGTGATTTTGCGAGCCCTTTTACTCACTGTGGAAGAGTACACTTCTTGAAGTGTAGGAAGGGTAGTGCCAGTGATTCGTTCAGCAGTCCGGACTATTCGCTGTAGTCTACGGAGGTCAGATTTGGCTGCTGAGCCGAACCAGACGGTGATTGAAGTGCAGAGGATGGACTGGATGACAGCTGAGTAGAACTGCACGAGCAGCTCCTGTGGCAGGTTGAACTTCCTCAGCTGACGGAGGAAGTACAGTCTCTGCTGGGCTTTCTTCACAATAGAGTCTATGTGAGTGTCCCACTTCAGATCCTGAGAGATGGTGGTGCCCAGGAACCTGAATGACTCCACTGCAGCCACAGTGCTGTCCATGATGGTGAGCGGGGGGAGTGCAGAGGGGTTTCTCCTGAAGTCCACTATCATCTCCACCGTTTTGAGTGTGTTCAGCTCCAAGTTGTTGTATCTGCACCATAAGGCTAGCCGCTCCACCTCCTGTCTGTATGCAGACTTGTCACCGTTCCGGATGAGGCCGATAACAGTAGTGTCGTCTGCAAACTTCTGGAGCTTGGTATACACAAGACGTGAACATTCTCATTGACGAATTTACAGATGATACAGGCATTTGATTATCAGCTTTGGTCCTACCGACACAGCTTGAAGATCAACATCGAATCTGCTAACTTTCTGGAATACGACTTTACTAACAAGAGGGGAATTCTCGACTAAACAATCCATCCCTCTACCAGCTGCTTACATTCCTGAGACGAGAAAACACAGCCCTGAAAATGCTTCTGGGTCGGATTAATTCAGAATCCCACTGCTGCAAAATTTACCATTTTACACTTTATATTAAGTGGACAGTTCCTGTGGATTTGCCATGTAAGTACACTGGTATCACAAGGTGAAACCTTCTAATGCAGCATGAGTTCTGGAAGTGGGAAAACATCTGCAAGTACATATTGTTGTTACACAATGCACTTACATAACTCTTGCTACAGATGTGTACTTTCCTAGTGTTGTTACCCATGTCCAGTTACACATTTGCACTTACACATACTGTTCAGTGTGTTGTTACATGAGTGTAGTTACACCAGTATTACACAAGTCAATACTATGTACCAGAGTGTACATACACTGTAGTTACATACTACTTACACATCTAATTACCATGTAAGTTCACAGGTATAAGCGACACTTAATATAAAGTGGGACCTATTGTTCAATTAAAAAGATTAAAGAAATTTTTGTCAAATAAAAGATTTTTCTAGAGTCATCCACCATAATTTTGTGGCTCAAAAGTATCGGTTTAGGCACCGGTATTGTTTTTAAAGTATTGATTTAGCACCGGTATCGAAATAACCTCAAACTATACCCAACTCTACCAATAGTATCTAGATGCAGCCTTTATGTTGCAAGCTGAGATTGCATCACTCAGTGATGCAATGTCAGACACAATGCACTCAATGGAGTGAGTGACATCACGGTGACGGGGTTGGGGGTGGGGTTAGGTCAGCGCATTAAAAAGCATTGGATGCAGCTTAGATTGCACTGCAACAGGTCCGCATCCAGACCCCTCTCAACCCTACTGCCAGATCATGCAGGACCGCTTCATCATAAACCCTCACAGCATACAGTTGGTGGGTCCTGTAAAGCTACATCCAATTCACCTCTAGCGCATGTCTTTGGACTACCAGACCACCAGGAGGAAACATCTACAGCGAGAACATACAAACTCCACACAGAAATGCCAACTGGACCAGCAAGGACCCAAACCAGCGACCTTCTTGCAGTGTTAACCACTAATTCATCATTCATTCATTCATTCATTCATTCATTTTCTTGTCGGCTTAGTCCCTTTATTAATCTGGGGGCACCACAGCAGAATGAACCGCCAACTTATCCAGCATTTGTTTTACGCAGTGGATGCCCTTCCACCCGCAACCCATCTCTGGGAAACATCCATACACACTCATTCACACACTCTAAAAAACATTGGGTTGTATATTTAACCCAATGGTTGGGTTAAAAAATATTTGTTGCTTTGTTGGGTTATTTTAAACCTTTATTGGGTTATTTCTTTAACAACTCAACCAGTTGGGTTAAAATGTTTTAATTTCAACAGTCAACTGATTTAACTGACACAGAGCAGCTGTATTACTAAGCGTACGTGATGTTATTTTTGCAATATAAAGTCTATTTAAGCACTAACGCAGTAATGTCGTTGTGATTTTTTTGTTGTTGTTGTTTTTAATCAAATTGCCTCTCCGTGTCGTGTTTTTATATCCGTTTCACCTGGACGCTTAATTGATGATACAAATGCGCGCTTCATAGCCGATCTAAATACGGATAAAAACCCTTTCTCTACCCCCGTGCTATCCTTTCTCCACTGCCATAGATTTGCGACCCTCATACCAGGAGGCAAAACAAGAATTTTTGATTTGCGACCTCTAGGTGCAATATTAATCACAATAAAATGTGGATATTATTTAATTCATGTGTGTATACTTGTTTTTCATTCAGTACTTTGAGGAGGAGGAGCAACAGAGACAGAACCCTCTCGTCCTGCTGCTTGGGGATAATCTAAACTGCTCTCAGGCGGTTGTTATTGTGGAAGGAGTGGCACTAAATTCATGGATTTAAATAAAGCATTGCCAATGTATTAGAAGCTGTGTTTTTGTATTTGCATATAAAGATGACGACTACTATTATAATAATAAAATAATAATAATGATAATTTATTATTATATAGTGGTTAAGCCACTGGTTGTCAAAATGACCCAACAAATTAGTTATTTTTGTAACCCAAATTGTTGGGTTAACCTTAACAACCCAATGAAGTGGGTTAAAAATAACCCAACAGAAGGTCGGTGCCAAATTAACTCATCATTGGGTTACCTGTTGGGTTATTATTAACCCAACTGTTTTAAGTGAGCACTCATACACCATGGACAATTTAGCCTTCCCAATTCACCTATACCACATCTTTGGACTGTGGGGGAAACCGGAGCACCCGGAGAAAACCAACACAACCACAGAGAGAACATGCAAACTCCACACAGAAATGGCAACTGACCTAGCTGAGGCTCGAACCAGCGACCTTCTTGCTGTGAGGCGAACGTGCTACTCACTACGCCACCGTGGCGCCCCTGATTCATCATGCCTCCTATAATTTACTATTATTACTCAATAGTTAATGATAAAATGTATTGTTGCAACTGTATTAATGATACATCAGTTTGCGTTATTAATACAGTTGCAACATGCATTGCATCTTGCATGTAATCCAACCTGTAAATCTAAACTCAGGACAGTACAGACTTTCACAATTGTAATCACAACGTTGTGGTGATGTTCTAATACGTTCAATCTTTCTGGCATGACTTGAATGCACCACACTGTAAGATGAGGTGCTGCCTGTACCAACAAAACAAATGGTTCTTTCAACGGAAAGGTACAGTAGGACGTCTTTTCACAAGCCGCCATATTAACGGTTGGAACTTTTCCCGTTCAGGTGGTTGGTCTTCAACTTTTGAATGAGGTCAGGGACGGAATAGCTTTATGAATCGTTCGTCTATTTGCAAGGGTTGTGTGCTTTGTCACAACGTTTAGTTTATATATGCCAAGTTAGCACACGTTTCCTGTGGTTAGCCGCAGAAGTGATGTATCCCATTCTGAAGGGGGATGAGCTCTTGAAACACCTGTGGTTCGCTCTCTCAGTGCACAGGCTCAGACA
This sequence comes from Danio albolineatus, assembly GCA_903798035.1. NCBI lineage: Eukaryota > Metazoa > Chordata > Actinopteri > Cypriniformes > Danionidae > Danio > Danio albolineatus. The sequence continues at coordinate 5,381,228 of CAIGQQ010034485.1, read as the reverse complement.
CATGCTGAGGGATTATGCAGAACACAAGACTCATGAATCAGCAGGGCCTACATACCCACACCAATCCATGTTAGATCAAGGGGCTAATATAAACTAGAAAGGTACTAACACATCACCCTGGGTTGCCCCTAGGATATAGCGGCTTTTCTGCTTTCGCACTTTCAAGCACATTTGAAGGAGATTTTCAGGAATAATATTTAACGGTTGTTGCAAGAGTTACGAGTTATCCCTTTTTTAATCACTAATCAGGTATTTCAAGAGTTCACGCTTAGCTTATGATTGATAATGAAGCTAGTTTGGCATCTGACCTGGGAGAGAGCCCTGAGCTCATAAGATCCTCGAGCCCGGGGCTCCCTCCCGTTTGCAGGGCGAGAGGGGAGTTTGAGCTCAGGTAGATCTTGAGGACCCCCCGCCCTCCTGCTGCTTATAAATTGCTATGAGGGTATGCTGATGGTGGGATTTGGGTATGGTGCTGATTTGTTCTAGTCAATTTATTTATGTTTATGTTTATTTATGTTTATTTATTTATTTATGTTTTGGACTGTGGGGGGAAACCGGAGGACCCAGGAAAACCCACAGAAGCACGGGGAGAACATGAACTCCGCACAGAAATGTCAACTGGCTGGGTAGAGGCCCTTACCAGAGGCATTCTTGCTGTGAGGCAACAGTGCTAGCCACTGGGCCGCCGTGCCGCCCTATTGAGGAAAAGGGAGGAGAGGGGGTGGAAGGAGGGATTCTTCAAGGCGAAGATGACTAAGGTAAGATGCTTTGGTTATTTATATTAAGTTGCGAATCGTCTGATTGATGGATCGTGCATTAATTGACTGTGGGCCAGCAGTTGTCAATCATAAGCACGTGCTCCTCTCGACATTAGTTTATAAATAAACTTCAATTAAAGCTCAGGTGAAATCTAAATTTGAGATTTAGATTTTGCTAGCTCACGTTGTTTTTCTTAAAGGATCACAAAACACCAAAACACATTTTTTTGTGCTGTTGACAGCCATATATGTGTCCCACGCTGCTATAAACACTACTAGGACACATATATTTCGCTAAGAAGTAAAAATTTGTTTTTGCATTATTTCCAGCAAATGTATTATTCTGAAATTTTTGAAGCTGCGTCATGGCGATTAGATCCTTGCGTGTATTCCAGCATGGAGAATGGACATCTGTATATATATATATATATATATATATATATATATATATACATATATATATATATATATATATATATATATATATATATTCATTCATTCATTTTCTCCTCGGCTTAGTCCCCCCATCAATCTGGGGTTGCCACAGCGGAATGAACCACCAACCCATCCAGCACATATTTTTACGCAGTGGATGCCCTTCCAGTCACAACATCTATACACACCCACTCACAAACGTACACTATGGACAATTTAGCCAACCCAATTCACCTATACCATATGTCTTTGGACTTGTGGGGGAAACCGGAGCACCCGGAGGAAACCCACGCAACCACAAGGAGAACATGCAAACTCCACACAGAAATGCCAACTGACCCAGCTGAGGCTCGAACCAGCAACCTTCTTGCTGTGAGGCGAACAAGCTACCCACTAGGCCACCGTGGCACCATGTTTGCGATTGCAACCAGTCTTTTTTTTGCAACCAGGGACCCATGTGACATCATGTGTGACATAGGCTGGTAATTCGTCTATTGACTGGGCGGGAGCCTTGGGCTCAAGTATCTCCAAGCTCAGGGTTCTCTCCTGGGACAGCATGCCAAACTTGCTATAAACGCGAAGCAAATCTAAGTGGGAACTCTTGAATTGGCTTTTTCTGTGCTCAAATTGCCACGTTTACTCAAATGGATTAAGTTCACACTACTCATTAGGGTTAGTTTTCTCAAATGGTTTGAGTTACCTTCATTTTTTGGGTTTTACTGTGTAGTATTCAGCTTAAAGTGACATTTAAAGGCTTAAATAGGTTAATTAGGCAAGTCATTGTATAACAGTGGTTCTGTGGACAATCAAAAAATACATATTGCTTAAGGGGGCTAATAATATCAACCTTAAAATGGTTTAAGAAAAATAAAAAAAACTGCTTTCATTCTAGCTGAAATAAAACAAAAAAGACTTTCTCCAGAAGAAATAATATTATAGGAAATACTGTGAAAATATCCATGCTCTGTTTAACATCATTTGGGAAATATTTGAAAAAGAAATCACAGGAGGGTTCTACCCTTCTGTCTTGGACAGTGCTTATGCCCCATGGAGAGACCTTGGATTGGATTCATTTGGTGATCTTTACATAGATGGTGTTTTTGCCTCTTTTGGACAGTTGACCTCTCAATTTTAAAGTCCCTAAAGTTAATTTTTTCAGATACATACAAATTCGAGATTTTGTGTGCAAAAAAATTGTTCACTTTCCAAATGCTCCTCCTGCTTCAGATCTAGACACTACACTGGGCATAGATCCCTGTGCAAAAGGTTCAATTTCGAAATTATTTAATATAATTGTTAATCTGCAATTTTCTTCTGATAACTTACGGACCACCTGGTCTCAAGACATTGGAATTGACATTAACGAGGAGACATGGAAAACGGTCTTGAACAGAGTAAACTCTTCCTCAATCTGTGCACGTCACAGGCTAATACGATGCAAGGTAGTGCATAGAGCTCACTGGTCCAAGAGCAGGCTAGCTCGCATCAACCCCTCTATTGACCCTGAGTGCGACAGGTGTCATTCTGGTTCAGCTACTTTGATTCATATGTTTTGGTCCTTTTCCCAGAGATGGGTTGTGGCTGGAAGAGCATCCGCTGCGTAAAACAAATGCCGGATAAGTTGGCGGTTCATTCCGCTGTGGCGACCCCGGATTAATAAAGGGACTAAGCCGAAAAGAAAATGAATGAATGAATGAATGTTTTGGTCCTGTCGTTCCCTGCTTTCTTTTTGGAGACAAATTTTCCTATCGCTATCGGCTATTACCACTGTCGATATCCCACCATGTCCAATTATTGGTTTATTTGGGGTTCTTCCGCCCGACCACACTTTACCCTCTCATTTTACCCTCACTTTACCCTAACCCTTTTAGCTAGGCGATTAATTCCTCTGAACTGGAAGAGCCCTCACCTTCCCTCTCACAAATGTTCTTTATTTTATGAAGCTAGAGAAAATTAGGTACTCTCTTCACCGACCTAGCACTATTTTTATTAAATTATGGGAACCACTTCGCAAGCATGTCCAAACTCTTCAGCTTGACCCTGCTCCTTTTGATTCCCCCCAATTTGAAGTCCCCACCCCCCAATTATCAGCTTGGTACTAGATACTAGTTCTAGGCTTATTTCTTCTGTATATAAGATTGCACTAGTTTATTTTTTTTTTATTATTTATTTATTTATTTATTTATTTATCTATTTATTTATTTATTTATTTATTTATTTATTTATTTATTTATTTATTTATTTATATTTTTTGTTATTTATTTGTTGTTATTATTATTATTATTATTATTGTTATTATTTTTGCTCAAAATACTCTTCAGTGTATTTGCTTATTGTTACATGTTGATGTTGTCCTTTTTGTATATTTTTATTTATTTATTTATTTAT
>CAIGQQ010034485.1:5358258-5371722 GCA_903798035.1 Danio albolineatus | reverse complement strand
ATATGTATATATATATATATATATATATATATATATATATATATACACATTCACTGGCCACTTTATTAGGTACACCTTACTAGTAGGTTGGACGCACTTTTGCCTTCAGAACTGCCTTAATCCTTCATGGCATAGATTCAACATGGTACTGGAAATATTCCTCCGGGATTTTGGTTCATGTTGACATGATAGCATCACATGGTTGCTGCAGATTTGTACGTCCATGATGTGAATCTCCCGTTCCACCACATCCCAAAGGTGCTCTATTGGATTGAGACTTGGTGACTGTGGAGGCCATTTAAGTACAGTGAACTCATTGTCATGTTCAAGAAACCAGTCTGAGATTATTCATGCTTTATCACATAGCCCGTTATTTGCTGGAAGTAGTCATCAGAAGATGAGTACATTGTGGTCATAAAGGGATGAACATGGTCAGCAACAATACTCAGGTAGGCAGTGGTGCTGAAACAATGCTCAATGGGTACTAATGCACCCAAAGTGTGCCAAGTAAATATCTCCAACACCATTACACCATCATCACCAGCCTGAACCGTTGATACAATTCAGGATGAATCCATGCTTTCATGTTGGTAATGCCCAATTCTGACCCGACCACCCAAATGTTGCAGCAGTAATCGAGACTCATCAGACCAGGTAACATTTTTCCAATCTTCTATTGGCCAATTTTGCGGAGCCTGTGCCAATTGTAGCCTCCGTTTCCTGTTCTTAGCTGACAGGAGTGGCACTCGGTGTGTCTTCTGCTGCTGTAGCCCATCCGCCTCAAGGTTGGGCCTGTTGTGTGTTCAGAGATGCTCTTCTGCAGACCTCAGTTGTAACAAGTGGTTATTTGAGTTACTGTTGCCTTTCTATCAGCTGGAACCAGTCTGGCCATTCTCCTCTGACCTCTGTCAGCAACAAGACATTTGTGCCCACAGAACTGCCGCTCACTGGATATTTTCTCTTTTTCAGACCATTCTCTGTAAACCCAAGAGATTGTTGTGCGTGAAAATCCCAGTAGATCAGCAGTTTCTGAAATGCTCTGACCAGCCCGTCTTGCACCAACAACCATGCCACGTTCAAAGGCACTTAAATCACCTTTCTTTCCCATTCTGGTGCTCAGTTTGAACTGCAGCAGATAGTCTTGACCATCTCTGCATGCCTAATGCATTGAGTTGCTGCAATGTGATTAGCTGATTACAAACTTGAGTTAACAAGCAGTGGGACAGGTGTACCTAATAAAGTGGCCGGTGAGCATCTATATAACTATCAATAAATATTTTTACTTAAAGATTTGGTATCACTTTATTTTGATGGTCCCTTCCACGCATTTTGGTGAACTGAAGTTACATTGCATCTACATGCCACCTAATTCTCATTAGATTATAAGCAGACTGTTAGGTTGGGTTTAGGGTTAGTGTAAGTTTCTTATAGTCAGTTAAATGTGTTGAAGAAACAGTATCAGAAGATATTAAGCAGACAGTCTACTAATACTCAAATGAGAAGAAGTTGACATGTAGTAATGCAGCTCTTAGTCAACAAAATGAGCAAAAGGGACCGTTAAAATAAAGTGTTACCAAAGATTTTTCTTTCCCAGATTGATGCCTCTCGTACATTGTCTTATTGCTGTGCCTGGGTCATATCTGGTAAAAAAAAAAAAAAAAAAAAAACATAAATAATAATTGCTGATTGAAGTGTATATATATATACTGTATATCTATTAATTGTATCTTTAATGTGAATAGAGAAAAGAGCGGAATATAAAATATTGTAACCTTTTAAAACGAGAAAAAACATTAACTTATAGCTTACATATAGGTACAACAAAAATAAGAGAATGTTTTCCTTATTTGAAGTGATTTTATAACAGTATATTATCCCAAATAACCATGAATATATTACTAAGACACAAAGGCTAAACCAAATAAACATACTGTACGTGTATAATATAAAGCTCATTATTATTTTTGTGTCCCTGTAGACACCGGCTTGCTATACTGTAGCTCTCCCTAAATGCACAGCTGTGAAGAGGCTATTTTTACAGCCCCAGTGTATTCTGGGATATCTTGACGCCCTGCATCAGCACGTGTTTCCCGGGCTGGGAGTGAGCTGATGATATTATTACTTATTATTGAAATAACCTAGCGCCACCTGTCTCTCAGCGCCGCTGCCAAAGTATATACCTATAAAGCGCCTCTCCTCACCAACCATCACACATGTAGCGCTGGATTCAATATTGACTGAACACCCATTTCCCAACACTGGAATTTTACGGTTCATTCATTCATTTTCTTTTTAGCTTAGTCCCTATATTAATCCGGGGTCGCCACAGCGGAATGAACCGCCAACTTATCCAGCACGTTTTAAGCAGTGGATGCCCTTCCAGCCGCAACCCATCTCTGGGAAACATCCATTCACACTCATTCACACGCAGACACTATGGACAATTTAGCTTCCCAATTCACCCTGTACCGCATGTCTTTGGACTTGTGGGGGAAACCGGAGCACCCGGAGGAAACCCATGCAAACGCAGGGAGAACATGCAAACTCCACACAGAAATGCCAACTGACCCAGCTGAGGCTCGAACCAGCGACATTCTAGCTGTGAGGCAACAGCACTACCTACTGCGCCACCGCGTCGCCAATTTTACGGTTATTTACTTAAATTTTTAAGTTAATCTCAGAGCTCCTCACTTGATAAAATAAAGGTTTTGATGAACGAATGAAAAATAAAGGACTGATGATGAACACCTGCTGTTATTAAGCAGAAACACAGAAAAGAAAAACAAAACTACAACTGACTTCAGTCACAGCCTTAGATGAAATCAGTTAAAATATATACACATTGAATCTCTCAAAATCTCAGCAGAGGATCAACTCGATCCCTAAGCAACTCCACCAACAGCAGCTTTACTTCTGACCAACCTGTTTGTCCTTATTTAAAGAGGGACTAAATATTCTCTGAACTGAGTAAGTTTTACTCTGAGGATTTTGCTGTGCACAGCGGAATAAACCGCTAACTTATTCAACATGTTTTACACAGTGGATGCCCTTCCAGCTACAACCCAGTACATTTAATAATGTTAAAGAGGTTTAATATGTATTAAAAAGATTATAAACCTTAGTATTTCATGGGTGAGTGCATATTCTGTGCTTACGAATGGCTGTGTTTAAATTTCTGTCATGATTCATCTGGTGCAAACAGCCAAATTGCTCATCACAGCGTCATGTATCATGTAAGGACACGCGGTTACAATGTAACCTGCTCACCTAATGTTTACATTCATAATATTTATATGATTTGCTAATTAATAAACTTATGTGAAACTGAACAAGCTCTCATTTCAGAGTCTGCTACTGTCCACCGGAGGTCGCATTTCAGTCACGGAGGCATGCTTTCAGAGCCTTTCTGAATGAATGAATGAATCAATGAATGGAATACGCCAAGGCAACCCGAGGTGCTGAAATATAATTGGCTAACTGGCATTGAGCGGGTTAAAATGACCAAAACAAAGACAGCATTCCGGCACGGAAAACACATTTTCCAAGCAGAATATCTGACTTCAGCATTGTTTTTCAGATAAACAACAATGTTCACTTGACATGTTTCTTAAATATCTGCAAACATATTATTCTATTTTTATGCTTTAAAAGAGTTTAAAACTTAAATTCAGCATCTTTAAAACATCTATAATAATTGTAAAAAATAAAGCAGACTACTTTATTTAGGATTTCGCCTATTGCGGGTTATTTTTAGAACGTAACTCCTGCAAATTACAAGGGACCACTGTACTGTAAATATAACATTTGGTTGGCAGCTCTTATCCCTAGATATCATGTTGAACCTAATGAGTTTTGGGTCAAATATTTAGAAACACTTCAACTCAACACATCTGACGAGTTCTCCATCACAACGAAGCCTCTGATACATTGACAAAAGCATGAATGTTGCTGTTTTTGCATGACGGGGCACACCATTTACAAGCTAATCCCTATAATTTTGGGTAACAGTGTCTGACAAATCTAAATTTACTTCAGGAAATACAAGCACTTGCAATTGTGGCTACCTTCTCTCCAATGCACCCCATCACGCCGCACCTTCTAAGAAAACACAGTGTCAGGCAAATCGCATCTGCATGTTTGGATAGAAGCTGGTGCCAGAGCAGTTGAGCAGATCCACCACCTCATCCATCAGAGCTGCAGAAAGGCCTGGCCAGAAGCTGACCATAGCGGCAAGCCAGGCCACCTGCCCCTGACTAAAACACTTCTGATGCTAGATATTAGTCCAAACATAAACCTCATTCATCATCACCAAAAGCAAGAAACGTGAATGAAAGTGCTTGCAGACAGCAACAGGGTGTTGACTGGCACTATAGCCTTCGACTGTAACCGTGACTTCACAATGAACAAAGAGCATTCTCTCGCTTTCAGCATTGACACATAACTTTACCACTCTCTGCGATCTCATGTGTTAATTCACACCACTGAGTAAGAGAATTTCAGAAAGCATAAGGAAGCTCAGTTATGCCAATGGGAAGCTTACAAGAAAAGGAACCCAGGCTCATTATGGATACCCTTGTATGCATTTCTGTAGATCGCGAAATATGTCCCAGGAGGTTAGTTTTCTTACAGTTTTCTTACAGAGGCTGCTGTGTATTCTTTTTCTGATCTCAAATTTCTCTTGCAAGTGCCATTCGGGCCTGCTGTTCTCGTGTAAATCCACCAGAGGCCGCAGTCGACTGACTGACTCATCCCCACCCACCTCCTTCCCTAAACCCAACCGATAGTGTTTTCTAAAGCACAGTTTGACCTGTCCACCCCTTCCCTAAACCCAACCGACAGTGTTTTGAAAAGCAATCCAGAAAAAGAAAAGCCCTTGCCTGATTTTTACCACGTTTTCAGATCTTACCATGTTCTCACCATATTATTACTTGTTTATTTTATTTTTTGGCTTCTGTTTTTGTCTTACAGTACCTGCTTTCTGGAATCGTTCTTCGCTGGATTCAAACCCATCATCATGATCAACTCCTCTCTGCACTCTCAGAAATAAAGGTACAGGAGCCGTCACTGGGGTAGTACCTTTTAAAAAAGAATACCCAAAGAGTCCACAGTGGTACCTCAAAGGTTATATTAGTCCCTAAATGTACCTAAAAAGTACTTTTGAGGTACCATCACGGACCCTTCAGGTGCAGCTCCTGTATCTTTATTTCTGAGAGTGTGCATCTCTCAGAGCACACTCTGACTGACCCATGAGTCCAACGAGGCAATTCAACCAAAGCTTAATGCTAAAACAGCTATCATCATAACACTATTTATCAATATGAGACTCTTTTTGGTTTCTCGGAAACTTTAGAACCGAAAATGAGCTGGGACCTTTGTTTTTGTTTACATCCCTCAAAATGGTCTATTTCCAACCCAAGCTCATTATTGATAAGTACCCCATATACATTTCTGGAGATCGCAAAATACGTCCCAGGAGGTATGTCTTTTTACAGTTTTTGTTTTTGCAAATCCACCAGAGGCCGCTGTTTACGCTTTTTCAGATCTCGGATTTCTCTTGCTAGAACCATTCGGGCCTGCTGTTCTTAAATCCACCAAAGGCCGCTGTCAAACGATTACCCCTCCCGCCTCCTTCCCTAAACCCACCTGATATATGTTTTCAAAAGCACAGATTGACCCGATCACCCTTTCACTAAAGCAAAACGACAATGTTTTTAAAAGAATTCCAAAAAAAGAAAAGCATCACCACGTTTTCAGATTTTACCACATTCTCACCCTGTTATTTACTTCTTTATTTTATTTTTTGCTCTTTATTTTTGTTTTACCAGCTTTCTGGAACCGTTCTTCACCAGACTCGAACCCTGTTGTCATGGTCAACTTTACTTCACATCTCAAGTCCGCTAATGTACGCAGCAAGCCACTGTGCTAACTGGTAACAGCGGAAAAGCTGTCCATACAGAGGTAAGTGATCAGCTGGTAGTGTGAGAAGCCATCAGCAGCATCCCGTATCATTCGTTTAAAGAGCCCCTATTATGGGTTTTTGAAAATGAGCTTGCATGCAGTGTGTAACACAGCTCTAAGTGAAGTGAAATGTCCAGCTAATGCTTAAATCTGAAAGTGCACAGCGTTTAAAACTATTGATTCATCCATAAAAGAGTCGACTCATAGTTCCTCAAACGAATCGCCGTGCTTACGAGTCTTTAGCCGTTTCGGCATGACGTGAACACGAAACATAAGCCCTGGGAGATTCGAAACCCCCAACCCTGCCCACAAACAACAGCGGTGAGCAAAAGTTGCCAGATTGGGCGGTTTTGAATTTGATTGTGCAGGTAAAAACCTTTTGGATAGTGTTTGGACTGGAATCAGCCAGCTACATCTGGCAACACAGAGAAGAGCACTGTGCTCGGCTGGATATTGGAAGTGTGCAGATGAACCAGAGATGAGACTGTGAAGAGTCAGTGGTTGAGGTTTATTTCTGCAGAAATGCCTCAGCATTATAGCCCAGCCTTGTGCTGTGTTCCCTCTGAGGAGTGCTTCTGAAATCTACACACTTACAACGGAGGATTCGGAGCACCGGGACAGTTCCTGGCCTGCTATCCAACAAGTGAGTAAGTGTGATTTAAAACGGTTGCCTCATTGTTTTCTCCAGCTTGTAAATGATGTATTTAATTGTGTTTTGTAACTTGTAACCGCTTGTAGTGTCTCTGGTTAACTTCTATTCTCATATCGCGTCTAAAAGCACATTGTAAACGCGATGCGTGCTGCTTTGTTTACGGATTGAAATGCGTTTATGAGCTCGTGTTCCTCTGCTGTTTGTCGTTGCTATTGCTACATCAGCTCTCCTACACACATGCGGCGGTCCTGCTTCATAATGGTTCAGCTGTTACTGCTGTGTGCACTAATACTGAATGTGTGTCACTGTTTTTACTTCTGGTTAAGAATAGAGCTGGGAATTTGCTGGGAGACCGGGGGGGTTAGTTTCGGGGGTGAGGTGTCTGAAATACTGGCGACTCCCGATAAAAACGAGTGTTGGCAGCAGATATGCTCACGCACACACTCTGACTACTTCAATATTGATAAGCCGTGGTGGGCATTCTCTCGCGCTGCATGATGTCGACCAATCGCAACAGACTGGGTCATCGGTCCAATCAGCGCAGTTTAGCATCGCGCTAAGAAGGTGTTTTGGAACAAATGTATCGCTGAACGATTCATATAAGAGTCGCTGGGATAATGAGGTAAAAATAAATGCATATTATAAGACAATGAAAGTGTTTTTTGACCATGCATGCATATTAGCCTGTTGTTGGAGACCCCCAAAACCAAAATATGACCCTTTTTAGTGTATAATGGGGGCTCTTTAAAGATGAACTGCAGCTCTGCCTACATATCTCACGCTCTCCAGAAATGTATGCGGTGGTACGTTTTCACAATGAGCCTGTGTTTTTTTTATTTCTGAGAGTGTACAGCCCTAATACCAAACCAACTAAAATCACCTAGTGAAGTGTGAACGTGGCTTTAGACGCATGGCAGTGATATGACAGCATGGCACACCGAGGCTGTGGTCGGGTCTAGAGGATGCAAGATTAAAGGGCAGGCCGAGCAGCACGGCATTGTTGTGATTTAATAGGCCTGAATATGAGCCCTTTTTGAAGTGGAGATCTTTAAGAGCACAGACAGAGGCCCCTGGCAGACAAGCAGGCCTCTGAGCATGTAATTACGGGCAAGGGCAGGGCAGGGACCTGGTGGCGCAGGGCTTTGAAGAGCGCCGAGGTCGCCAGAGGTGAGGCCCGGGTCTGACAGCAGCGAGAAACACACAGAGAACTAATTCATCGGACCTTCCTCAAAAATCACCGCTTCTTAAAATCAGCCATCAAATCAACAGTTTTACGTCTCTTCTTCAAGTATGACCATACTGTGCGCAATTTAGTACTAAATAATTAGTACCTAAAACATGTCCAACATAATCTTGATCAAACATTCTGCACGAATTGGTGCAAATTATACATCAACGATTGAGGGGATGTTCATTTGTGTAATAGGTTACATGCTTCAGTTGATCAAATTGATGTATTTATTTCAATTACATACTGTATATCTAATTTATTAGAGTGGTGCAGTGGGTAGCATGATCGCCTCACAGCAAGAAGGTCGCTGGTTCGAGCCTCAGCTGGGTCATTTGGCATTTCTGTGTGGAGTTTGCATGTTCTCGTGGGTTTCCTCCGGGTGCTTCGCTTTCCCCCACAAGTCCAAAGACATGTGGTATAGGTGAATTGGGTTGGCTAAGTTATCCGTAGTGTATGAGTGTGAATGGGTGTGTATCAGTGTATGGATGTTTTCCTGAGATGGCTTGCAGCTGGAAGGGCATTTGCTGGGTAAAACATATGCGGTTGGCGGTTCATTCCGCTGTGGCGACCCCTGATTAAAAATGGGACTAAGCAGAAAAGAAAATGAAAGAATGAATGAAAATTCAAAAAGTGTTTTAGCCTAAAAATAGAGAGATGTACAGTGTTTGTTATGTTGAAGTGACAAAGACCGTTACTCAATAAGCTTTTTCATTTACGTTTTCATTTACATTTTACATATTGTATTTTTAACGGTAAATATCTGGCAACCACAGCTGTCAGTTTTTAATCGTAAATATTAGGGGATTTTATTTTACAGTGGACTGTCAAACAAATCAAAACGTTCTTTTCACCCCAACGCAGGTTAATAGGGCACTATAAAGGCTAAAGAACTTAATTCTTATATTTGCTTAATTTTTGCAGCCTAGGGCTACTTCTCACTATTGATTGTATCTTTTCTAAAACAGCAGTGTAAAATCATGTTTATTTCTAAGAAAACTAAAACAAACCAACAAAATTATAACTTAATTGAACACACCCTTTCACATCAGGTACAGTACACATATAGTACCGTCCTATTGTGGAAAGGCAAAGCTGAAAATCTATGATTAAAACGCCACCCAGCAGCCAAAAGCTGTTGGCGCATGTAAAAACCGCTGTGGCGGCATCAAGAACGGCGGTAAAACAGACATTTTGAACTAGAGACATCTGTATATATATATATATATATATATATATATATATATATATATATATATGGCTACTAAGAACGCGTGAGTGATCTAAAGTGGTGTCGCATCTTACTGCAGTATTGCGCGACAAAGCAGAACATGGTCTAACACAAGAAGGACATGACCAGCAGGGGGCAGTTATGTAACATAGTGAACATGTACTGCAGCAGCCAGAGTCACGTGAGCAAAAGCAGAGAGGTGTGACGCTCCGCTAAACATTCCTCCATGCAGGTCGTGCAAACCGGCCAAAGCAAGCTTAGCAAGCATATACTTTTTACTTGAGTAATTTTTTCATCGGCTATTTTTTTACTCTTACTCGAGTAACTTTTAAGATTGTAACTTTTACTTGAGTAAAAAATATCCGCAAGTACTTTTACTTGAGTATAGATTTTGGTTACTCCACCCACCTCTACCGTATGTGTCTATATAATGTAGGTGACATTTTTATTACATTTATTACATATTATCATATTACTATTCATTTATTTTTTTTAATTTTACTGAAAAATTGAGTCATTTGTAGAGTATTACAGCTGTTACGGCTGTTCTATAAAACAATTAAGCCAACAATGTTCCAAATATTACCATTTTACCAGTGGTGGAAAGAGTACTGAAAAACCATACTCAAGTAAAAGTTCCATTACTTGCCCAAAAATGTAGTGCAAGTAGAGTAAAAGTATCTGTTGTCGATATTACTCAAAGTATAAGTAAAAAGTAGAGCTTTTAAAAGTACTCAAGAGTAGTGAGTAGTGAGTATTACGCTGATGCGTTTACAGAATGTTACATTTACACATCCCTGCACAAACAACATGTGGTGTATTCTTCCTATTTTCGTTCGTTCCTTCCAACCTTCCTTCAATTATTTGTTTGTTCTCTCCTTCCTTCATTTATTCGTTTGTTCCCCCCTTCCTTCGTTCACTTGTTCATTCGTTCATATTTTTGTCCCTTCCTACATTAGGTCATTTTGTTCATTCATTCGTTCGTTCGTTCTTTCTTTCCTTCCTTCCTTAGTTTGTTCAGTCCTTCCTTCAATACTTCATTTGTTTGGTCTTTCCTTCTTTCCTCTCTTCATTTGTTCGCTCATTCTTTCATATTTTTGTTCCTTCCTTCATTAGGCCCTTTGTTCATTCATTCATTCGTCCGTTCCTTCTTTCCTTCCTTAGTCTGTTCAGTCCTTCCTTGAATCCTTCATTTATTTGGTTCTTCGATCCTTCCATCCATTCCTTGTTCGGTCCTTCTTTTTATTTGGCCCTTCCTTCCATTCTTCATTCGATCCATTTAGTGATTGTTTAAGGCTGTTTGGTGATTTCAGTCATCGTACAGTCGACATCCATCATTTTCAGTGACATCAGTCTATAAACAGTCTCTGGATCATTGCGTGTACAGATTTTGGACATCTTCTTGGACATTTGTAATGTTTCCCAAAGGTTTGCTGCATTTATAAAGCGCCCATGTCTTGAGGTTGTTCAGTATGATGTGATTTATTTTCTATGTGTGATTTCATTGGACAGGAATCACAGGACTGATTCTTCTACTTTAGACAATGACCACAGACAAGAAAGAAATAAAGTAGTGACTGCAGGTTAAAGGAAATTAGTGGAGTAAAAGTACCGATACTGCACTAAACATGTACTCAAGGGAAAGTAAAAGTCCCTATTTTTAAAACTACTCAGTAAATTACAATTCCTGAGAAAAACTACTCAATTACAGTAGTGCAGAGTATTTGTAATTAGTTAATTTACACCACTGCATTTGACAAACTGTACTAATAATGAATAACAATAATAATCAGACAATCAGACGTATTAAATTATATACAGAGTAAGGAGCCTGGTTCGCAAGAAACATTCCTAATACTGTACATTGTTTTTACTGTAGAGGTTTCTAATCCAGCACATCTACAAATGCACATAACGAGGTTAGAGGAATCTGATTAGAGCGTGGTTTGAAATTAGCCATGTATGTTATCAAATCAAACAACAGGATATATAATCAGAGAGGGGAGGGGCTCGGCTCCTTTATCGAATCAGAAGGCATCTGCGTCCGTGCCGGTGAGATGCCTTCTGTAGGCTAATGTGCTGCGTCTCCTCTAATCCGCTTTCTTTTATTTCTATGCTTTGTTTTATGTGTAATACCTGATCGCGAATAAAAATGACGTAATCGAATTTGATGTCGTTTATCGAACTTGATCCGGTTTTATTTTTGCTGGGTGATAAATTGGGAAAATGTTGATGGCAGAATGTGCACGCGAGAGAGAAAGAGGTGTGTGTGTGTGTGTGTGTGTGTGTGTGTGTGTGTTTGTGTTTGTGTTCAGCGGAGATCCTCCAGTTCATAATATGAAATTGAGCAGAATATGAAATTGTTGAACGTGAGGGTACTGCCGTGTCCCCATAGCCTGAGTAACCCACTGAAGTTCAGCTGTCCTTAATCTCCTTTAATGTCATAAACTCAACCCTAACTGAAAATTATTTCCAAAATCAGAGGAGATTAATAGTTCTGTAAAATAATAAATAAATAAATAAATAAATAAATAAATGAATGAATGAATGAATGAATGAATAAATGTTACTGGCAGTGGTGGAATTAGTACTGAAAAATCATACAGTATAAGTACTATTTATTCATTCATTCATTTTCTTGTCAGCTTAGTCCTTTTATTAATCTGGGGTCGCCACAGCGGAATGAACCGCCAACTTATCCAGCACATGTTTTACGCAGCAGATGCCCTTCCAGCCGCAACCCATCACTGGGAAAACATCCATAGACACTCACTCACACACTTACTCTAGGGTCAATTTAGCTCACCCAATTTTACCTGTACCGCATGTCTTTGGGCTTGTGGGGGAAACCGGAGCACCCGGAGGAAACCCACGCCAACATGGGGAGAACATGCAAACTCCACACAGAAACGCCAACTGACCCAGCCGAGGCTCGAACCAGCGACCTTCTTGCTGTGAGGCGATGGTGCTACCCACTGCACCACCGTGAGGCCTAAAAGTACTATTACTTGCCTAAAAATGTAGTGCGAGTAATCTGAGTATCAAAGTAAGAGTAAAAAGTAGGCCTTTCAAAAGTACTCAAGTGAGTAGTGAGTATTACGCTGTAAAAAGCTGATGCATTTACAGCACATGTAATTTGTGTATGTGTGTAAACTTAACATTCTGCATTTAGTTATTGCCCAGCAGGCACACAACATCATAAGACGTTAATATTAGGTTAGATTTAGGTCGTGAGGTCAGATGACCAAAATTCAATGTCTAGCCAGTGTCTAATGACAATGTTATTTTGACTTCCAATAATGACATCAAATGATGTTGATAATTGATTGATTTTAGGTTGTGTTAATGAGTGACCAAAACCCAACGTCGAGCCGACATTTAAATCAACGTCATATTGACGTCAAATACTGACATTTATTCATTAGGTATGGCAACCTAAATCCAACATCTGATAATGTCCACACAACGTTAAGCTGTAACATCTTTAGAAGTTGATATTTGGTTGATTTTAGGTTTATATATATATATATATATATATATATATATATATATATATTCAATTTCAATATATACATATATGGGGAAAAAGTGGTTGTAGGTGCCAAATGGGCTGGTCTTAATATTTCAGAAAATGCTGATCTCCTGGGATTTTCATGCACAACCATCTCTTGGGTACACAGAGAATGGTCCAGTAGTGGCAGTTATGTGGGTGCAAATGCCTTGTTGATGTCAGAGGAGAATGGCCAGACTGGTTACAGCTGATAAAAAGGCAACAGTAACTCAAATAAGCACTCGTTACAACAAAGGTCTGCAGAAGAGCATCTCTGAACGCACAACAGGTCCAACCTTGAGGCAGATGGGCTACAGCAGCAGAAGACCAGGCCGGGTGCCACTCCTGTCAGCTAAGAACAGGAAACTGAGGCTACAATTGTCATAGGCTTATCAAAATTGGACAATTGAAGATTGGAAAAACGTTGCCTGGTCTGATGAGTCTCGATTTCTGCAGCAACATTCAGACGGTAGGGTCAGAATTTGGCATCAACAACATGAAAGCATGGATCCATCCTGCCTTGTATCAACGGTTCAAGCTGGTGGTGATGGTGTAATGGTGTGGGGGATATTTTCTTGGCACACTTTGGGCCCATTAGTACTAATTGAGCATTGTGTCAACACCACAGCCTACCTTCACGCACGTATTCTTACACTACAGCCAATTTAGGTTCGTTTAATTCACCTATGACAAATAGCCCAAATAAATTGTTTACAGCCACTTAACGTAAAAATAATTAAGTAAATCCAAGGAATCAGCTTTGAATTATTTTTTTCAGATAATATTCATAAAAGAGGTAGACTTTTTTCTTAGAAATTACAATAAATATAATTACACATATAATG
>CAIGQQ010034485.1:5302196-5354696 GCA_903798035.1 Danio albolineatus | reverse complement strand
ATCACATTTCATGTCCAACATTAGCTTGTTGATCGGCTGATTTATTGCGCAGAGGAGGAACATAATGTAAAAAGATAACATAGTAATGGAACGCATACAAAGCTTGCTCGTTTGTGTGGCTTCACAATAGCCTAAAGCATTATCATTCCAATCTTAATCCCTGCTCGTCTCCACAGCCTCAGTCACCAGTGTCTTATTACTGCTCTGTTGGCATGGCTTCTGTGTGTGTGTGTGTTTCTGTGTGAGCGTGTGTGTTTCTGCCTGTCTTGCCATGCAGACCCGAAGTCTTACACTGCCCTCTGCAGCAACAAAAACAACATTCAGTTAAATTCACAGCATCCAAATACACTGGGAAGAAAATATTCATTGGCTTTGCTAAAGTTTTTAGCCCCCCTTTATACTTTTATCCCCCAATTTCTGTTTAACAGGACAAAGGGAATGCATTTCTAAACATAATAGTGGTGTAAATTAACTAATTACAAATACTCTGCACTACTGTAATTGAGTAGTTTTTCTCAGGAATTGTGATTTACTGAGTAGTTTTAAAAATAGGGACTTTTACTTTCCCTTGAGTACATGTTTAGTGCAGTATCGGTACTTTTACTCCACTACTTTCCTTCAACCTGCAGTCACTACTTTATTTCTTTCTTGTCTATGGTCATTGTCTAAAGTAGAAGAATCAGTCCTGTGATTCTTGTCCAATGAAATCACACATAGAATGTAAATCACATCATACTGAACATCCTCAAGACATGGGCGCTTTATAAATGCAGCAAACCTTTTGGAAACATTACAAATGTCCAAGAAGATGTCCAAAATCTTTACACGCAATGACCCAGAGACTGTTTATAGACTGCATGTGACTGAAAATGATGGATGTCGACTGTATGAGGACTGAAATCACCAAACAGCCTTAAACAATCACTAAATGGAACGAATGAAGAATGGAAGGAAGGGCCAAATAAAAGGAAGGACCGAACAAGGAATGGAAAGAAGGATCAAAGAACCAAATAAGTGAAGTTTCATAAACTAATTTCGAGAGGAGCATGTGATATGATTAAGCACGCCTGGCTGATCATCTGTAATCAGCAATAATCCAATCAGAGCAATCCAAGCTTACTATAAACGGATCAGTTTTTTCCCTACTATATCTTCGTTTTGGAAGAACCCCCCCTTCCACCCCATCTCCTCCTTTTTTCTCTCTTTTCAAAGGGGGAGCCTTCGAGACCTATCTGATCTCGGATCCCCTTATATGCTTATTGACTGGGCGGGAGCCTTGGGCTCAAATATCTCCGAGCTCAGGGTTCTCTCCCGGAACAGCATGCCAAACATGCTGTAAACGTTAAGCATATCTAAGGGCGAACTCTTAAAATGAAGGATTCAAGGAAGGACTGAATAAACTAAGGAAGGAAAGAAGGACGGAACGAACGAACGAATGAACAAAGGACCTAATGAAGGAAGGAACTAAAATATAAAAAGAAAGAATGAGCGAACAAATGAAGGGAGGAAAGAAGGAAGGACCAAACGAATAAAGGAAGAAATCAAGGAAGGACGGAACAAACTAAGGCCCCGTTTACACTAATGCGTTTTCGTTTAAAAACATATACGTTTTGCTACGCTTACGCCATCCGTCCACACTACACCAGAGTTTTCGAGCCCCGAAAACAGAGCGTTTTGGAAACGCTGGAGAGGCCGTTTTCATTCTAAAACGCTGCTGCTCCGTTTCAGTGTGGAGCTATTTAAACTATTTAAACTAGGAGCTATTAAAACTATTTAAACTAAACTACTTAGTCTTTACTTGAGTGGTCTACAGTCTATTATTCTGAACCCTGTGAAATGTAACAGAAATCTGATATATGCCAATTTACGCAAATTACATAAATTACAGAGTTTAGAGTAGGATTCCCCCTCAGCTTTGGCATATTAATATTACAAAGAATAATATATAATGATTCCCCCTCAGGATATTTACAGTGTGTGCATCTGTGTGTTCATATGAACATATATCAGGTAAAACCTAATATAAACTGGCTGTCTGTATTGAACTCGACACTTTTTATAGTTCCCATACGTGTTCCTATTTAAGTAAATATTTATATAATATGTGGCGCTATAATTCTTGAGATATTTTACTCAGTAAGAAAACCCCCAGAAAAGATTGATACTTTTACTTAAGGATCGATCCTTTTGATACATTCCCAGTATCGAAAATATTTATCTAACGCTTCTTTTTCACTCAGGTTAATGAACTGATTCTTTCATTATATACAGCGGAAGGATATTATAGTTCCCATTCGTGTTCCTATTTAAGTAAATATTTATATAATATTTGGCGCTATAATTATTGAGATATTTTACTCAGTAAGAAAACCCCCAAAAAAGATCGATACTTTTACTTAAGGACTATACTTTATAGGCTGAACATAAACAAACAATTTATATTTAGTAACATTCAACCTATCTTGTTCGTTTAAATTCAACCCATATACAATGTTTACGACCATAAAAAATGTTAGTAAATCCACTGAATACTTTTCTCAGCGTATGTCAGAAGCTGTGGCACACTATCGCCAAAAAGAGCTCAGGTATCGCTCTGCTAATTTTAGCTCAGTTTTAAAAAAATCTTTAACAAGGGTCATAAATCTGAGCAGTAACTCAAGCTTTTTTTTTTCCACCAAGGATGAAAGACTCGGACTGAAACGGTTGAAGACAAACATGGCGGCTGAAATGTGTGTTTGCGTTACGATCCTCCAAGGCAACCAAAACAACAAATACACACTGGCTGCTCTCAGCCCGACGTCTCACAACATTAATAACGTAACCGCTATTTTTTTCTTACACAGTGGATCCCTCTCACATTAATAACGAACTACCTCACGAGGTGGATATAAACTTCACCAGAGGAAACCTGCAGAGAGGGACTTTTCCAGCTGCACGGGACGGTAACATGATACCCAGCCTCTTTCCCTTCAGCAGCGAAGAGCGTCCCATGTGAGAAACACATCAGAGGAGAGAGAGAGAGTAGAATAAACTTGAGTTTGAGTTTGAAAAATAGTGCGTATAAATCACATTTAACTTTTAATACAATAAATAAATAATCAATTCTTCATATTAACATTGCTCTTTTAAAGAGCCCCTATTATACATTAAATAGGGTCATATTTTGGGTTTGGGGGTCTCCAACAGCAGACTAATGTTCATGCATGGTCAAAAAACACTTTCATTGTCTTATAATACGCATTTATTTTTACCTCATTATCCCAGTGACTCCTATATAAATCATTCAGTGATTCATTTGTTCCAAAACCCCTCCTTAGCGCGATGCTAAACTGCGCTGATTGGACCGATGACCCAGTCTGTTGCAATTGCTCGACATCATTCAGCGCGAGAGAATGCCCACCACGGCTTATCAATATTGAAGTAGTCATAATGTGTGCGTGAGCATATCTGCCAACACTCGTTTTTCCCGGGAGTCGCCCGTATTTCAGACACCTCACCCCCGAAACTAATCACCCGGTCTCCCAGCATATCACTCTATTCTTAACCAGAAGTAAAAACAGCGACACACATGCAGTATTAATGCACACAGCGGCAACAGCTAAACCATTATGAAACAGGACCGCCGCACGTGTGTAGGAGAGCTGATGTAGCCATAGCAACGACAAACAACAGAGCAACACGAGCTCACAAACGCATTTTAATCCGTAAACAAAGCGGCATGCATTGCGTTTACAACATGCTTTTAGACGCGATATGAGAATACAAGTTAACCAGATACACTACAAGCGGTTACAAGTTACAAAACACAATAAAAATGCATCATTTACAAGCTAGAGAAAACAATGAGGTAACCGTTTTAATCGCACGCACTCACTCTTGCTGGATAGCAGGCCAGATTCACAGTCAGGCCACCGGGCAATGTCCCGGTGCTCCCTATGACTAGTCCATGCATACATCAATAGTCTTTTCTGCTCCTTCCTTTAACAAACAGTCGACGAATCCTCCGTTGTAAGCTTGTAGATTTCAGAAGCACTCCTCAGAGGGAACACAGCACAAGGCTGGGCTATAATGCTGAGGTATTTCTGCAGAAATAAACCTCAACCACTGACTCTTCACAGTCTCATCTCTGGTTCATCTGCACACTTCCACTAATATCCAGCTGAGCACAGTGCTCTTCTCTGTGTTGCCAGATGTAGCTGACTGATTCCAGTCCAAACCCTATCCAAAAGGGGTTTACCTGCACAATCAAATTCAACATCGCATAACGGAGTTGCTGCAGATTTTTTTGGCTGCACATCCATGATGCAAACCTCAAGTTCCACCACATCCTAAAGGTGCTCTATTGGATTGAGGTCTGGTGACTGTGGAGGCCATTTGAGTACAGTGAACTCATTGTCATGTTCTAGAAACATCTGAGATGATTCACTCTTTATGACATGGTGCGTTATCTTGCTGGAAGTAGCCATCAGAAGATGGGTACACTGTGGTCATAAAGGAATGGACATGGTCAGCAACAATACTCAGGTAGGCTTTGGTGTTGACACGATGCTCAATTGGTACTAATGGGCAGAAAGTGTGCTAAAAAAATATCCTCCACACCATTACACTACCACCACCAACCTGAACTGTTGATACAAGGCAGGATGGATCTATGCTTTCATGTTGCTAGCACCAAATTCTGACCCTACCATCTGAATGTCGCTGCAGAAATCGAGACTCATCAGACCAGGCAACATTTTTCCAATCTTCAATTGTCCAATTTTGGTGAGCTTGTGTGAACTATAGCCTCAGTTTCCTTTGTATTAGCTGACAGGAGTGGCACTGAGTGTGGTCTTCTGCTGCTGTAGCCTATCTGCCTCAAGGTTGGACGTGTTGCGAGTTCAGAAATGCTCCTCTGCATACCTCGGTTGTAACGAGTGGTTATTTGAGTTACTGTCACCTTTTTTATCAGCTGGATAAAGCCATTCTCCTCTAACCTCTGGCATCAAAAACGCATTTGCACCCACATAACTGCCGCTCACTGAATAATTTCTCTTTGTCAGACCATTCTTTTTTTTTTTTTGAGTCTTTTATGAAATGAAAATGATAATTTAATATCAAGCATCTTTCAGCATTTCTAAGAACTCTTCGCTTAGATTTAGCCTGTATTTTTAGTCTTTTTTTCTCTCCTCAAGTGAATCTCATACTGACTAAAATGTTACCTATACACGCTGTTCATAATATTCAGGTCTGGACTCTGTGGAGGCCACTTCATGATTATCTTTGTTTTGTTAGCTGTATTTCTCTCCAAATATGACTTCATTACATTAGCAGTATGTTTAGGGTCATCGTCATGCTGAAAAATACAATTATTACAAGTTAAGTACTTGTATATGGAAGTTTCCCGGCGATGGTTTGCAGCTGGAAGGGCATCCGCTGCGTGAAACTTGTGCTGGATAAGTTGGCGGTTCATTCCGCTAAAGCGACCCCAGATTAATAAAGGGATTAAGCCAAAAAGAAAATGAATGAATGAAGTTAGGTGCTTTCTAGTAGGAATTACATGACCTGTCTGTAATTTTCAGCATTCACAATCCCATCAATTCAGGCAGTACTGCCAACAGCTCTGTCAGAAATTCAGATCAAACTAAGACAGAAGCTCCTTCTTACATATATCTATAATTCTTTCTTTCATGTCATGTCAATTAGACCGAAATAATCCAACTATAACCTGTATTTTCTGGTTGTTTCTTAATAAAGAGATTGAGAAGTAATATATAATGTCATTATACCCTCACTAAAACGGCAAATGTAACTGGGGGCCCAAAACTTCTGCACAGTATTGTATGTCTACAATGAATGAGGGGAAAAAACGAGAGAAAGAGAGACTCGTCTGAACCCTCAGGCCTCTCTTCTTCCTCTTCTAAACCGCAGCCATGCACTTTCCTCTGAAGCTCAGTCTGAAGCTCCAACCGCTCTTCCAGCAGCCACAGCCTGACCACCAGATCATCTGGACTCTGACACAAACATGCAGATCCACAAACTGGTTTGCAGGGCTACGAAATACCATTGTGCATCATTCTTTTTTGCAATCTGTGACAAAGACTTGGACACACAGGTTTACTCTTATCTCTGACCTTTTATAAAATGCATTACAGCATGCAGATTACCAAGGCTTGTAATTATAAGGACACTGCAACATAATAATAATAATAATAATAATAATAAAACATATATTAAAAATAATAAAAACACACTGCACGTTCTCTATTTTTTTTCTATAAATTTGCTAATTAAATATTTGCATTAAAGGGGACCTATTCTCCCCCATTTTACAAGATGTAAAATAAGTCTGGTGTCCCAAAATACCACACAAATAACTCTGAAACTGCCCCTTTTCAGGTTTTGATTCTAATTGTGCCATTTTGGCGACTGTCACTTTAAATTCAAATGAGATTGTGCTCTTTTCAAAAGAGGGCGGAGCTACAAATGCCTGTGTGTCAGCGTAGTGGCAGATTCAAAACAAGACTACCGTCCTATACTAACGAGGGAGAGATCATGACTAATGTGTGGGGCTTTCCCCCTTCTAGTGACACGTACAAAGGGAGAATGTCAATCAAAGTGTTTCTGCAGACCAGATCCAGTGTGATTATGTCACGGTTGTCAGGTGCATGCGCTCTGTCTGTTCACGTTTGTTGTTGTTACGTGGGTTTGTGTTGTGGCTTCCATGTGCTCCGATGCGTGTTTTGTTTACGTCATGTGTTCAGCTGGTCTATCAGCAGTTTCAGCTGATGGCTGTCAGATGCTGTGTTTCGTTTGTTTTCACCATGTCACCTTCCCCATGTGCTCCTTTGTTCCTATTCCCGCCGTTTGTTGATGTTCATTGTTTCCACCTGTATCCCACCCCTGTATGTAATCAGTTTAATGATCTCCTGTGTATTGATGTCCCTTTGTTCAGTTAGTTCCTCGTCCGGTATTCTACGTTGATGCTTGTTTTCACCCCATGTTCTTCCATGTAAGTGTTTAGCAAAAAATCGATGTATTTGATACTCCTGCGACCCTGTGCCTCCCTGAAGTAAACCCAGGTATTACATTGTCACTTAGCTCACCTATATTAGAGCGGAAAGCCAGGACATCATTGTCAGTTCGTTACACTGTTCTCATGATCTCTCTGTGTCTTGTCAGGATCAGCTTGGGCTGGCCTGCTAGATGTTCCTCTTGTGATTCCAGTGTCTAAGACTTTCGTCCACGCTGCTATCGCACTCTGTTGACTTATTTGTTGCACTCTTTATTAAATTAACAAACTCTCACTTGCATTTGAGTCCTTTTAGACTTGAATCTTACCTATCGTGACAGATTATAAAAAGTCAAATTAATTAATGTTCACCATTAGAAGCTGGCTATATTCAGACACTGTTTCCACACAACTGTGTTTAAACTCCTTATGAAGTGATTTTTGTGTAACAGGCCCCCATAAATTCTAATTGGGCTTTTTAATTCGAGTTCAAAGAAATTAATTTGCTTCAAACATTAGTAGTAACCAGTTCATGACAGTTGCTGTAGTCTTCATTCCTCTGTGTAATCTTGAGGACACCAGGGAGCCGATGGAGATCCAAAATATTTGCGAAGAGGTAGCTAACAAATTTTACTATAAGCTATTTGATAGGTGTCATTCACGCATAATCTCTCTCATGCATGCAGACTCTTTCTTTCTGCAACTTTTTCAAAACCGGGACTATAAGGGGGCTTTCACATCTGTGGTTCGGTTCATTTGGTCTGGAACAAGGGCAACAAATGATACATTGTAGCATTTTTCTGCTGTTCTGTGTCCTTTTCACACCACACTGATTGGTTTGGTCTGAACCACTTGAAACGAACCAAAATGCAGTCATGTGACAAAATCCACATCACTCATTGGCCAGTTGTTATTGAACGTATGTGTCATTTGTGACAACGTATGTGACAACATATGTGTCATTTTGATGTTTTGCGGCACGCTGTTTAAACAGCAAATGCATTTGTGCTCATATGTGCCCCCCATAGGCGTTCTGCTCTAAAAAGGAGGGGTGTTAAGGCGCATTGCTGGTGCATTGCTGTTTTGAGGAACTAAAATAGACTTTGCTGTAGACCAGCTGAAAGCAGGTCTCAAGTCCAGCGCAGAACGCGTTAGCTGTGTGCCTTTCTTACACATTGCCTAAAACATGCAGGATGTACAGCAATATGCAAATATCTTTACAAATTAAAAAGGATTAAAATATTACAAAACGTATTATTTTCTACAAAAATATAAAAACTGCTGCCTGCATGCCTTCTTCATCTCGGGGGGCTTTTTTCAGTTTAATCATGACAATTTGCTTTTGTATAATGATATTATTATTATTATTAGCAGTATTATTTATTATATGCATATTTATATTTGTATATTTGTTTTAAAAACAAGCTTAGATTTGTCCACCTGTCAGGTTTTGGACCATATGGGGCATAGGACGTGTGTTTGGATACAACTCAGTTTTTTAACCACACTTTGTTATTATTGTTCATTTATTCATTTGCTGGAAATTAGAACTGAATTTGGAAATAGTTTTGAAACAAATCTTTGTACTTAACAAGCTATATTAATTATGTAGGCTAAGAGATGTCTGTGCGTACAACACCATTTCCTTATCCACGAAAAAGAGAAAGTGAAAGTGAAGGCCGATTGGAGGAGGCTCATTCTTTATCCTCCCGCTGCAGATGATCTGTTTAACTGTTTTCTCACTAGTGAAGCCTTCAGTTTTTCCACTTACAAAGTCCGCCATGTAAATAGCAAATAATAATAATAATTCCTTACATTTATATAGCGCTTTTCTGGGCACTCAAAGCGCTTTACACAATGGGGGGATCTCCTCATCCACCATCAGTGTGCAGCATCCACCTGGCCATTTTGCGTCAGACCGCATACCACACACCAGCTGATTGGTGGAGAGGAGACAGAGTGATGAAGCCAATTATGATATGGGGATGGTTAGGAGGCCATGATGGACAGAGGCCAGTGGGCAGATCAGGCTGGGATTATTAATGACCACAGAGAGTCAGGACCTTAACGTCTCATCCGAAAGACGGCGCTCACTGAGCAGTATAGAGTCCCCTTCAGTATACTGGGGCATTAGGACCCACACAGACCGCAGGTTGAGTAGGGGCTAATCACACTGAACGCATCTTTGTGTCTAAAAATGTGAAACGCAGCACCAACCAGCACCATGTCATGACGCAACTGACTCTTAAAGAGAATGGGAGATGAGACTCTGATTGGTTTATTATCAGAACACACCCATAACTCATTAAGAGAATAAGCACAACCCTGTTAGACCATCCGCCGTGGCGCAAAGTGTATTTTTCCATCATTAAAATAGCAAAAGTGGATTTGGACACGACCTTAATGCCTCATGGGCCAAGGGGAAGGGGTAGGGGTACAAAAATAGAATTGGGATTGAGCCATAACCCATCCCTGGCATATAATGCACGTTTTCTGAACGTTTTGAGATGAACGTTTTTTTGAAATCCATTGCTGAGTGCTGCGTTTCACATTTTTAGACACAAAGATGCGTTCAGTGTGAATGGCCCCTTACTCATTTATTTGGAAAGACAGGCAAGGAAAAATTAATTAGCATGAAATATAAACAAATATCATCTGATCACCATATTTAACCGTTCAAACAAATAACCATGGGGTTACTATGACAACGAGGAGTGTTGTTGAAGAAGTAAGATGCATGCTTGAAAGTGGAGCTGTAGGAGTATCTATCCAAGAGCCACAAACTCAAGCATTTTCTAGTTTTCCTTACAGAGGCAATGGCTTTGTTGCCTCCTTTGAGAGCTTTCAGGCAAGCTTTCATCCAATTTTATAGTTGAACAAAGCCTGCAGAGCTTTGTTCGAAATCTCAAAGCAGCTACACGGCTCTGGAGAGCCACATAAAATATGAGTGGAAAAATAAAAACCGCAGTTTAACAGAAAAGCAGACACAAACATGAAGGCTTTTTTATATTATGCAAATGTCTTTGAATCCTACATTGAATTTGCCTGTTGAAATGTGAATTTCTTGGATTGCAAACTCCTTTACGGTTCTAAACATTCATATTTATGATGCTGAGAATTATTGGTCATGGAATCAAAAGCCTGTCTCGGAAACACTGGGAAATATGCCAATGACTTCAAAATAAATTCAAATAAATAAATACCAGACATGGTATCAAGATTTTAGCTTGTGTGAGGCCATGGACAACACAGATCTGAGTGTCAGTAGCAAGACATTTGGCATTTGTGGTTATTTCCAGCATGGCAGCATTAACTTATACCTCAAACGCAACCACTTCCTAAGGGTGAGAAGCTGAAGACTACTTAACTGTTTAATAATCTGTAAAAACAGTGGCTAAGTGGTTAGCACTGTCGCCTCACAGTATGAAGGCCTCTGGTTAGAGTCCCAGCTGGGCCAGTTGGCATTTCTGTGTGGAGTTTGCATGTTCTCCCTGTGGTCACGTGGGTTTCCTCCGGGTGCTCCGGTTTCCCCCACAGTCCAAAGACTGAATGGTGAATGGAATAATTTAAATCGGCCGTAGTGTATGTGTGTGAACGAGTGCGTATGGGTTGCAGCTGGAAAGTCATCAGCTGCATAAAACTTGTGCTGGAATAGTTGGCGGTTCATTCCGCTGTAGTGAGCTCTTTATTTAAATTACCCCCACAAATAGACTAAATAGAGACTAAGCCGAAGGAAAATGAATGAATGGATAAAAAAGGGAACACTTTACTTGAAGGGGTGTTCATAGGACTGTCGTAACCTTTTATAAATATCACTTGACGTCATGAATGTGAATGAGAGTTTGTGCATGCTTGACTACTGTTGTCATTTGTTTCGATTCCAAGGCTCCATAATCCTGGACCTCGCTGTATCCTGAGCAGCTGCTTGGCGGAGTAGCAAGCAAGAGACGGATTCCTGTGACCCTTCAAGGACAGACGAGCCTCGAGTTCTCCAACCTCCGGCGCCTAGACTGCAGCTAGAGCTGCGCACCGATGGATTACTCTTCTGTGCTTGGACTCTAAATAGTGAATGTTAAACAACACTGAACTGAACTGAACTCAAACATTAATAACTAAACTGAAATTTACAATTTACTATAACCTTCTATGTGAAGCTGCTTTGACACAATCTACATTGTAAAAGCGCTATACAAATAAAGGTGAATTGAATTGAATTGAATTGAATTGAATTTGCTCAGTTACGTCATTTTAAGATTGTTGTCATAAGTGATTATAATTTTCATGAATATTTTTCAGATTTTTCCTGTTTTCTGTCGAACAATCTCTGTTATTAAAAAGTCTCAATAAAAGTGTCACTACCCTGTCAAATCATTTTTAACAGCCTCATATTAAATATCTGATGACATTCTAATGACAAATTCAGCAAGTGGCACTGTAGTTATTTACCAAAATAATATTTTTAAACAGGGTGCACTTTCAGATCTAAACATGAGCTGGATGTTTTCATTCACTTAGAGCTGTGTTGCACACTGCATGGAAGATACTTTTCAAAAACCCATAATAGGGGCACTTTAAAGGGGTGGTCCAGAGTGTATTTTTAAAGCTTGGTTGTGTTTATGGGGTGCAAAGCAATGTGTGCTCATGCTTCATTTGTGAAAAATCACTGTATTTTTTCATACTTTTATCAGGACACAGTTCATGGATCAGTTTTTTCCTCCATTTCACAAGTGTGATCAAAAAATGGCTGCTTCCTTGTTTTTTCTAGCTTGCAAAATATGTATTTAATTGTGTTTTAAACTTTAGCTAACTTACATGGATGTTAATCAGGAGGATGTTAGCAAGACAAAACCTAGCCTATTTGCTTTTGAACTTTTAGATAAATAGCTGACGTTAAATTTGAGCCTCAGGTAGTCTTTCGATAACTGTTACTCACCTCCATACAATACAGAAGAATGATGGATGAATTAACATCGGCGGTTCTGTCGATCAGAGCGTGCTGTCGTTACTGAGGTCAGCTAGTAACACCTGTTTTATGCACTCTGCAGTGTGTGTGTATGGACAGGGACGGTGCGTCTATAGAGGCGACCTAGGCGGCAGAATAGTAAGGGCGGCATCCGCGACACCCCCATCCCAACCCCGGTTTGTGAACCGGTCACCTTCATTTACACTTTCGGGTTGAGGGCGGCGTGATCGTCCTTTGCCTAGCGCGGCAGTTCAGCTCGCTCCGGCCCTGTGTATGGGCCAGACTGTAAAGCTATGGCCCAGATGCAGTCCATGTGCAGTGCATAAGCGCTGATAGACGTTGCTCCACTGTTGACCCCTTACTTGAGAAAGGGGAGTTATAGTGTAAATAGCGTCCTCATAAGGGCTTTCGCCTCACATGTGGTTTTTCATCCAAATCGCCGGTTCGAGGCTCACTTGGAGCGGGTAGACTAAAACCAAGATATACTTTAAAGTTTATTTTTGTATTGTTTGACAGGGAAAGTTGACTTTAAACAGAACATACATCAACTTATACATATATTATATTATTAGTAGTAATTAAAAAATAATTATTATCCCCAGAAAAAAGGGGCATTTTCTTTCCAGGGGAAAAAAGGGCAGGGGCTCAAGCACCCAAAGCTCCCCCCTCTGCACGTGCCTGGCTCACACATACACTCTGCACTCTGACTACTTCAATAGTGTTGATAAGCTGTGGTGGACATTTCTCTCTGTGTTGCGCTGAACACAGTCAACCAATCACAACAGACTGGGACCAATCAGCGCAGATTAGCATAGCGCTAAGGAGGGGTTAATTGCGATAATTGGGTAAAAATAAATGCATATTATAAGTGTTTTTTGAACTTGCATGCAAATCAGCCTGTTGTTGGAGATCCCCAAAACCAAAATATGACCTCTTTCAATGCATAATAGGGGCTCTTTAATAATAAAGGTATGACCGTGATTACACAGATAATTAATGTTAGACTTAGATTAGTGGATTAGTACGTCTTTACGGCAATCTCAGTTAAAGTTGCTTCTGCGTGACATCACAGCTCGGGGAGTTTGTAGTACAAAACGTCCCACTTGCGGGCTTCTTCTTTATAGTTTGCAGGGAGGGGTGGGCCGATGCTTTGTAGTAAATCACTGACACCATCCCATGCCAAAAATAAAACACTAAAACGCATTAATTTGCTGTTACAGCACACACGACGACTGAAACGAGAAAAGGATCCAGAAGCTTAGTGATCAAGCATTTAATGATGGAATTATTTGGCTTGTGGGATAAGGATTAGGTGATAAATTAAAAACGGATTGGTTGCATCTAACGCCCCAAGAAATACCGGAGATCTTGTTGAGGTTTTACACCACAAAGAAAAGTGAGTTGTAAACTAGAATGAAGACTAAAACAGTTCTCGCTCTGGACACGCGCCAAATATCCACAGGGCATTAGCAACCAACTGGTGAACCTCATTAAAAAGTAGAGAAACCTATAACCATTAAAACCCCATTAAGCAGCATGTAATTTTGTGGAACTAAATAGCAGAGAGTAATCAAAAGCACATGAAACCCAGCTGGGAAACTAAGCAAATTGTTTCGATTAGGGGAGAATCCATCATCAACAACACCAGACCTTTTTTTCTTGTTCTTGTTCTTCTTTCTGACATTCAGTTCATTCACTCTTGCTCTCTTTTAATTTCCTCACTAATGACATGGATTGATGAACAAATTGTGACCTAAATACACATGAAATACTTTGGTCTACATCATTTAAATAAGAAAATCAATTCAATTAATAAGTATACCTAATAATAAACAAAAAAATGTATGATTTTTATGAAGATAACAGAACACCATACTAAAACCATACAATTAGTGCAATAACAAAAGCAATGCTGTTAAGATAATTAAGCTAAAATAATGACGATCATATAAAATATCAGTTACTAAACATTTGATTACAAATTATTCACTTGAGATGTTTGTGATATTATAGTTTGGATGGCTCTTGTATTTTCGCTGAAATTCGGTCTATTTCAGACTATACGATTTCCTTTAGTATTCGCTATTAAGCTTTGTATGTGTGGTATAATTAACGTTATAATCCAACAAATAGAACTAAGGGTGCTTTCACACTAGCACTTTTGGTCCGCACCCGGGTTCGTTTGACGTCATATTACGGTACGTTTAGCTAGTGTGAACACGTCTTTTGAACTTGGGTGCGCACCCGTGAACCGTACCCGAGTCCGCCTGAAAGAGGTGGTCTGGGGTACGGTTCATGTGAACTCTGGTACGGTTCACTTGTTGTATGAATGCAATCGTACCAAAAGTCGGAAGTGAACTGCCAACTGTACAACAAACTTTAGTTTTCATAACGTTCAGTCGTGTTTGTATGTCACCTACCTTGACTACAAGCGGGAATGACCAGTACAAACAGTGATTTTGTCTGCTTGTCTCCTCCAAAACAGCCTCTGCAGACATCGTGTGATGTTCTGAACGTTTATATTATTTTTGCGGCAGATAGACGCTAGTCGCTTTCTGGATGTCCAAAATCAAAAGGTTCAGTAAAAGCGAAACGACCGCGATGTGCGGAGTGCGGACGTCTTTCCATTTTGGCGCTTTGCTTTCATGTCCGTCACCTGGCAACAGCCGTACACAAAACAGCTGCATGATGACGCAAGCGTACCGGGGGTCAGAAGGCAGTGTGAACACAAAACAACTGAGAAGGTGGCAAGGGGGGACAATCGAATAAGGTCCAGGCAATTGAATCAAATGTGAAAGGACCCTGAATTGAGGAAAAAGTGGAGAAAAATTATCCATAGCTGAGTGCAAACTGGCAATCAAATCTTTTTAGAAACTATTTCAATCAGATGAACGTCATGATACACTTTGGGTGGTTATATTAGGTTTAGATTTTCTAAACGCAGATTTGGACACTGTTGAATCACACTAGCTTATAGATGTACGTAAAACTATAATACTGATGCTAACATCTAAAAAACTTTATTTTAATTAACGACACACTTAAAGTTGGTATGAAATGGAAGTGAAGATCATCTTCTTCCCCCTACACTGTAAAAACATAAAACAATTAAGCTTTGTGAACAATTAAGAATTTTGTTGTTTCAGCTCATTTTAAATACACAAAATCCTTTCCTGTCATTCAGACCTGCAACACATTTAAAAAAAAAAAAAAAAAAAGTTAGAATTAGTAACCAAGTACTAATTCAAGCGTTTTGGAAATGCTGGAGAGGCTGTTTTCGTTCTAAAACGCTGCTGCTCCGTCTCAATTTGGATGGAGGGAAATGGAGACCTTTGAAAACAGAGGCGTGGCTGCTGAGATTGGCTACGTGATTGGGGCTTTTGGGTCATTGCGTAACCTTCCCTTATTCGTCAAGCGCACATTACTATAATGCCACCGGAAGACGGCAGACCAGCCTTCACTGTAAACACTGTATTTTCGATAGCCATAGATGTTTTATATTCATCTGTTACTTTAAGTAACAACTCGACCTCGTCGTCTGTCCACAAAAAGACCTCTCTTGCTTTCTTTGCCATCGCGTTCATCGTTCAACCAGCGTTTGTTGACTAACAATAACCAAATGCTGAGTGAGACACATGCTTCCTGTTTATACTTGAACTCGCATGCCCAGAGTGCGCGAATGGTCACGTGATATACGTTTCTGGTGGCATAGTGTGGACGGAGATCTGTTGAGAAACGCTGGGTGAAATGCTAGTGTGGACACGGATAGTTTTAATGCTAAAACGCACTAGTGTAAACGAGGCCTAAGAAAGGTCTAGTCCTTTAGGAGCAAAGATGGGCAGAGGATCACCAGTTGGCCAACAAACACGAGAAAATTATTGAAATGTTTAAAAACAATGTTCCTCAAAGAAAGATAGGAAAACCTTTGGATATTTCACCTTCAACAGTGCATAACTTCGTTAAAATATTCAATGAATCTGGAGGAATTACAGTGGGCAAAGAACAAGGGTGCAAGCCTAAGCTGAACAACCACGATCAGGACTTCTTTGGCAAACCTTTGCCATGTACCACAATACGTAGTTCCAGGTACATCCACAAATGTCAGTTAAGCTGTATTGTGCCAAAAGAAAGCCATATGTTAACAGTGAATGTGGTGGAGAGGGGTGTGTGATGTATTACAGGACCAGGGTGGGGGGGTTGCATGATTTCCGGGAGATTGTGGGTAGCTCGGAGTCTCTATGGAACTTCCGGGAGACTTGGGATGTCTGGTTTTGTCAGCTTGTCTTCCTCTGAAAAAACTTGTAAATAATCGTTAACCGGTCCGCAGTGATACAAAGGTTGAGGACCACTGCTTTACAGGACCTTTAAAGATGAACTTTAAGGTATAAAATTAGTGATTGCAGGGGATTCATGACTTGTTATCGATTAAAATACTCTCATTTTACATTTTATCGGTCAGATTTTAGTTTTTGTGCCACATTTTTCATTTAAACATGTTCATGATTATATGAACACGATCCCTTCTGATTAAAACTAATAAGAATTTATTAATTTATTATAGTTCCCATTCCTAATTAAAACACTGTTGGAACTTCAACAACAAAATATTTTTACAAAAACCTTTTGGTGGAATGGAGAAAAGGTCTATTCATAAATGTCTTTAAAGGGTCTGGGATTTGACGCTCATAAAGAGAATTGTCAAGCCACAGAGGACAGACATACCTTGGTGTTAAACGTGGCCAGGACCACATTTATTATGTGTAAAATGTCATTACACGCGTCAAGAGGTGTATATATCATCCAGGTTCTGTAGTTCCAGATTATCAAAACTATACAGTGAATTTGTGAATTATTTAGAAGTTCCACCTTATGCAGCAACTACTTGTGATTGTTTTTATGGATGGATTTCTGCTCAGTGAGAGACTTTAAGAGAGGACTGACCCTCTACTTTGATCATAAAAGTCCCCATGAAAACAATGAGCTAAGTTGGAATTGGAGAGAACATCTAAATGATAAAAGTCTCCACAAGTTGAAATCTTCCACAATTACTGCCCCAGAAAGCAGTTTGTTTGTGTTTAAAAGAAGTCTACTAGACGTCTAATGGATGTCTAAACATACGGAAAGGAATGAATGATTACACATGTGAAATCTCTAGGCTCTAGTCGTCTACATTGTAAAAAATGCTGGGTTCCACACAATCGGTTTGTAGGAATTAAGTTGACTTACTAGTTTGTATAAAAACTGAAGTGGATTGAACATAAAACAATTAAGTTTTGTGAACAATTAAGAATTGTGTTGTTTCAGCTCATTTTAAATACCCCGAATCCTTTCCTGTCATTCAGACCTGCAACACATTTAAAAAAATAGGTTGGGACAAGAGCAGTTTAGAACTAGTAATCGGTTAAATTGGTTAAATAATGATATGATTTGAAACAGGTGATGTCAACAGGTGATTGTTATTGATTTGGTAAAAAAGCAGCACCTAATAAAGGTCTAGTCCTTTAGGAGCAAATATGGGCTGAGGATCGCCAGTTGGCCAACAAACACCTTGAAATGTTTAAAAACAATGTTCCTCAAAGAAAGTTAGGAAAACCTTTGGATATTTCACCTTCAACAGTGCATAACATCATTAAAATGTTCAATGAATCTGAAGGAATTTCAGCGCGCAAAGAACAAGGGTGCAAGCCTAAGCTGAACAACCATGATCAGGACTTCTTTGGCAAACCTTTGTGATGGACCACAATACATAGTTGCATCCACAAATGTCAGTTAAAACTGTAATGTGCCAAAAGAAAGCCATATGTTAACAGTGTCCAGAAGTGACACCAACTTCTCTGTGCTTGGAGTTATCTGGGATGGACCATCACACAGTGAGTAATTTCATTGGAATTTCATCATCTTTTACCACATTCTTACCCTGTTATTTACTCGTTTATTTTACTTTTTGGCTGGTGTTTTTATCTTACCTGCTTTCTGTAACTGTTCTTCACACGACTGTCACAGTCAACTCCTCTCTGCATCTCAAAACCTCCAACGTATGTGGCGAGCCACTGGACAAACTGGTTTTAGCGGAAAGCCGTCCACACAGAGGTAAGCAGTCAGCTGGTAAGCGTCCTACCGCCCCGTAGCGTTCATTTTAAAGACCAAATGCAGCCATACGTACCTCTGGCTACATAATTAGCAGAAATGTATATACGGCTATGTTTTCAGAGCCAGGGTTGTTCATCTAGTTGAATTTCTGCACTTTTTATTTTGCGATTACACTATTTACTGATGGCAAATAATTTAATCATTTCTCAACGTCGCTGAGATTAAAAGGCTGAGAGTAAATCCCAAAACAAATGTAAAAACACTTCGGTGAATTGATTTATACAGAATTGCTTAATGTATGTACAGTATTTAAGGCAAATACATTACAAGTAACTGCAATTAAATTACCTAAAAATCAAAGGTTATACTAAATTAATTACAGCAAGTAAAACTAATTACACCCAAAACTAGTGTAACAAATCTAGTAAAAGCATATCTAGTAGAATTTCTGTACATTTTGTACACTATTTGCTGATGCCAAATAATCTGTAACCAAAGAATTGGGTTTAGATTAAAAAAAAGGGGTTGTGTTTTCATGTGCAATCAGCCATATGAATGGTTATATTGTGCTAAAGACCAAATAATATGAAGAAGCATCATATTTAAAGGCCTTTTGGCTCATTTCTCAAGATCAAGAGGCTGAGAATAAATCCCAAAACAACCTTAAAAAACACTTCTGTGTGCAAGCCACTGATCCCAAAGCCGAATTCCTCTGTTTTCCTCCTAGCAGACTCCTCTTTGGATGTCAAATGACAATGTGACCGCTTAAAAGCCCTTTAAAGCACATTGTGAAACATTCTATGGACTATAAACATACAGCAAATTCCCAGCTGAAAGAAACTCGCATAAAGCTCTCTCCATCAAAGGAATGCGCTTATTGTGATGGCCCAACTCTTGTAACCAAACTCTGAATTAGATCATTTATTCAAACGTGAACTAACAAACATGAAACCTTATATATCTGACGATGACGTCTTTGAAGGGTAATATAAACATACAGTGATTGTTAGTTCTCTACCTAATGTGAACCAGCTGAACTGACCCCATCGTGACCGTTTCAGTCTGTGGTTTTTATAGTGTAAGTGCAGGGGAGCTTGGGTTCCTTCAGGGGTGTATTTCTGCCCGGTAGCGGGATTTACGAGAGGACATACCCTCTGTTTTGTTGATTAATAAAAGCGGCTCTGCAAACAATAAGGGAGGAGGATTGGTTTAAGGTTGAGGGTTGTGCCCTGTTGAGCTAAATTGCAGATCGACACTTCAGTTGGAATTAATGAATGGAAGCTGTAATTTATATTTGAATTTAAAGAAGTACAATGAAAGACTGAAAGGTATAGCTGCTCTCAAATTTTAGCATTGATAAAATGACACATTATGCACTCAAGGCTCATTCAAGAGTTCACACTTAGCTGATGATTGATAATAAAGCGTATATGGCATGCTGTCCTGATGCTGTCAGAATATCCTCGAGCACGGGGCTCCCTCACGTTTGAAGAGCGAGAGGAGAGTTTGAGCTCAGGTAAGTCTCGAGAACTCCCCCCGCTTGTGAACGTGCTGAAATATATCTGATTAGAGTTGCCTAATGGTGCATTCACACCAGACGCGGAAGACGCGTCAAGCGCGAGTGATTTACATGTTAAGTCAATGCAAAGGCGCGAATAGGC
This sequence comes from Danio albolineatus, assembly GCA_903798035.1. NCBI lineage: Eukaryota > Metazoa > Chordata > Actinopteri > Cypriniformes > Danionidae > Danio > Danio albolineatus. Next base: position 5,334,991 of record CAIGQQ010034485.1, on the reverse strand, counting down.
ATCCTGCGGCGCGATATGTGTGAAAGGCGCGGCCAAATAACGCGAATTGAGCATTTTGCGCGTTTGACTGGCTTCAGTTTGAAAATCTGAACTTCAGCGGACTTTCGCGCCGCGTTGACCAATCAGGAGCTTGCTCTTGTGGGGGAAAAATTCTCCTGCCGACACCGACAACAGTTCATCATACTGGGCTCGGCTCAGTCAGAAGCACCGCTGAAAGCTTCCATCATCCAGGTTCAGTGTCTGGAGGAGTTTATGAGCTCACAGAGCTCCGTGCATCTCTGAAATAATCTAGTGGACTCAGATACAGCTCCAAACGAATCAACGCTGTTTTTTTAGTCTTCATAAAGCACATTAACACAGTTATTCTCTCTATAAAACCTCTGTTAGCCATTTAGCAATAAAGCTACAGTCACCCATAGACAGAAGCCCTGCCCATCACACGAATCCGTGTCTTTTCTTAAGTCAATTTGACGCGCGAATGAAGCGGATTTGACGCGCGAATGAAGTGGATTTGTACGCGCGAATGAAGCGAGTAAACTCAAATGTTCACGCGTCTATTAAGCGCGATTTTGCCGCGTGTGCCGCGTCTGGTGTGAATACAGCATTAAGATGATATTTTTAAGTAGTCGATTTACTTATGTTATATGTTTTTGGACGGTGGAAAGAAACCTGGGAACCTGGGGAAAACCCACGCGAATACGGGGAGAACATGCAAACTCCGCACTTAAACGCCGACTGGCTTAGGGAGGCTTCTATCAGAGAAGGGGAGGAGTTGGGGTGGGAGGGGGGATTCTTCGAGACGAAGATGACTGGAGTAGAAAGCTCTGGTAATTTATAGTGTGTCAGGATTCGCCTTGATTGCGGAACTGATGTGGTACCAGCTGTGTTCAATCATAAGCATGTGATCCTCTCTAAATAAATCCCACTTTGAGATACATTCCCAGGGTTACATATTTGAGAACCTGGAAACATGTGCCCAGGGCTACATCTGCTTACAGTTTTTGGTATCACTTTATTTTGATGGTACTTTTTAACGCATTTTGTTGAATTGAAGTTACATTGTATCTACATGCCAACTAATTATCATTAGAATATAAGTAGACATTTAAGCTGCGTCCCAAATGACACAGTATACACTATGTACTTATGCACTTACACACTCAACAGCATAGTATATGTATGTAGTGCTGTCCCAAATGGAGCACTAATGGCTTTTTTACTAAGCAGAAGTTCAAACCGTTTCCCAGATGACGTTTGACGGTTGCCAAATTAATGAAATAAATGACCAAAATACCAAATAATACCTGGCATGGGTATAACCGCATTCACCATCGGGAGGCGCTATAATCCCTCTCGTAGGAGAAATTTGCTTTCACAGTCCAAAATAAATAAAGTTATCGAACATGTGCGCCCGATAGCTCCGCCCCCTCCGTTACGTGCGCAAAGCTGCGGTCGTTGAGTGCATGAAGTGTCCATCACACACTTCATTTTACCGGTGGAATGAGTGCATCATCCGGGTAATTAAAATACACACTACTTACACTATTTATAGTACAAAATGGCATAGAATAGTGCATAAGTATGCGATTTGGGACGCACCTTTAGGTTGGGGTTAGGGTTAGTGAAGTTGACATGTGCTTGCAAAGTTTCTTATAGTCAGATAGATGTCTGTTGAAGGGGCAGTATCAGCATATATTAAGCAGACAGTCTACTGATACTCAAACGAGAATTAATTGTCATGTCTTTTGGTCAACGAAATGTACAGTAGGAACCATCAAAATAAAATCTTACCCAGGATTCCAAATTCCAAATGCATGACTGGGACATGATTTCTTTCACATGAAATTTCTCGTAAATCCACCAGAGGCCACTGTGTACATTTCTGCCAATTTCACATGCATCCATTAGAGAAGCCAGTCAGCTTGTCATCCATTATATATCCACTGACTGATCCACTCCCCTTTCCCAAACCAAACCGTTAGTGTTTTAAAAACACAAATCTTTTTTACAATTTTATACATTTTTTACATAAAATTTTACAACAAATCCACACATTTAACTTTTTCTTTTTTGCTTTCATTTTATCTGGTTTCTGGAACCATCCTTCGCCAGACTCAAACCGCGGTCCTGCTCCACTCCCAAGGCCAACGCTGTTTGTGGTGAGCTTTTACTAGATATGTTTTTTACTAGATTTGTTACACTAGTTTTGGGTGTAATTAGTTGCAATGTAGCTAGATACTGTAATTAATTTACTTTTCTTATCGAAAATGATAGTAAGGGATTGCCTTTAATTTTTAGTTAATTTAATTGCAGTTACTTGTAATGTACTTGCTTCAAATACTGTACATACATTAAACAAGCAATCAAGCAAACTGGTCATGCTGGAAAATCTGTTCATACAGAGGCAACTGATCAACAATATAGCGCAAAAAGGAACAAAAGTTTTCATCTCACCGCTGCATTTGTTTTAGACACAAATTGCAGCCATATGAAGCCCAGGGCACATTCTGTAAATGCTTAAGTTAAATTAGGCTAGGCTAGGCTAGGCTAGGCTAGGCTAGGTAAGGTAAGGTAAGGTAAGGTAAGGTAAGGTAAGGTAAGGTAAGGTAAGGTAAGGTAACGTTAGGTTAGGTTAGGTTAGGTTAGGTTAGGTTAGATTAAGTTAGATTAGGTTAGGTTGTTTGGTCCCACTTTATATTAAGTGGCCTTAACTATGTACTTGCACTGCAATTAATAATTTGTTACAGTTTACTTATTTTGTAAATACATGTCATTACATTTGTACTTATGATTAATTAAATATATGTGTGTAATTACATCTGTAATTAATTTCTGTAATTACATCTTTAATTTCACCGTTGACCATCCCATACACTTTAACCTATCCTTAAACCTAGCTATACCACCGAACCTGTTCCTAACCTACCCATACCCCACCTCAATAGCACCAGAAGTGATCTGCAATACATTATGAACACAGTAAGTGCACTGTATTTATTTTTTTATGCAGGTACATAGTAGTTTAGGCCGCTTAATATAAAGTGGGACCGGTTGTTTTATTCATTCCTTAGGAAATTTGCTCAAGTGACATAGTTACCATCCAGAAAACAGAAAACACAATCTCAAACATGATCATTTAAAACATAAAAAACATAATATGAGACATGTTGAGTGCTAAAAAAAGGTGCCAAGGTAAATAAATCCATATCCATCCTTCAAATTCATTTCCATTCCAGCATATTTACAGTTATTTAAAGTACAAATAGCAGTTGGTGTAAATTAATTCTTTACCAGTACTGGGTTGTGGCTGGAACAGAATCCATCGCGTAAAACATATGCCGAAATAGTTGGCGGTTCATTCTGCTGTGGCGACCTCTGAAATAAGAGGCTAAGCTGAAGGAAACTGAATGAATAAATAAATTCTTAAATCTCCTTGTCATTCCTCCTATTGCTCTGTATCGCAGGTGCCCAGACTTGGTCCTGGAGGGCTGGTGTCCTGCAAAGTTTAGTCCCAACCCCAATCAGACACGCCTGGGCTAGCTAGTCAAGCTCTTACTAGGCTTCCTAGAAACATACAAGCAAGTTTGTTGAGGCAAGTTGGAGCTCTGTAGGACTCCGGCCCTCCAGGCACCCCTGCTCTATAATTATGGCCCGATGGGACTACAGCAAACTTTTTGTGCAATGGGTGACAGGGGCGCCTGCAGGATTTTATTCCAAGGTACGCACAAATCCAGCACCATCCCCGCCCCCTTTCCCCCAATCATCTCGAAACACTGATGCTTAGGGTCAGGGGCTACATTAATTAAGGACATTTGTTACGACATAATTCGCTTCCTTTTTTAATATTAATATTTCTAATAATATGAATATTTCGCTCAAGATGTAATCTTTAAAATTCTGACATATTCAATTATAAATTTGCATATTACAGAAGATTGTGATACAACCATTAGTGAAGCATTAAACCCTTATTTCCACTGACCGAAAATCATTTAGTGGACGGACTCAATCAAAAATGTATTTCGTTTATTTTCTTGGAAAAAATATATTTTTAAAACGAATTTCGAATAGTTTCTCATAGTTTAATTATTTATGATGGTCAGTTTTTACTAGATAAAATAGAAGAAATAATAACTTTTGAGGTAAAGTGCTTTAAAACAAGTCTGCTATATGCTTCAACAATGCCAAAACACGAACTGGGTTGTCAAATAAAATAATAATCTAGCCTAAATTAAATTAAAGTGAAATATTCAGTTTCAGAGAAGCCTAAATTAAACTGTTTTTCCTGTTGCGCCGGTCAGTTACATTTTATTTCATTTAATCAAATAATTTAAATGAGCAGGACAGGCGTTTACAAAGTTCACAACAGCACAGAACATGTTCCCACATTGAACAAACTCGGTTGGAAGGCTGAGACAACTCCGAAATTCGTTGTGAGAATGGAGATGTCTGCATATTTATGTCAGTGGGTCAGATACATTTCTGTGCAAGGAGGATGCGCATGGGCTAGGCCTGGAGTTTCCCCGGCTCAGGTGCTGATAAGACTGCGGTCTTCACTCCGTGTGGGGGATCAGTATTTGTCTCATTAGTTTTAGGCCTATTGGAAAATGTCTCAAATAAGATTATCTGTTTCAAAGAGCGTCTACTCACTTTGAACCTTGTTTTAAACAATAGCTATCTGAATTGTAATTTTAGTTTGCAGAAAAAATGCAGCAAAAATAAAGCCTAAAGTAAAGATTTCTTTACCCATGCACCATGCAAGTACATACACGCTTGAAAACATTCAAACACGCACCTTTATTTGTTGTTATGCTTTCTTGTTTTGTCAATATATCGTAATATATTCTGGTTAATAATCTATTCAAATTAAGTAATAAATAAATGAATAAATGAGCGTCATCAATTCCCGCTCTCTCATGGTACGCACAGTACGTACAGCTGCAGGAGCCAATGATGGGTGAGATAGGGATATCATTATTGTATGAATTTTATTTAACCACCCATATCGTGGCTTGGCTATTTCAGGTAACAAGTATGTATGTAAGTTGGAGAATATATTGGTCATTGCCTGTCCCAAGTTAATTAAGAGGCACGGGTCTTTCTCTAGTCACTATTGATCTGTCGTTGACCTGCATTAACAGTGATGCAATGGACGGGTCAGCGCAGTGTCACTTTGTTCCTATTGTTTGACATTGTTAAACAATGAGCTCCGATTGGTCAGCGAGTCTTCATTGTGATGCGAACTGTGTAGTATCACCTCCTCTGGATGCTTCATTTACCGTGGGGCCGCGCTCACCTCTGACACATGACACCAGGGGGGACATGGAGGGGCTTCCGCCAGGCATGGCTTTCAGCAGAGCCACTCATGGGCGTCCTACCATAGCATGCTGGTCATGGGTGGGTGTCAGGGTCACCTGACTGCGCATTCATTCCTCCTGAGGATGTGTAGGACGGACAATAACAAACGATAAGCCTGTAAAAGAATCTTTCGCTCATCTGTTTTAATTACCCGAATTGACTTTTGTTTGTGCATTCTGAGGCTGTACTATTGTACATGAGAATCCATGCTACGGCACTCATTAAATGACAAAATCTTGTGAAGCGCTTCAGCAGAGTGTATAATATCAGCATTCTGCCTTCTGACTACAGATCTAAATCAACTTGATTTGAGCAAAGAAACTCCGGAGCCCTCATTAAGGACACTCATCTCTGCAGAGTAGGAGGCCTTAGCACTCTCAGACCCCCATTTGAAGGGATGGACGTGGAAGGACTGAGTAAGTAGAAACAAGACACAAAGATCAAATGAGAGACGGTTAAACCTGGAGAGACGGGGCCAGGGAACACTGATTAATAGAGAACATATAGAAATAGCAAGATGTCATATTTAGTTGAACATATCTTGGTATCAACAAATGTGAATAGCCATTAAGAGTAGTAATAGACCTACTTAGAAACATATGTAGAAGTCATGTTGGCTATGTATGTGCATACAATTTACAAGCTATCACAGGCCCTTGCTTTAAATGACTTCAGCATCTGCAGTCAAAGGACATCACTGGTCTCTCACAAACATCACTAGTTTCTCTCAGGACATCATTAGTTTTTATCAGACATCACTGGTCTCTCATAGAAATCACTAGTCTCTTATAGGGTGTATTCACACTAGGTACAGTTTTCTTCACTCTCAGAAAAAAAGGTACACGATGGTACAAATAATGTTCCTTGAGGAACAGTTTTGTACCTTTGTAAAAATTGTACCTTATGTGCTCCTGAAAAGTCCTCTTATGATACTGTTCTGTGCCTTTTATGGTACTGAAATGAAGGTACACAATTGTTCTCATATAAAAGGTACAAAAGTGTTGAACAACTCCTTCTTTATTACAGTATCTATGAAAATAAATATGACTGGAAAGGCAAAGTGATTTTTATGAATAATTTCCATATTAAAACAAGAATCATCATTTAAAAGTATATGTTTAAAGATACGTATAAACATAAATTTTTAGTTCTATAATACAATAATACAAAACAACTGGTAAAACAGAAAACTATAGGTATTGTAAACTAAACATTTAAGGCATTTTAATAAATGTTTGGTAAGTTTAGGTACAAAGTATCTTGTCACTGTGGTGGTACCTTTCACAAAGTATACAATATTGTATCTGCAGGTTTTTAAAAACAAAGGTACATTTTGGTTTCCCATGGTACAAATCATGACCTTAAAAGGTACAATTCTGTCCCATAAAAAGGTACTGCCCCAGTGACAAGGGTTTGTACCTTCTTTGGTACAACATTGTACCCTTTTTTTTGAGAGTGTTGAAGCGTGATTGTCCCCCTCCCCACTCTGCATCATTCGTATCGCACCTGAAAATGTGACTGACTGAAAATGACTTTGTTAGAAATATTTAATTCTACATTTGGTGTGAACCTGGAACCGGTCAGGAGCCCACTGTTTATTGATGTATTTTTTTAATTAATTAATTAATTATTTAATTATGTTTTTTTTAAAAGGAGAAGTATGTAAGTTTGACACCTAATGGTTGAACTAGGTATTGCACTCCTGGTTCAAAACACACGCAAGAGCAGGTTGCCAGATTGACGACAACAACAAAGGCTGATTTAAACCACTTCAGGTACACCCCATGTGCTTTATACAGTGTTAAATGCAAACAATGTGAGTTTGAATGCCATTTTACATTATATTTATTGCCATACACTGAAAGCAGCAGCAGATAATTCACCTCAGATCTTGAAAATAAAATAAACCATTTGAAATTGAACTTTAGAACTGTGACTCGATGCAAGCCAACACATCAGTGATTCAGCATCTACATTTCATAATGTTAAAGAGGTTTAATATGTATTAATTAGGTTATAAACCTTACCATTTTGTTGGAGTGCAGTGAGTGCACTATTCTGTGCTTCTGAATTGCTGTTTTTGAATGTTTCGTCAGGTGCAAACAGTCCAATGGCTTATCACTGCAAATCTCATCATGTAGCGTGTTGTTAGGACACTGGTTTACAATGTAACCTGCTCAGCTAAACGTATGTTTACGTTTGTAATGTTTAAATTATTTGCTAACTAATAACCACATCATGTGGAACTCTGAATCTGTGTCCCATTTTGGAGTCTGCTACTGTCCATCGGAGGTCACACTTCGGTCACGGACGCATGATTTGAGAGCTTTTATGATTGAATGTATCACACTAAGGCAATATGTATTATAAAATATAAACGAATGAAATATAAATAAGAAATATTATTGTCTAAACTAGCATTGGACGGGTTAATTGACCAAAACAAAGACAGACATTCCAGCATGTAACGCACATTTTCAAAGCACAATATCTGACATCAGCACTGTTTTAAGATAAACAAGAATGTTCACTTAGCATGTTTCTTAAATGTTTTTTATGATTTACAAGATTTAAATATCTTAAAATTGTATTTTTAAAACTTTTAATATATTGTTTTACAATTGGATGTGCCAAAACTTTCTTTAGTTAAACAAAGAGAAACTGAAGTCATTGCATTTGGGAACAGAGATGAGGTTCTCAAGGTGAATGCGTCTCTTGGCTCTAAGGGTCATACAACAAAAAATAAGGTCAAGAATCTTGGTGTGACTCTGGAGTCAGATCTTAGTTTCAACAGTCATGTCAAAGCAGTAACTAAATCAGCATACTATCATCTCAAAAACATTGTGAGAATTAGATGCTTTGTTTCCAGTGAAGACTTAGAGAAACTTGTTCATGCTTTTATCAGCAGCAGGGTGGATTACTGTAACGGCCTCCTCACTGGCCTTCCCAAAAAGACAGTCAGACAGTTGCAGCTCATTCAGAACGCTGCGGCCAGGATTCTGACCAGAACCAGGAAATCAGAGCACATCACACCTGTCCTCAGGTCTCTACACTGGCTCCCAGTTACATTCAAAATAGATTTTAAAGTATTACTACTTGTCCACAAATCACTAAATGGCCAAGGACCTCAATACATTACAGATATGCTGACTCAATATAAACCTAATAGATCACTCAGATCTTTAGGATCATATAAACTAGAAACTCCAAGAGCTCAGTCAAAGCAGGGTGAATCTGCTTTCAGCTATTACGCCCCCTGCTGCTGGAATCAGCTTCCAAAAAAATGATCAGTTGTGCTCCAACATTAGGCACATTCAAATCAAGACTGAAAACACATCTGTTTAGCTGTGCCTTTACTAAAGGAGCACTGTGCTACGTCCGACAGATTGCACTATTGTGTCTTTTTCTTTTTCATTCTTTTATAACTTGTTTTTACTCATTTTAATCTGTTTTTATCTGTTTTTTTACTTTTTGTTTTTATTTTCTTATACTTCAATTTTATTTCTGTTTATGTAAAGCACTTTGAACTGCCACTGTGTATGAAATGTGTTATATAAATAAACTTGCCTTGTTTTGTTGCTGTTATTTGTGATTTATGTTATGTTTTTTTATGATTGCTGTTCTTGTTGATGTTTTCAGATTTTTTAAGAAACTAGCCCATCTAATGATGTTTATCAAAAAATAGAGAAAAGTAACAAAATCAACAAACAATATTTAAAAAGTAAAATTTTTTAACATAAACGGTTTATTCAAGTTTTTCTGGCACAAATTTATAATGTGTCTATGAAAGCAATTGTAGATCTGGACAAAGAGTTACTATACCATGTTAAAATTGGGAATGACATTCAAAACTATGACAATAGGCAAGATTATCCAGCAGTTCCATTGAGGTAATGAAACTTCAAGGCTTTGCATATTAAGTCATGCATGAGCGGACTAACCTAAAGTCATCACATCCTCAGATTTTTCCTCTTACAGAGCGTTTTTCCATGACCGCTTTTACGTATGTGTGGAATCAAGAATTCAGTCAACCCAATGGCAACATTCGACACCAGCACAATGACATCATTATATAAATTAGACTCATTTAATACCTCGTGTTCTGTATATGAAATACCGTGCGTGAAACATTATCGGTTCATCTCTTCATCAGAGCTCCAGTCGACTGAAATTGCTTCAGCCTCAGCGAAATGTGCCCACACCCTTAACATAATGCTTTTATAATGGCATACATGGCTACCGAAAGACTGAGAATCATCCTGCTTCATGTCGGCTTTCATCGCTTTATTTTTTCAACAAATGGAGTTGGAGCCCCGAGTTCCTGAAAGGATTACAATAATAGTCCTTATGAAACTGGAGCGGATACTTTTGGCCGTTTCATACAAGCTGTTGATTTTTCCAGACTATTTTTCCCTCCTACGGTCAGTGCAGCTCTCGGCTCCTCCACCCTTTTCCCTGAGCGTTGCTTGGCCTGGAACCTGATCTTGAAAGTTTCTTCCACTATTACTCATTTTAAGCCCTGGCCCCAGCCCTAGGATTAATCTCCAATATCAGCCCAGTGGCGGAGGGTGATGTATTCGCTATACACCTTAAACTTATGCATTAGTCTGGCTCCTTCTTAATCCAGAGTGACTCCCGATCCTCCCCTGGAGGGTTTTCACACACACAGATGGATTTGATTTTTGGTGCTGTTCAGGTGCAGAGTTGCAGAACGTGTCCGAATGAGGAGAAAAGCCACATGTACAGCGAAAATATCCTTTAAAGATTTCGAGATCACAGCACTGCAAATGCTCTTCATTAAATGGTCGCATCGCGTCATGGCCAGAAGTCAAATTTATTTGACATGTCAGATGTTTTGCCTAGACAGCAGTGAGAATAAATAGGGAAAATGTAGACTTGCATTGGATTTTTATGAGGAAAATTTAGTCAAAGATGAGCTTGTGGGGCCTTTTCGGGTTGAGGATGGAGTCAAACTCTCAAACTCCCAGTCCTACTGCCAGTTTCTGGAAGACACCTTCTTCAAGCAGTGGTACAGGAAGAATACTGCATCCTTCAATAAAAATATGATTTTCATGCAGGACAATGCTCCATCATAGCGTCCAAGTACTTCACAGCGTGGTAGGCAAGAAAGGGTCTAAAAGAAGAAAAACTAATGACATGGCCTCCTTGTTCACCTGATCTGAACCCCATAGAGAACCTGTGGTCCATCATCAAAGGTGAGATTTACAAGGAGGGAAAACAGTACACCTCTCTGAACAGTGTCTGGGAGGCTGTGGTTGCTGCTGCACGCAATGTTGATGGTGAACAGATCAAAACACTGACAGAAGCCATGGATGGCAGGCTTTTGAGTGTCCTTGCAAAGAAAGGTTGCTATATTGGTCACTGATTTGTTTTTGTTTTGTTTTTGAATGTCAGAAATGTATATTTGTGAATGTTGAGATGTTATATTGGTTTCACTGGTGAAAATAAATCATTGAAATGGGTATATATTTGTTTTTTGTTAAGTTGCCTAATAATTCTGCACAGTAATAGTCACCTGCACACACAGATATCCTCCTAAAACAGCTAAAACTAAAAACAAACTAAAAACTACTTCCAAAAATATTCAGCTTTGATATTAATGAGTTTTTTGGGTTCAATGAGAACATGGTTGTTGTTCGATAATAAAATTAATCCTCAAAAATACAACTTGCCTAATAATTCTGCATACCCTGTATACAGATGTCTCTAGTTCAAAACGTCCGTTTTACCGCCGTTCTTGACGCCGCGGCGGCGGTTTTTACGTGCACCAACAGCTTTTGGCCGCTGGGTAGTACTTTAATCATAGATTTTCAGCTTTGCCTTTCCACAATAGGACGGCACTATATGTGTACTGTACCTTATGTGATATGGTGTGTTCAATTAAGTTATAATTTTGTTGGTTTGTTTTAGTTTTCTTAGCAATAAACATGATTTTACACTACTGTTTTAGAAAAGATACAATCCATGGTGAGAAGTAGCCCGGGGCTAGCCCCCCTTGGGGACTGAAATTGAAATTAAAACATAAAAGATACTAAGCCATTAACAGTTTAAGAAGTTAAAAAACAATTATAATTTGAAGGAAAACAGTGCCGTTTTGAAAACTGAACTGAAACTAAATTATTAAAAATAAACTTGTGGGACTTAGGCTAATCCTGCAGCAAAATTACTTTATTATAATTTTAGTGATCTGCTTAAGGTACAGTAGGTCAGTTTATTTTTATGCTTTTGATAAAGTAGCATTCAACTTAAGATGTCACGATCACCAGCGATCTAACAGCCAGAAATCGCTGGTAAACACACACATTCACATGAACTACAAATCAGCCGTGTTCTTGGACTACATATTCAGTCATGCAACACTCACACACACCTGCTCCAAGTCACCAGTGATTGCAAACACACACATCTGAAGCTGCTCACAGACTGATTACCTGGACTATTTAAACAGCACAAACACACACAGTGATTGCTGAGTCTTGTTTACTGTAAAGTGACATTACAACGCGTTTCCTCGTCTAGTCTTGCTGTGTTTTGATCCTTGCCCTGTTTATTTGTATATCCCTGTCTGCTGCCTGCCTCTGACTAGTGGTGGGCAAAGCGAAGCTTCATGAAACACTGAAACAGTCAAAGCAAATGTGTCGAAGCTTCGAAACGTTTCAAAACCCCACTCTAGGTGACACCTAGTGGTCATTTTCTATGTATTGCACTGGAATAGCTTTAGCACAGAACATACCCGTCAACCCTCCTGTTTTTCCCGGGATTCTCCCGTATTTTACAGTTCTATCCCGCTATCATCCCGTAAGTGTATTTTCCCGTATTTCTCCCATATTTTCAGTCGTTCTCCGATGGGTGTCAATAAACGTTAAAGAGCCGATCCTCCCTATACGCAACCGATACCGCCGAACCACCAGGGGCCGCCCTTGCTCTTAAATCTGTTGGAATCTATCTGTGCTTTCGGTTTATTTAGGCATGAAACACTCTGAAATAAACATAAAAACGGCGGGATTCCCTTTCCTTTTCATTACAGGTGCCGTCGCTCCTCCTATACAATTCTCAAAACAGTCATAGAGGTGCGTGACTTTCAGCTGATGCGTCCGTAGTGATAAACAGACGCTGTTTCCCAGACGGATTCTGTACACGCGATTTGAAGCGTAGCGAAAGTGGATACTGGGTTTTGTGTTTGTGTTTGAACAGACATACTGTATACACATAATTAATAATAATAACATCTAAAGATGTCAATCTTAATGAGGTTTTTTTTCCAAACACAACATTTTTTTTCCTAAATGAGCATAAAACTTTAGGAAAGCAATCGAATGCTTTCATTATAACTATATATGTAAACTTCTGTTATTTATAACAGTGACACCTGTGTTATTTAATGTAATCAAACAAAAAATCTAAATAAATGAGATTCATTCATTGCTCTTTATTCATTATGTGTTAAGTTATACAGTGAGGAAAAGATGAATAAGATTTGATAACTTGATCCTATTTCTTTATAACAGCTAATTTTAATAAGCTAAACTGTGTGCTAACGTATACTATTAAATTTTCTTTTGTAAATAATTAGAAAAAATTATTACTGACTGTTTAACTGTTTATTTACTGTGAAACAGCTCCAGAAGGACATATTTAATGAGTGGATTTTTTTTATCTGTTTTTTTGGGGTGATCCCTTATTTTCACATCCCAATGTTGACAGGTATGGCACAAAACAGTTAAGCAGATTGAGGTATTAAACACCACTTTGTAATTTGAATCTTCCAGTGACTTAGTAAAGCAGTTCCTGACTACCATGTGCATTCGAATCCAGTCTAAAGCAGCTATTTTGAAACGCTTTAATATCAGTTTAAATTGCTCTTTTCTTGTATCGTTTCATTTCAACATTGGTCTGACATCCGAATAAACACTTTGTGATTAAATATGTCTTGTTTTGGTTATAAAACAGGGTTGTTGCTAGATCGGACACGGTTGTGTCACGATTATTAATTAAATTTCCCATTCATTGTATTTTATTAATGTCTACCCAAAACCTGATCCCAACCATCAAAGTACTGTAAAATATTAATGATTGTTATAGTGTTACAAAAAATTATGCTATATTGATGGCTTATCAGCAGCTTTATCCTATCTAGACTACACCATAAAACAATAACATGATTAAAATACATAAAATCATGATTTGCAGAAGCTGTTACTTATTCCCCTACATCACTTTAGAGCATTCCTGATGTGTGAGTCAGATTTTGTTCTTCTTGGCTTTGTGGCTGACAACTGCAAGGTTTGTTTGAGATCTATATAGTATTACAATGTAATGTCTCAGCTGTGTATTTAAAAATGGTGGTTCCTCTGTTTCCATTCTCCTCGCTAGTGACATATCTCTTTTGTCGTGCTAGGTACCCTTTCAAAACGGTACCCAAAAAGTGGGATGGTATGGTTTGCTTTTTGGTACCTTTAGAAAGGAGAAATGGCCTTAAAAGCATATCGAAATGCACAGTACCATACAACTGAGTGGTAAAGGGCCATTAGAATAATGTCATAATATATAAGTGCTAATAAACAGTTCATATTTAATAATAAGTAGGTAATAAGCCAGTAGTAAATGAATGTGAATTGTTTACACTACTTAAACTAAACTGGTACCAAAAGAATTATTATTAATCAAAATCGGAGTCGCTCTTTAGTCTGCATAAGAAAAAAAAACTTTATGGCATATCTTCTGAGATCGCTGATGTTTTCGGCCATCATTTCTGCCTGCTTCATCACTTGCGAATTCATCGCACTATAATTTCATCGCTTCTCTTATTCTGTAAACGAACGAAGTGTCTCAGTTCACCCATGTAGTTCTCCACACACTCTCTCCATCACTTCCAGAGTGGAAACCTGATCGTGTAGGTGTTTGTGCTTTCTCTTAAATCTTCGCTCTTGCTGTAAAACCGATGTCCCGGAAAGAGAATGTGGATTGCTCATCAGTTACTCTGAAAAAGATGAAGCCGACGGTACCCAGAGACATACTTTTGGCTGAGTCTTATCCTCGCATCAAGTTCCCACAAGTCCTCGTGGCCACCTGACACCGTAGCTATGGAATAGTTGCGATTCTGAAGTCGTTAAAGAGGCTGAATATTCAACACGACACCCAATACTCCCACAGAGCGCCTCAACGTGCTCTGCCAAACAGCACGTGGTCATCTGCATGCTGAGTGTGGATATTAGTTCAGTCGGGTCATACTCAACGCTATACGGTTGACTGAATGTTAATAAATATCATCCTTATTGTCCTGCTGAGTGACACTTTAATGTGGACTACATCTCAATAGGTCAAGGAAAAAAAAAACATGAGGAAAAACAGATCTCAGCTTCAGCCCATGCATTTTCATCATTATCTAGACACAAAATTGATAAGCAATGCCCAGAAATGAGTAGTCAATCAGTTGGTTTAGGCTTCTTCAAAAAGTAAGAGTGAATTGTTGTTATTATTGTGTTTTTTTGGAGGGAAAACATATTAATGTTCAATCCACTTAAATTAAAGTTAACCTAATCGATTTATGTTAGGACAACATGAGGGAGTTGTGTTGATCTCAGCATTTTTTACAATAAGTTTTTTTTTATCACCATCTGTATTCATTCATTCATTCATTCATTCATTTTCTTTTCGGCTTTAATCTGTTTAAGTATCTGGGGTCGCCACAGCGGAATGAACCACCAACTTATCCAGCATATGTTTTACACAGCAGATGCCCTTCCAGCTGCAACCCATCTCTGTGAAACATCCATACACACACATACACTACGGAGTTTACCCCATTCACCTATACCACATGTCTTTGGACTTATGGGGGAAACCCACGAGAACACAGGGAGAACATGCAAACTCAATCTGGTGTATGTTTCACAGAAAACACAAAACTGATAAGCAAGGTCTCGGAATGAGTAGTCAATCCAATGGTTTGTGTGTTTTTTCAAAAAGTTGCCCATTTCACACCGCACGCATGAGCAGAGCATGAGCAATGTGTGTTTTTCGCCAGATTAGGGCTTTCATTCTGCACATAGATGCAGTAGCGTGTGAAGCAGTGGAGCATGAGTGGCACTGAAGCAACAGTGCAGTTATAGTTTTGGCACTGGGTCCATTTTTGCCACGCCGCTCACGCTAAATTAAAGTGACAGTGCATTGATAATGACCAAAAACAAATTGAATTACAGTTAAAAGTTGCAGTTTTACCTAATAAATGCATCGATAATATGCAGTGATTTTCATATATTCAATTAAATGAACTTAAACGGTTAAAAACAGCTACAAACATTTATTTGAATTAATTTATTATTTATTTTGAACTACAGTATTAGTTCTGCTTAAGTTGCACACTAGTTTGGTCATGTATGAATATCATTATAACTATATTGTAAGAATATTATTATAACTATAATATACATCGTCCTGACAATCAAAAACAAAATAACATGATATCACAGGCGATTGTCTTCTGACCGAGTGCACCTTAAAAGATATGAATGACACTGCTCATAAAGCTTGAGAAGCATACAGTCCTGTAGGATCCATCTAATTTGTAAAAAAAAAAAAAAAAAAAAAGACTTGCAGGTTAAGGAAACAGCACTGGAGGAAGTTGCTGCGAGCCTTGGTGTAGATGAAAAGTACAAAAAGTGTTTTTATATAAATAACTATATAGAAGAGGAGAAATGGTCATGCCCAAGTGAGCCTGGTTTCTCTCAATTGTTTTTCCTTCACTTTCGTCAATTGGCGAAGCTTGTTTCTCGTCACTGTTGCCACTGGCTTGCTTGGTTTGGCACTTGCGCATCGATGGATTTGCTCTTCAGTGTTTGGACTTTCAACAGTGCAAATTAAATCACACTGAACTGAACAAACCTGAACTTCAACTCTGAAAACTGGACTGACACAGTTTCAATTTACTAGCACTTTTGTTAAGCTGCTTTGACACAATCTACACTGTAAAAGCGCTTTAGAAATAAAAATGTTGACTGGCATCCGGAGGAAACCCACGCCAACTCAGTGAGAACCTGCAAACTCCACACAGAAACGCCAACTGGCCCTATGTAATTCAAAGCTGTTTATGGGCAAACATGTTGAAGATTTTCTAATATGTTGTTAATTCTTAAGAAATCTCCTACAAACGTTTTTTGGAAGCAAATCAAGCCTGTGAACATTAAAAACAACACCAAACATCATCGTGCTTCCTAAGTTGGCAATATCAAATGATAGCCATGCAATATGGCTCTCTATCAACTCGTCCAGTTGTGTTGATACAGAGCCATATCACACAGACATGAGAGAGGTAGTTAATTTATGCAACGTTTCAACAGCGTGTAAATAACAAGAAACGACCACCAGTGTCTCGTTTGTGTGAGGAATTATGTCTTTTACTGAGTCAAATATCAACTTCAGAGTTTGGAGGCTGGGTAAGAGCCTCTGATGCTAATTAAAAGACATCTATTTAAAACTACAGTTAGATTTTCTTTGTCGTATGTCACACTGAGATAAGAAAGGGTTTGTTCAACCCCTCATCATACCTTAGCTATATCATCTGGTGAAAACTGAGCCCTTAACACACATGAATGCATACTTAATAAAGCTAGAGAAGTGTCCAGATCATTTGTTATCAGAAGTGGCTTATATTAAAAGAAAAAGGCCTCTAGATTACGCTTATTTTACTTAAATAAAATATGATCATGCCTTGATTTTTAATTATTTAATTAGGACGATAAGGTCTGACTTTGCTTAGACAAAAGTCTTGACACTTAACAGTATAGAATATAAAGTCATGCTGCAGTGGAAAAAGAATGAATATTGTGTGTGACTCCCATGATCCTAGACGAATCCATCCATAAATCTCTGCAATGACTCAAATAACTTATTAATAAAGTCATCTGGAATGGAAAAGCGTTCTTGCAGGACTCCCAGAGTTCATCAAGATTCTTTGGATTCATCTTCAGTGCCTCCTCCATCATCTTACTCCAGACACGCTCAATAATGTTTATGTCTAGTGACTGGGCTGGCCAATCCTGGAGCACCTTGACATTCTTCGCTTTCTGGAACTTTGATGTAGAGGCTGAAGTTTAAGGAGCGCTATCCTGCTGGAGAATTTGCCCTCTCCTGTGGTTTGTAATGTAATGGGCAGCACAAATGTCTTGATACCTCAGGCTGTTGATGTTGCCATCCACATTGCAACTAATTCTCATTAGATTATAAGTAAACTGTTAGGTTGGGGGTAGGGTTAGTGTAAGCTGACATGTGCTTGCAAAGTTTCTTATAGTCAGTTAAATGTCTGTTGAATGTCAGTATCAACAGATATTGGGTAGACAGTCTACTAATACTCAAATGGACCATCAAAATAAAGTGTTACTTTTTTATGCGTGTGCGTGTAAAACAATATAATTTGCACAAAGAAATTAAGGGGTTCTTCTCTAAAGAAGTAGTTACTCCACCCCGTTTAGAGCATCATTATGGGCGTTTTACGTTCTAACCAACGTGGCTCAAATGATGGATCTGCGACAGAAAAACTACGGGTTTGGGAAACACTCGTCACTACATCATTCTTTTCCCAAACGATGCATCGTACAATGGTAGTTCAGCCATGAGTTTGGTTGTTTGGGAAACGCACCCCTGGTCAAGCAGTTTTTGGTGCACGTGCGAATGTAGTCCGGTCGCTTTTGATGACGAAAGTGTGAAAGCACGATTTCTACAAGAGCTCAGGTAATGCGGTTTGTTGATAGATTAGTTATTGCACCACCAGCTTTAGCATTTTCCCCAGCAAAAAGTGAAATATGCCTTTAACTTCCATTACATGCAAGCGGCAACCTCCCGCTCTCCCTCAGGAAGCCAATACGGAAGTAACTGAAACTGCAATTCATCGAAATATTCAGCTAGTCCTGGCTCCATATGGAGCAAATCTCTAATGAGCCCACTGTTAAAATGGCCAACTTTACAGCAGAAAAAAAGGTGTTTACAGCCTGGTACAAAGAATGATTTTGGTTCATATAGCTGATATTACCCTTCATGACAGCTGTGAGGGGGTTAATGTTTTTATAACTAATCCGTTTCCTTTTTATTAAGCTAAATTAAGTTTCCATAATTAAGGGCGCAGCCACTTGAGTGACAGCTTGTCCCGCTGGTCGCCGTCACGTCACCTCAGCTGATTCCGGCTGATTAGTCGCTGATTTCGGCATATTCATCGTATTTTTGTGTTGTTTTATGTGGCTTTACACAGTCAGTTGCCTTTTGGAATTATTTCCTGCAATTATCAGATGATATGGCATGCTGTGTGAACTTAATTGTGCTCACAAACCATTCACGTGGCCTCCGTTTCCCAGGTGAGTGAAATTATATACTTATCCGCCATATCTATGAATGTAATTGCTTTATCTAGGATAAATTATGATTTATAATGTTCTTCAGAGCTCCAATGCACTCCAGAATCTGACAGATTGATCAGCTGTAGGCTATAAAATCGTCATCTGAAGTGTTGTCATACAGTGTTCTGCCTGGATTTCCTAAATAGCCTTCATTTACTAACACAGACTATATCTGAAGTATTTAGATGTAATTCGCACTTTCTTCCTGTTGAAAAACATCTTAAGAACGATGTTAAGTGGCTTGATGTATTACAACAGTGTTTTCAACAGTCTAAACACTTTATTGATATAGTGTACAACCAAGCACGTGTGGTCAGAACACAAACGAGTCGCAGGTAATGAAATATTATGTGTTTCTCCCATGAGAAAGCCCTTAGCTAAATGCCAGCATGCGTCCCGTAGCTCCGCTCACGCTCTGCCCACGCTCCGCCTCTTTGCCCTTATTTGGTATGCCTCGGTTGGTGCGATGACGCGCGAACAAAATGGCGACGTTGGCCACGCCTACTAGTAGCTTCTTTTGGGTTCATCAGAAACCTATGGGTGACGTCACGGATACTACGTCCATATTTTTTACAGTCTATGATTACATGCCAACTTTAAGCGCCTTCAAAGCAAAATAAAAGCCATCTGTGTATAAAATTTTGCACATTTGCCTGTAAAATCCATATTGAAATCCATATCATTTGGCCATCATACTGGAAGAACATGCTAATCCTCTTGACTGCTGTCTATTTCACATAAATCAGGGAAGACAGTAATCTCTGAGGTGAATAAATACAGGCTTTTGCTAAAGGCCTGCAGGTTAATGTATAGCGCCGCTGACTACTCCCACCTCTCTGTTTAAGGGTTGATTTATTTCTCACACACGGCAGGAGCGACTTCAGTTTTGACTGATCCTCTCTGAGCCGCTGGGGCCTGTATCAGAAAACAAGCTCCTGCTGCAACATCATAACAAGAACAATCATAAAAAGAAATATAAAGAAATGTCCACTGTGCTGAGCAAGAGCGCTTCTCTTAAACTGAACAGTGCATCATCGATGACGTAAGCGTGCTCAGGCCCGAATGTAATGAGAGTGCAGGCTGTCGGGGGAGACAGGAGGGGGGGCAAGCATGCTTCGGCCAGGTTCAAGGCAACTGTATATAGTGTGAGCACGCCCTTAATGATCTGCCCCCCGTTGAAGAGAGGCGGTACTGAGGGAGAGCAAGAAGGTCAGAGGAGCGTATATTAGCCTATATTAACATGAGCAGCGGTGGATTTAGGCATGGGCAACATGGGCGATCGCCCAGGGCGGCGTTTTAAAGGGGGGAGACGGTGCAAAACAAGAACAACAACAACGCGCGTCGGTAAAAATCTTGTGGCCCAGTAAGCTTTGAGATGAGGTTTACTTTATGCAAGTGTAATAAACCCAAGACTGGTAATGCCCAGTGGTGTAAAGTAACTAATTACAAATACTCGAACCACTGTAATTGAGTAGTTTTTCTCAGGATTTGTAATTTACTGAGTAGTTTTATAAATGTGGACTTTTACATTCCCTTGAGTACATGTTCAGTGCAGTATTTGTACTTTTACTCCACTACTTTCCTTCAACATGCAGTCACTACTTTATTTCTTTCTTGTCTATGGTCATTGTCTAAAGTAGAAAAATCAGTCCTGTGATTCCTGTCCAATTAAATCACACATAGCAAGTAAATCACATCATACTGAACAACCTCAAGACATGGACGCTTTATAAATGCAGCAAACCTTGTGGAAACATTAAAAATGTCCAAGAAGATGTCCAAAATCTGTACACGCAATGATCCAGAGACTGTTTATTGACTGCATGTGACTGAAAATGATGGATGTTGACTGTATGAGGACTGAAATCACCAAACAGCCTTAAACAATCACTAAATGGAACAAATGAAGAATGGAAGGAAGGGCCAAATAAAAGGAAGGACCGAAAAAGGAATGGAAGGAAGGATTGAAGAACCAAATAAATTAAGGATTCAAGGAAGGACTCGACAAATTAAGGAAGGAAAGAAGGAACGAACGAAGGAATGAACAAAGGACCTAATGAAGGAAGGAACAAAAATATAAAAGAAAGAATGAGTGAACAAATGAAGGGAGGAAAGAGGGAAGGACCAAACGAATGAAGGAAAAATTCAAGGAAGGACTGAACAAACTAAGGAAGGATGGAAGGAAGGAAGGAAGGAAAGAATGAACAAACAAATGAATGAACAAAAGGACCTAATATGGAAGGAAAATATGAACAAATGAATGAGTAATCGAAGGTAGGAGGGAACAAACAAATAATTGAAGGAATGTTGGAATGAACAAACAAAAAAAGGAAGATCCCTAAACACACTAAATTTTGTTTGTGCAGGGATGTGTAAACATAACATTTAAATATAATAAATAATAATAAATAAAACATAAATATTTTTTTGTATTTTATAGAATCGTCAAAATTAATTGTTTTCCATTTACATTTAGGATTGATTTCTGTTATTTATAATAATAATAATTGTATAATAATAATAATTATTATTATTATTATTATTATTATTCATTCATTCATTTTCTTTTCGGTTTAGTCCATTTATTAATCAGGGGTCGTCACAGCGGAATGAACTGCCAACTTATCCAGCATATGTTTACAGCTGCAGCCCATCACTGGGAAACATCCACGCATTCACACACATACACTACGGACAATTTTAGCTTACCAAATTCACCTATATAACATGTCTTTGGACTTGTGGGGGAAACTAGAGCACCCAGAGCAAGCCCACTCCAACACGGGGAGATCATGCAAACTCCATGCAGAAATGCCAACTGACCCTGCCGAGGCTCGAACCAGGGGTATATGGGGTGGTTCGCCCAGGGTGCCATTCAAGCTAGCACCGCCACTGAACATGAGCATATTGACATTGTTAATCTAACGTACACACACCAATCCTATGTTAAAACAACTTAAAGGCTGACGGCCTTTTCATTTGCATGTTGTATTTACTATTAAAAGCTACTATTTTTATCTTCTTTTGGGTAATTCTAATAGTTGAATTAAATTGATTCGACTTTTGGAAATCACCAAGTGACCCCCACTTTGGCAATCGCTGTTAGAAAGTACTACATAGTTGCAGGTTAACTATGTTTATATATAATAACTCTAGCTGTCATCAGTGTAGTTTATATTCATTAAAAGATATTCGTTAAAAGTTATTAGCGGCAAATAAGGTTATGGTAACTATTACCTTAACTTTTCTGAGTTCGACTGTAATGCAATAATGTTTGGTAAAGCTGCTTTGAAACAATAACTATTGTGAAAAGCGCTATATAAATAAACTTGAATTGAATTGAGTTGAACAAAGAAGTTGTAAACTCAAACAAGGCCCCTGTAGCCTTGACCGGGGTCTCGCATTCAACATTCTGGTCCCCCCTTGAACGGACCCCCCACTGTTGTTTATTTCTTTTGGATTTTTTGTATTTATATCAGCGAGAGAAACTGACAGGGCAGAAGATATCCCGCACATACCGGGAAACAGCTGCACTGCGCGCTCAGAGCCACATGTGTCCTCCACGAAGCGTAGGCATCATTGCGCGATCGTCGTGATCAAACGTGACGTCAAAGAGCAGGTGCTAATGGAAGCCAGTTATTGGGGTAAGTGGCAGATCATGCTGCGATCGAGGTGCTGAAGGCACAGCAAGCACGCGGCCCTGTGAATAACTCTCAGGGTAATTAATGAGGGGAGGCCGGCGTCCCGTTACAGACAGGCGCAAACTGGTAGCTGGAAAACGCATTCCAACACCTACTCGCTCTCACGACTCTTCTGCGTTTATGTGTGCAGCAGTATCTGTAAATATCTGTAAAAAAAATTTAAAATACTTTTTGCTGCTTGTTTTATTTACTTATTTAAAATGAGCTGAATCAACTCAATTCTTTAGGTTTTTTATAGGACAACTTAATTGTTTTATGGTCAATCTACTTAAATTCATAAAAAAAACAATTAAGTTAACTTAATCCATTTGGAATTCATATTCGAATTTTTCATTAAGGAATTGTGTGGAACTTAGCTTTTTTGTGTATTGAACATAAAATAATTAAGTTGCCGGAAAGAAAAGTCAAGAATTGTGTTTTTTCAACTTATTGTAAATAAGTAGTTTGAACAAGCAGCAAAAGTCATAGTTCTGATATGAATACTATAATGAAAATCCATAATACTGAACTTTATTTGAACAAATTTTAAACAAAGTTTTAAAATATGTCAAATATTAAAAATTTTATTTAAAAATTTATTTAAAATAAGTTAAATCAACACAGTTCTTGAGTTTTTGGAGGAAAATCTACTTTAATGTGTTGAAAATAATAAGTTAACTTAATTCCTTCATGTTGCCCGACACAAAACGATTGTATGAAACCCAGCATTTTTTTACAGTTCACACTGTAAAAAAATGCAGGGTTCCACGAAATCCATTCATGTTGTCTCAACACAAATTAATTGTTAACTTAACAAATTTAAGTGGATTGAACGTAAAATGCTTTAGTTGACCCAAACAAAATTCCAGAATTGGCAAAGTAGTTTGGTAAGTAGTTTGAACAAGCAGCAGAAATATTTTTTGAGTTTAATTAAAAACTAAAGTTTGCAACCTTTTCCATAGGACAGACCGATGTTTGTACTGATTTGTTTTGCTGAGGGCCGGGGAGGACGTTGAGATCTCAAAGACATACACAGCGGCCTCTGGCGGATTCACAAAAACAAAACACAAAAAAACATAACTCCTGGGATGTATTTGGCACTCTCTAGAAATGTGTATCTAGTAATATAATATGTATAGAGTACGTAATGATGTACTCATAGCTTGAGTTGTAATTTAGACTTCAGTTAATCAACTTATTTAAGTTAAACAAATTTTATCTTGATGTTTTAAATCAGTTTAATTAACGCAAGTTCAAATTACTTGCAGTGTTTCTCTACTTAAAATGTAGCTTAATTACACTAAAAGCTACGTGTTGGGAAATGTAGCAAGCTAAACTAAAAACTACTTGGCAAAAGTAGCCTATCTACATCCAAGATTTTTTGCAATTTTCATATTTAAATCCAAGTCAATTGAATCTTGGTGATCAATAAAACGGAAATGAAACATATAAAGCGTAATTGTTCAGTTATTTATACCAATTAATATGCTGTACTAAACAGAAACAAATAAAAAAAGCACAAGGTGTGCAATACACAAGCTGAAACCTCAAGACTGGGCCGAGAAATATCTCAAGACTGATTTTTCTAAGGTTTTATGGACTGTTGAAATGAGAGTGAGTCTTGATGGGCCAGATAGATGGGCACGTGGCTGTATCGGTAAAGGGCAGAGAGCTCCAGTCCGACTCAGATGCCAGCAAGGTGGAGGTGGAGTACTGGTTTGGGCTGGTATCATCAAAGATGAGCTTGTGGGGCCTTTTCGGGTTGAGGATGGAGTCAAGCTCAACTCCCAGTCCTACTGCCAGTTTCTGGAAGACACCTTCTTCAAGCAGTGGTACAGGAAGAAGTCTGCATCCTTCAAGAAAAACATGATTTTCATGCAGGACAATGCTCCATCATAGCGTCCAAGTACTCCACAGTGTGGCTGACAAGAAAGGGTCTAAAAGAAGAAACACTAATGACATGGCCTCCTTGTTCACCTGATCTGAACCCCATAGAGAACCTGTGGTCCATCATCAAATGTGAGATTTACTAGGAGGGAAAACAGTACACCTCTCTGAACAGTGTCTGGAAGGCTGTGGTTGCTGCTGCACGCAATGTTGATGGTGAACAGATCAAAACACTGACAGAATTCATGGATGGCAGGCTTTTGTGTGTCCTTGCTAAGAAAGGTTGCTATATTGGTCACTGATTTGTTTTTGTTTTGTTTTTGAAAGTCAGAAATGTATATTTGTGAATGTTGAGATGTTATATTGGTTTCACTGGTGAAAATAAATCATTGAAATGGGTATATATTAGTTTTTTGTTAAGTTGCCTAATAATTCTTCACAGTAATAGTCACCTGCACACACAGATATCCTCCTAAAATAGCTAAAACTAAAAACAAACTAAAAACTACTTCCAGAAATATTCAGCTTTGATATTAATGAGTTTTTTGGGTTCATTGAGAACATAGTTGTTGTTCAATAATAAAAATTAATCCTCAAAAATACAACTTGTCTAATAATTCTGCACTCCCTGTATATATATATTATATATAACTCTTCATTAATGAATTACACTACGTAATGTAATATCATTAGAAACTATCAAGAACTAATAGAATATTATACTTTCACCTTCACTACAGTAAACTATATATATATATATATATATATATATATACATACACAGCATCAGAAATAAAGTTATTGCATCTTAACGTACTTCTCGAGGTATGGTCACGAGGAATCCTTTTTAAAAAATAATTCCTCTTAGTCATCTTTCCATGAAGTAAATTTTTCGTGTTAGAACTTAACTTAGTTGGCTAACCATGGTTTTTGATAATGCACCCCTGGCTGAAACAATGGAAGCAAAGACCGACGCAGTTTGCAAATGTTCATTGGAACGATGGAATCTTTTAACTATGTTTGTAACTACCGAACTTCCGATTATTGGTTAACCATAGTTTTTGGAAACGCACACCTGCCTGAAACAACAGAAAAAAAAGACCAGCGCAGTTTGTGATCGTTCATTTGACTATGGAATCTGTTAACTATGTTTGTAACTACCAAACTTGCAAATTTAGCTAGTTAACCATGGTTTTCGGAAACACACCCCTGCCTGAAGCAACAGAAGCAAAAACCGACGCAGTTTGCGAATGTTCATTGGAATAATGGAATCTGTTAAATATGTTTGTAACAACCGAACTTGCGAGTTTAGTTGGTTAACCATGGTTTTCGGAAAAGCAACCCTGGCTGAAACAACAGAAGCAAAGACCAACACAGTTTGTAAATGTTCATTGGAACATGGAAAGTTGTTTGTAATTGGGCGCCACGGTGGCGTAGTGAGTAGCATGTTCGCCTCACAGCAAGAAGGTCGCTGGTTCGAGTCCCGGCTGGGTCAGTTGGCATTTCTGTGTGGAGTTTGCATGTTCTCCTCGTGGTTGCGTGGGTTTCCTCTGGGTGCTCCGGTTTCCTCCACAAGTCCAAAGACGTGGTATAGGTGAATTGGGTGGGCAAAATTGTCCGTAGTGTATGAGTGTGAATGAGTGTGTATGAATGTTTCCCAGAGATGGGTTGCGGCTGGAAGGGCATCCGCTGCATAGAACAAATGCTGGATAAGTTAGCGGTTCATTCCGCTGTGGTGACCCCAGATTAATAAAGGGACTAAGCCGACAAGGAAATGAATGAATTAATGAATGTTTGTAATTACCAAATTTGCTAATTTAGTTAGTTTATTATGGTTTTCCGAAATACACCCCCACCTGAAACAACGGAAGCAAAGAACAACACAGTTTGCGAATGTTCATTGGAACGATGGAAGCTGTTAACTATGTTTGTACCTACCAAACTAGTTGGTTAACTATGGTTTTTGGAAACACAACCCTGCCTGAAAAAACGGGAGCAAAGACCAACTCAGTTTGCGAACGTTCATTGGACTATGGAATCTTTCAACTTTATTTGAAACTACCGAACTTATACCTTAGTTGGCTAACCATGTTGTTGGAACAACATGGAACAACTAACCCATGGTTGAACGGAAACAAAGACCAGCATAATCCAGTTCAACTGAATCAACTGCATGTTGAGGCTCTCACCGGTCAAAAAAATGAGAGTGACAGCTGCCAAACTCACTGGCGGACTTGGGTTTGCTTGAGTTTGTCATGCGTTGTTCATTAGGATATGAGTCTCGGAATCAATCTTATTTTACAGCACAATTCAGGTCGGCAGGACACGCTCCATAACATATTGCTCCCAGAAGGTCCTTCTTCTTTGACATCCAGTCCAAACATAATCCCGGGAGTGTCTTTTCAAATTTCTCCTTGATGACATGTCTCTCTGATGACATATGCATCCACTTTTAGATTGCATTCGTCATTATGGAGCTAAATAAAAACCAAATGTCTCCGAGACTACGATAAAATCTATT
Source organism: Danio albolineatus (assembly GCA_903798035.1). NCBI lineage: Eukaryota > Metazoa > Chordata > Actinopteri > Cypriniformes > Danionidae > Danio > Danio albolineatus. The sequence goes on along the minus strand of CAIGQQ010034485.1, from coordinate 5,308,136 downwards.
TTCATGACTCCAAGAGAGTGTTGTATTACATGTTTTTTTTTCCTTCCTTGCCTGCTTGCTTTCTAGTCTTCCCTCTTTCTTTGGATGTAGTAATGGGATCATTTATACAAATATGGTTTGCTATTAAGCGGCTGGCGGATCAAAGGTAATTACCTGACAGCGCTGGGCCCCAAATGCAGCAGGGCCGGTCCCAATTCAGTCCCGCGTTCCCATGCATTCCTCACAGAAACGTTGGGTTTATTTGTGAAATGTGGTCAGTGGCTCTGTGAGATGCATTATTTAATCAGCCGGCTGTTTGATTCAGTGATAATTGATTCTGTGTTTTCTTACTCGGTTTAGGCACGAGGCATTCCGACAATAAACAGACTTTTTAAAAAAGCTAATATTTTGCGAATCGGGTATTTATTTAAAAAGGCAAATCCTGCCAAGTGCTTGATTATTTGTATGATCAAAAAGCCATTTTACCACATTGTTTCGTTCACCAGCCTTTCATGACGGGCCACATTTAAATAAATATGAAAAAAAGAAGCGGGCTTGGATATAAAAATCACAAACAGATGGGCCGCTCCAGTGAAAATCACACTCTTTAAAACGCCCATGTGCTGGCCGGCACAATATGAATGTGATTTTTAATTGCTAGTGACGGGGGCTCGTGGTTTCCTCTCTAGGTGATCTCAATTAAGGCCCGTTCAGGAAGCAGTGAGGAATTGTGGAAGGAAAAGAGTTTGACTGGTCGGTAGGCACTCTGTGCACACTTAATGCTGGAGCAACAGAATGTCAGTTTGCATATCTGATTGCAGATTTCGGTCTTTTGGGTTCTTTCCTTTTTTTTTACCCCTGTGTCCCCCACCACTACAAGCTAACGCTCCAGAGATTGAAATCAAATCCCTGTCTTTGGAAACGTTCTTATACTGGTCTGAAGGTCCAGCATAATCAAAGCTCTGTGGGAGAAACTCTTTGGTTTCGTGAAGCATTGGCATATTCGTGATGCTGAATTAAATGCTGTCCTTAAAAGTGCAGACCTTGGTACTACACTTATATAAATGAATAAAAGTTGACGGAATCTAATAATGTGTTTCGGGAGGTGCTGAAAGAAGCATGGTATACTTCGGAACAGTCAGAATAAAGTGTGTTTAGGGCCAAGGGAGGTCACACGCTCATAATAATAAAAGGTTTTTACAGCAATGCCATAGGAAAACATGATAACATGCCTTTTTTATTGTTTTTAAAAAGACACCAGTTAGAATAACCATATTTTAAGAGTTCACACTTAGATAATGCTTGACTATTTTAGCAGGTTTGGCATGCTGTCCTGGGAGAGAACCAGCAGCTGGCTCTCTGTAACTCTCACATGATCGCCCACTGAAGGTAAGCAGGGCTGCGCCCGTTTAGTACCTGGATGGGAGACCATATGGGAAAGCTGGGTTGCTGCCGGAAGTGGTGTTAGTGAGGCCAGCAGGGGGTGCCCAACCTGCGGTCTGTGTGGGTCCTAACGCCCCAGTATAGTGACGGGGACTCTATACTGCTCAGTGAGCGCCATCTTTCGGATGCGACGTTAAGCCAAAGTCCTGACTCTCTGTGGTTGTTAAAAATCCCAGGATGTTCTTCTAAAAAGAGTAGGGGTTGAACCCCGGCATCCTGACCAAATCTGCCTACTGGCCTCTGTCCATCATGGCCTCCTAACCATCCCCATATCATAATTGGCTTCATCACTCTCATGTCTCCTCGCCGCCAATCAGCTGGTGTGTGGTGTGCGGTCTGGCGCAAAATGGCTGCCGTCGCATCATCCAGGTGGATGCTGCACACTGGTGGTGGATGATGAGATCCTCCCCATTGTGTAAAGCTATATATACTGTATGTAAGGAATTATTATTTTTATTAATATTATTATTATTAACCCTGAGCTCAGAGATAGATGAGCCCAAGGCTCCCGCCTAGTCAATAAGCATTAGGAGGGATACGAGATCAGGTAGTTCTCGATAACTTCCCAGGAATCGACCAGCAACTTTGTATGTAGTAGGTGCTTGTGACTTTAACTATTGTTGCATGTTTTTTGAGTGTGTGAGGAAACCGGAGCACCCAGGGAAAACCCACGCAAATACGGGGAAAACATGCAAACTCTGCACAGAGAGTGTCGACTGGCTCAGCTAGCATTTGAACTAACGACCCCCTTGCTGTGGGGCAACAGTGGGGCCACTGAGCCACCGTGTCAACTGAACTTAGAATTGAGGAGGAGAAAGAAGGGATGGATGAGGGAAAGGGGGTCCAAAACGAAGATGAGAAATAAAGTTTAGACTGGATATTTAAATTGAATTTGGAATGATCCGATTGGCTAGTTAGTGATTAGTGATAGGAATCAGCTGTAGTCAATCCTATCACGTGCTCCTCTCGAAATTAGTTTGTGAAACTTCACTTAGTAAGATCACGTGAAGAAATTTTCCCTAACAAATGTTGCACTGTGATCTTAAGTTGTTTTGTTAGATTATATAGGTCCAGTTCGACGCAAAAGTCTTATATTAAATCTGAAAAATGGGGTAAACTATGTGCCCTTCAATGAATAAACTAAATGTATGTATCTTGTGTTCAAACACACTGCCACAGTTTTCAGAAAGACCAAGAAGCCGACCCTGAAAGATGCATATATGCATGAAAATAAATGATAATAATTAATTCATCATGGCGCCACGGTGGCGTAGTGAGTAGCACACTCGCCTCACAGCAAGAAGGTTGCTGGTTCGAGCCCTAGCTGGGTCAGTTGGCATTTCTGTGTGGAGTTTGCATGTTCTCCCCGTGGTCGCGTGGGTTTCCTCCGGGTGCTCCGGTTTCCCCCACAGTCCAAAGACATGTGGTACAGGTTAATTGGGTAGGCTAAATTGTCCGTAGTGTATGTGTGTGTATGAATGTGTATGGCTGTTTCCCAGAGATGGGTTGCGGCTGGAAGGGCATCCGCTGCGTGAAATATATGCTGGATAAGTTGGCGGTTCATTCCGCTGTGGCGACCCCAGATTAATAAAGGGACTAAGCTGAAAAGAAAATGAATGAATTAATTAATTCATTCATCTCCACTTTGAACCCATAAAACAAATTCATTACACATTAAAAAATGCTGAGTTCCACACAATTCCTTAATGTTGTCCCGACACAACTGAATTAAGTTAACTTAATTGTTTTTATACTAATTTAAGTGGATTGAACATAAAACAATTAAGTTGTCTCATAAAAAAACCTAAAGAATTGAGATGACTTACCTCTTTTTAAATTAGTTTGAACAAGCAGCAGACAGTGAATAACTGCATTCCATGTGTTTAACAGCATTTTATACAGGGACAGTTCGCACCGTCCATGTCTCTCCAATCCTCCCTACAGCATAACTCAATCAAACCCTATACTGTCAGGACCCGACGGCTGCATACTAACATGCTCTCCAACACAACACTCAGCGTGCGCTCCCACAGCCCGTGTAAAACAGCAAAAACAGCGCACGTCTGCGTTAACGGCGCATGCTCGGGCCTTGTTCCCGACGGCACCGTATTAATTCACTTTCATGGTTATTTACAAGTCAGGGATGACGTGTAAACGAGCTGGAGTGTGTCTTCAGACGCGAAGGCTGAACTCCGGGCCTGGCTGCATGGTAAATAATGAGCTCCCATGGGTCATAGCTGTGCTGCCCTGGAGTCCATGTCCCCAAACTGCGAGCTCCTCATTACTTCACCACCAAACCAATCCAGCTACCTGCCTGCTGCGATTGTTGAGGTAAACCGAGGCTTAGCAGCTCCGAGGGCGAAGGCTCATAATCCCGTGCTAAGAGCTGAAGGTAGACGCAACAGTTCCTGCCATTTTAAAATTTCATTGTGTTACTGTGTCTGGGTAAAATATTCAGCCTGACAGCATAATTGCCTAATTCCCCCCACAGCCCTGATTCTAAATGGACTGACAGCTTTGCTTGGATGACAAAACAGATGATTTGACAACTGCGACGTTTTCCTGAAACGATATATACGGCAAGTATGGTTGCAAAATGTAAAGGTGCCATATACTGCATTGGTTTAATAGGTTAAATTGTTCTCTGATATCTACATAGTAGGTTTATGGCTTCGATAAGATCTCCAGAAACGGTTTCAAAAACTCATTTAAAACTCCATAAAATACCCCTTGAATCAGAATGTCCATAATTGACCTTATATGGATCGTGTCGTGAATATTAATGAGCTCCACTCTGATGTGCAGCTCTCACGCACACCCATACACACAATAAAGGCCCGTGCACACCTTGACGTTTTCGGTCGACGTTTAATGCCTCGTGACTAAATAAAGGGCGCCAATGTGATCGTGCACATCAATGCACAAAACAGCAGGCGCAAAAGCTTCATTTTTTTAAAAAATGCCTCATGCTCGTTTTTTTTGTTTTGTTTTGACTTACTGCGTCAAAACCTTCTCCACCAATCAGATTGGCTTTTTTGTTTACGTTTAAGGCGCTGCTGAAGTTACAGTAAACACCCCTTGGAGGCGCTCAAGCACAAAACTGTTACATTTAATTGAGTAAAAATTTTGGGTAATGTGTACTTTTTGAATGCATTTAAAAATGTGTACTCTTACTCAAGTAAACTATTAGAGAAAAATCATTACTCTTACTTTGCTACATCTGGCGGCGTTCCTCCGTTACTGTCAAATGATAATAAATATGATTTTTATGACTTGTTCACAAATATCGCGAGCAGCGCATTGGAGAGGTTGTGTCGCAAAAGGTTGCTATAGAGATGCGTCTTCCGCTTTCGGTTAGAGCTCACACAACTATGTTGGAATGATGACTGAAGTCAAGGAAGTTGTGCAAGTTTATATTGCAGTCACGCCACGACAGTCATGCTGTCTGTGCAGTGAGTTTATCGGACCACGTCACGTGCGGCCTCCAGTGTTTCCGCTCTAAAATTTCAACAAAAATTGAAATCGCCGAACTGATATCGCAACATATATATTCAGCTTAAAGTTCGGCTTAACCAGGTTAATTTGCAAGTTAGGATAATCAGGCAAATCATTTAGGATGATTTTTGTTCTGTAGAAAATCAAAGTGAACTCTATTTATAAACTAATTTCGAGATGATCACGTGCTTATGATTGATCACAGCCGGTCCCGCATTATAAAATTTATGATTCACCAATCAGACGATTCCTTAGTCACTACAAATACCCTAAGTTGCATATCACAGCCATCTTCGTTTTGAATAATCCCCCCCTCTAACCCTACTCCTCCTCCTTTCCTAGATGGGTGGCACGGTGGCCCAGTGGTTAGCACTGTTGCCTCACAGCAAGAACGTCACTGGTTCTAGTCCTTACCAAGCCAGCTGACCTTTCTGTGTGGAGTTTAAACATTCTCCCCGTGCTCACGTGGGTTTCCCCCGCGTCCCCCGGTTTCCTCTCACCGTCAAAAAAACATGCAACTTAAGTTAACTTAAGTAAACATGCAACTAATCCAAATCAGCACCATAGACATGCTCCTAGTAAGAAGTTATCTCTTAAGAGCAATCACCATCTGTTCATTAGCTACTACAGCAGTTCTCGAGATCTACCTGAGCTCAAACTCCCCCCTCGCCTTGGAGAGCCCCGGGCTCGAGGATCTTATGAGCTCAGGACTCTCTCCCGGGACAGCATGCCAAACTAGCTTTATAATCAATCATCAGCTAAGTGTGAACTCTTGAAAATACACTTTTAATGCTTCCAAACAGTTTGCTGCGAATAAAAATCGCCCATGTTTATTAGTATAGATCATTCAGTAGTTCATTATGATGTGTTTTACCTTCTATGTGTGATTTGATTGGACAGGAATCACAGGACATCCTGTATCCCCATAGACAAGAGAAAATAAAGTAATGACTGCAGGTTGATGGAAAGTAGTGGAGTAAAAGTACAGATACAGCATTAAAAATGCACTCAAGGGAAAGTAAA
>CAIGQQ010034485.1:5275771-5292164 GCA_903798035.1 Danio albolineatus | reverse complement strand
TACCACTTTTTGGTCACCCTTTGCAAAGGGTACCAAAAGGCGGAGCTAGACGCGCAGCTGAACGCTATTGGTTTACAGAGATCCGTCATTTGCTCGCGCAACAAGAATGAAAACAAAGGACCCGCCATGTTTAATATACAGCCGAGAGACAATACTCCGAAATAATATAAACATATAATAACGAGCCATGGTCCACCCAAGCTCAAACAAACCTTGTCGTCGTCGTCTTGATGAATAGCCGCAAAGCCGAGAGAAGAGCAGATTCCCCCCGGTGCCTGTAGTTTTTATGAGCCCATCTTAAGCGCGAGCACTTTCGCTTTCTCACATGCGCAAATTATTATTTCAACGTGAAGAAACTGCTGGACTAACCTGGACTATTCGGAATGACGAAATTACTCTCTAACAGAGGTCACACATGTGCTGGTGAAGATTACAGATACAGATGAGAGGTTTGCACTGACTGTGGGCTATATTTCGTGTTGTTTTTGAGCCTAAATAAGGACTAAATGTCTGCTGTGTGTAGTTTTTCTGTAATTGGTAACATATCGGAGACTGTAAGGGGCTGTATGTGTTCAAATATGCTTTATTTATTTATTTTATATAATCGCGGACAGTAGGCTATTTCGCATCATTGATCTCGTTATAATCAGATCATGTTCATAGAGAGGTCAGTAATGAACATTTATACACCAGTGTTTATGTGTATAATAAAGCCTGTTTTGTGAGAAGTGCTTCTCGTATGATATGTGAGCGACCCTTACAGCTTTACTGTAAACATTTCCTCGAGCGAGAATGACGTCGACTGAAACTTTCTGTCGTAAGCCACGCCCGCTAAAAGAGTACCCTTTAGCAGTGGAAACGTAAGCCTGATAAAGGTGACCCGTACCGACCCGTACCGTACAGTACTGAACCACTGGCCATTATGGAACTGAAAATAGTCACGTCAATATAATTATGATATTTGAGAGATGCCCAGATCCAGCCATGCTGAAAAACCAATGTTTTGCAATGTTAAAGGTATATCAGGGTTAAAAGAAAATGGGAGGACAAGGAAAAAGGGTTAGAAATTCTCAAATATGTCTTTACATCTTTCCAAGTTCTAAGAGTATTTGATATAATAAAATGTTCCAAAAATCTTCTGCAACTGCTTCTTTAATAAATTATGTTGTGTAAATTTGGCTTACGGGCGACACAGCGGCGCAGTAGGTAGTGCTGTCACCTCGCAGCAAGAAGGTCGCTGGTTCGAGCCTCAGCTGGGTCAGTTGGCATTTCTGTGTGGAGTTTGCATGTTCTCCCCGTGGTTGCGTGGGTTTCCTCCGGGTGCTCCGGTTTCCTCCACAGTCCAAAGATATGCGGTACAGGTGAATTGGGTAAGCTAAGTTGTTCATAGTGAATGAGAATGTATTGTAACAATTGCTGTATGTGGGCAACTGTAGCTAATATAACCTAGCTAAACTGTTTCCTTAATCTAAAGACGGCTAGCAGGGTGCTAGCATCTATAGCGCCTAACTTCAATACCTGAAGCTTTAGAGAGAATAACACTCTTGTCCCATACACCGCACGTTCCTGAGTGTCTTTGTTAGCAGCATTAGCAGAATGAGTAGATAGGAGGCAGCACTATCAATAAATCTTTTATTCTGTGCTACAAACATTATCAACCTTAACAGGACCAAACCACTGGGGTGCTTCCTTTAATCAGCATTCTTGTTGATGGTGACGGCCAATATTTTTATAAACCAAGAAAATATTGGGCTTAAAACACAGAAGCCAACTTAAACACAAACACAGGTAAAGTTTATAACAAAACAACCCATGCCATTAACCAATATAACACATCAAACAACTCTAAACCATCTCCCATGATGCACCTGGCTATAGTGCTGTTGGCCAGGTCATTACAGTATGGATGTTTCCCAGAGATAGGTTGTGGCTGGAAGGGCATCTGCTGCGTAAAACAAATACTGGATAAGTTGGAGGTTCATTCCGCTGTGGCGACCCTGGATTAGTAAAGGGACTAAGTCGAAAAGAAAATGAATGAATGAATCAATGAGTTTTGGCTCTCTTGGGTTTCGCACTTTTTGTTATGTCCTTGTAAGCCATGGCACGTACAGTAACAAATGGGGGCTCGTCCGGGATTGTACCAATCGAATTTAGAAACAAGTTTTAAATTCCAATGCAAGGAGAATTTGTCACAAGCACTAACATCCCCATCAACATTTACTTTCCCCTCGAAAACTTGTTTTAAAAATGTTCAGATATGCTACTGAGAATCCAGACTGAAATGAAGATTAAGAGTTTTTTGCCGTATGTTCTCTTTCTGCTCATCTCTCTCTCTCTTTCTCACTCACTCTCTCTCTCTCTCTGTCTGCATTTGAGATGGCCTGCTGGTAGGGTCATTAGTTTACATCAAAGCGGCAGATGACGGCCTCCAGTGAGGTGCGGAGAAAGAGCAGAGATTGATTACAGCCACAATTAGCATGAGCAGCACCTTTAAAGAAGCTTAGCCAAAGGAGAAGCAGAAAAGCTAAAGCTAAACTCTTACAGCAGCCATTTGACGTAGGAACGCTACTGCTGCATGATGCCTGCTAATCTCTTCATCCATTCATTTTCTTTCGGCTTAGTCCCTTATTTTTCAGGGGTCACCACAGCGGAATGAACTGCCAACTATTCCAGCATATGTTTTACACAGAGGATGCCCTTCTGGTCGCAACCCAGTACTGGGAAAATCTCAAACCACTTAAAGAACATAATTTTAATGACGTCATTGTCATTTAAATTGTATAAATATACAAGTATATGAATTCAAGTCATGTTTTCTTTCAGGGGCTTTTCAATCAGGGTCAGCAACAAGGGTAAATCAATAATAGTTGTGCAAAAATAATAATGGCACTGTAAATAATATATGGTTTTGTATTTTTAAATATGACCACGTTCAGTTTGGTTTAAATAGGAAACAGAAACACAAAGCTTCTTTCTCTGTCATATTTAGTTATTAATTTTATATTAGTCACATAAACACAGGCCTGTTTACAATTTAAAACAACTCAATTTGGCAAAAAAATTGCATCAGATTATCCTTAGACTGTACCTTGTGCTCTTAAAGATGCCTGACCCATGGAAGTTGGCCCATGGTAACCTTCGATTTGGCCCGCCATCCCATCTGTGAGTGACAACGATAGGGAGGGTTTAGAGATTGTCATTTCAGATTGAATTGAGCCTTTTATTTGTTTGTTGTATTGTCACGCTACAAAAAGCTAACTGAAATTAAATGTTTCAATTCAAGGGGTGTAATTTAATCACACAGCAAAAAAAACAGTGTACATTTAACTCAATTTGAGTTCAACTTAACACTCCTTGGGTGTACATATGACTCCCTCCATTTTGGAGTTAAAATAACACTGTCTAAAGTGTGAAATTTGTACGTTACTCAAAGAGTTTATTTTAACACAGTAAGAGTTTATTCTTACATCAAACTGTAGTGTGTGTTACTCTTCAAAGTGTTAATATATTTAATTTGTACATTACTTACTTTATTTAATAACAAATAAATCTAAATGAATTATACGTGTGTATATAAGCTAATGAGTACAAACAGTACACTGCTTCTGATGAGAATTAATTTATTATATCTTATAATGATTATATCATCAATGCTTGTAAAACATTCAGGTTTGATCGCTGTTTGTCTGAAAGAACCAGTTTGAGTTAAAAAAAAAACTGGACTTTTCATCACTAGTGGGAAATAAACTGCATAACGGGGTAAAAGTTTAACACTGAAAAAAAAAATCTTAAATATACGCTCTTTCACACTCGTGGATTAAAATGTAGTCCGGTTTTAACACTGAACAACACCAAAAAAATCACACTGTATATTTAACACCGGAATTTTTGCTGTTCAGATTAAATTTTAAAATGTACATTAGGGATGGGCGGATCGATCCTGAAGTATCGATATTTTCAATACTGGGAATGTATCAAAAGGATCGATCTTTAAGTAAAAGTATCAATCTTTCTTGATTTTTTTTTTTTCTTATTGAGTGAGCAGAGTTTTTGAAATATCTAAATAATTATAGTGCCGCATATTATACAAATATTTAGGAAATATAAATAAGTAGGAACACGATTGGGAACTATAGTATTCGTTTGCTGATAGGTCAATGTTTTCTCTTGGCACAGTGGTGCAGACACAACACACCCAGCGCGGGTTGTTAAACTGGAGAGCGGAGCTGTCAACATCATGACTGAACGTAAATGAAGTATAATCTGGAGTTATCGCAACTGTAATCAGCTAAAGGGAAAAAAATGTAACATTCTGTTGTTCCTTCACAAAAACCTGGAAACTGATCTGAAGTTCTGCTGCTTTGACCTTTAAATAAGGTAAAGAAATTCAGTTGTGCAGTGTGTTTTCATTATATATGGTGCTGTTTAGCCAATTATAGTTATGTAATTTTAATAAATGTAAAAAAGAATCATGTGTTTTATTTATTAATAATAATAATAATAATAATAATAATCTTTAAAAAACAAAAATAAATAAATAAATCACTATAAAATATTTCATTTAAGTATTGATGAGTATTGATTTAAGTATCAATATCGATGATACTTGTCTTGAAATACTTGGTATCAGATCGGAAACAAAAATATTGGTATCGCCCATCCCTAATGTACACACAGTCACTCGACGGATCGAGGCAAAGACGGATTCTGCTTGACTAGTGTATTCAGCATTGAACTCCACTGTGTTATAAATGTGATTGTATTGCAGTAAGTTGTTATTTTAAAAGTTATATTGCATTAGTTAATACGATTGAACGTAATGTTTTCTATTTATTTTTAAATATAATGAAATAAATTAGGAAATTACCCATGGCAACTTTAATGTAAAATAGTTTGGTGTATTTATCTTCGGCCCATGGCTATTAATGATACTTGTTTTTTTGTTTACCTTTGTCCTCTCTTCCGAATCAAGTAAAGGTGCACATTTACAGTACTGTGGGCAATGTGATGCCTTTAGAGTGAGCAACAAAACATGCAAACACCGTATTCGATCGTATAGAAAAATTCATTTTTTAAAAATTTTGGTGCACAAAAGTGTTCTTAAAGCTTTGTATGATTACAGTTGAGCCACTGGTTCTTTTCTGAATTTTCGTCTCACAACCATTGCTGTCTATGGAGGACGAGAGAACTCCTGGATTTCATCTAAAATATCTTAATTGGCGCTCTTAAGATTAACGAAGGTCTCAAGAGGTTTCAAATGACATGTGGGTGAGTAAATAATAACAGAATTTCATTTTTTTTTTTTTTGAGTAAACTATCCCTTTAAGCATGTATTAACTTCAATTCAAGCTTACAGAAGGGAAAATAAGTATTGAACATGTTACCATTTTTCTCCGAAAAGTTTTTAAAGGTGTCGTTGACTTGAAATTTTCACCAGATGTTGGTAACAACCAAAGAAATCTGAACATGCAAAGAAAACAAATTATGTGTAATAAAATGAAATGAGACAGGGAAACAGTGGTGAACACATGAAGAAAGGGAGGTGTAGAAAGGCAGTGAAAGACCAGACAGCAGCTGAAATCTCTCAGTAGTTCTTCAGCAACCCTCTGCCCTTCTTTAGTGTAAATTCATATTCGCTACTTCAGTCCAACATCAGAAGTTCTCAAACTTTTGAACCTGCGAACAAATATTGCACACGGTGATACACAAACACCATTAGGAACTATATAAACACAAGCATATTGACAACACAAAGTGCAACAGTCTAACAACCATAAAAATTTTCTATAATCATTATTCATTTGTTTAATTTAATATTAACCTCACTTAATGAGAATGGTGGGCACAATGCTTACAGCACATGAATATTCTTTGTATAATTTTGAAGACCGCCACTTGAACATCATCCTCCAAGTTCAGTCATGGCCTTTATTTTTAATGTACATGAGTGCCATAAAGGTGTCAAAGTTTAACATTGTGCCGTAAAATCAATTTGCTCCAACTAATGCTATAGCTGGGACGTTAATCTAGCATTGTAAACCCAGGGGTCCCAATCCAGTGGGAAAAAAATGAAAGCCTGATTATTTGAAAGCTGTTATTTGCATGTTGTTTTATTATATAACTATTAAATATTAAGTATATATTAAATATAATATAAGTTAAAAAAAGCAAGATTTTTTATCTTCTGTAGGTTATGGATAAAATATGGTAATTATAATAATTTAATAACATATGTGAGATTTTTGGAAATTACCAAGAGACCCCCTACTTTGAGAACCCGATCCTCACTTTGAGAACCACTGATCTACATTATCAGGATGATGAAGATAAACCCATGGTGGACATTTCAGCAAGACAATGATCCAAAACACAGCCAAGGAAACTCTCAAATACTTTCAGAGAAAGAAAATCAAGCTGTAGAATGGCCTAGCCAATCACCTGACCTGAACCAGATAGAGAATACAAAAGAAAGCTCAGATTTGACCCACAGAACCATCAATATTTTTACACTCTGTTGAAGTCTGTGAAACACTCACACCTGAGCAATAAAGCATGGTTACAAACATTGTTCATTTTCCAAATGATTATTCCAACGAATATTCGCAAACTGCGTAGCAAATTTGTACGCTTGCAACTACACCTCTAGAGCTGTAGTTAGAAGCAGAGTTCCTGGTTGTGTTCTATTCCCAAATCAAATCACTTTAATTGTCACATCAACAGCAGAACGTGTGCTATGATGAGTGAAAAGCTTAGGTGCTGACTCCAGACAGTGCAAAATACAGACAGTGCAAATACAACATACAACAACATACTCCCAAAATGAAACAAAACAATGTACAATTGGCAATGCCTTATTCTAAACATTAAAATCATATGTCTTCCATGTAACTTGCTTTCAAAGTATTTCTCCAGTTCAGTTTTAGAGATTGATATTCACAGTTGCGTCCCCTTCGTGGTACACTTTGAAAATATTTATGACATTTTGAACGCAGCCTTGGCTCGTGATGAAAGGTGACCTATTATTTAAAGGTTGAATTGAAAATCAAGCAGTGGAGTGGCCCAGCCAGTCACCTGACCTGAATCCAATAGAAAATATCAAATAAAGCTCAGATTTGATAGACGAGACCCACAGAACCATCAAGATTTTTTACACTCCGTTAAAGTCTGTGAAAAACTCACACCTGAGCAGTGCATGTGTCTTCATTCTCTATATGAGATGCGTCTTTAAGCTGTCATAACCAAAAAAAGCCTTTTATATGAAGTATTAAATACGTTTTAGTAGTTCAGGTCTTTCTCCTTGGGTCATTCCATTGTAATTACACACAACTCATTTGCAGATTTTTATATATTTCTTTTTTTGTATTGTTTGAGTTGAAGGAATCTGGTTCAAGTCCATGTCAACAGCTCCTTTAGATTTTTTTTTCCAGAGAAAACATGATGTGTTAAATACTTATTTTCCCCACTGTATATTTTATATTGAGAATCTGCAGATATATGACAAATTATAAAGTATCTTTGGATTTCCATGATGTGGTTTAGTGATTTAATGCTTAATTCAGGCTCAAGTGAACAAAGCACAAACAAGCCTGCAAATCAAGCGAACTTAATTTTACAAGATAGCAGGTTTGCCAGCTTAGTGCCATTAAATCTTGAGCTAGAGGCACTTGGTGGTTCATAAACTAGATATCCAAAGCACTCGGATCCCAATGTTTACACAAAAAAGAGTGTTTTCTGTCCAAACCCACAGACTGCCAAAACTTTATTGCTATAGCAGTATTATAAACTGTGACTGATCTCTTTAAATGTCATTCATGCAAAATAACCCTTCCTGCACTGTAAAAAGTGCTGGGTTCCAGACAATTGATTTGTGTTGGGACAATATGAAGGAAATAAGTAACACAGGCTCATTATTGGTACGTACCCCTGTATACATGTCTGGACAGCATGAAGTATGTCCTAGATGGTACATCTTTTTGTGGTTTTTGTTTTTGCGAATCCACCAGAGGCCGCTGTGTACTCTTTCAAATCTCAAATTTCTCTTGCGAGTGCCATTCACGCCTGCTGTTCTCACGTAAATCCACCAGAGGCCGCTGTCAATTGACTGACTGATTGACTGACTGACTAATCAACTGGCCCACCCTCCTTCTTCCCTAAACCCAACCAATAGTATTTTAAAAAGTACCGATTGACCCGCCCACTGCCTTCCTTGAACCCAACCGATAGTGTTTTCAAAATCATTACAGAAAAAGAAAAGCGGTAGCTTGATTTTTTTTACTACGTTTTGAGATCTTACCACGTTCTCACCCTGTTATTTACTTGTTTATTAAACTTCTTTGACTTTTGTTATTGTTTTACCTGCTTTCTGGAACCATTCTTCGCCGGACTTAAACCCCGTCATCTTGGTCAACTCCTCTCTCCTCTCTCCTCTCTGCATCTCAAGACTGACAATGTATGCGACGAGACACTGGGCAAACTGGTAACAGCGGAAAAGCCGTCCACACAGAGGTAAGTGGTCAGCTGGTAAGCACGAAAAGAATCTGAAGCTGTCGGCAGTGCAATATCACCCTGGAGCGTTCGTTTTAAAGACAAACTGCAGCTATACATAGCTCTCGCTTCATAAGTCGTGCTCTGCATAAATGTATATAGAGGTACGTTTTCACAATGAGCCTGTTTTAGAATTAAGTTAACTTATTACTTTTTACAAAAGTAAGTGAATTAATATATGTTAATTTGTGAACAAAAACAATCAGTCTCCAACAAAACACAAGAGCTGTGTTATTTCACCTCGTTTTATAAATAAGTAGTTTGAACAAAGAGGAAATGTCATGTTATTGAGTGTGTAAACAGTAAGTGCTCAGTTTTTGACATTCCTGATTCAAACTGCAATGTCAACCAGGGATGCATTCCCGAAAACAATCGTTAGCCAACTAAGGTTTAAGTTCCATTGTTACAAACAAAGTTCGTTGATTTGCCATTTCCCAAATCCATCATTCCAACGAACATTCGCAAACTGCGTCGCAAATTTGTACGCTTGCAACTACACCTCTAGAGCTGTAGTTAGAAGCAAAGTTCCTGTTTGAGTTATGCCCTATTATAAATAGTAAAGTCGTCTGTCTTCGGTGTAATTTGCTTTCAAAGTATTTTTACAGTTCAGTTTTAGCAATCTTCATATTGACCATTGTGTTCCCTTCGCAGTTCACTTTGAAACTGTATTTATGTCATTTTGAACGTAGCCGTGGCTCATGATGAAAGGTGACCTATTATTTAAAAGTGGAATTTACGTTACATAATATCCAAAGCTTTTAAAAAAACAAAATATATACCCTACGTTAATGGTTTTCATTTATAGTAGGCTATTTATTAAAAATGTATCTGTAGCCCACTGTACATGACATGGGTCTATAAACATTTCTGCATTGGTTTGAATGTGTCAACTTCGTAAAAGTAGTCTTTTCAAAACAATAAATATATAAATAATATCCTACCTAATAATAATAAATTATTAATAATAATAATAATAAACAATAAAAATTATTGTAACTGTAATAAGAAGTTTTTTTTTTATTTCTTAATAAATAGACTACTGTAAATTACAACCATTAGCGATTTATGTGATTTATATATGAGGTTAGAATACGTGTTAGCTTTTTCTAAGTGGTTTTATGTTTTAGAATACAATATGGAACGTTCATAATATTTGTAAAGGAAACACTTCGTCAGGAACACTTCCCAAAAGACATTATAATTTGAATGGCATCTGCGCTTATGTTAGTCTGTATTTTATTATTCCCGAGGTTTCCATAATCCTGGACCAGGCCGTATCCTAAGCAGCTTCTGTGGTGGTCATGGAGGAGTGGAGAGCATGAAACCGACCTCAGTGACAGACGAGTCCTCGCATTGTTCCTGAAGGGCCAGCCTGTACACCAGCCGGTGACCATTCCCACCTTCTCCAAGATGGACGTCAAGCGATAGACTGCAGCTCTGCACAAGACATTTGTCTGTAGGAGAAATGGTCCTGCCAAAGTAAGCCTGCTTTCTCTCAAGGTTTTTTAATCCTTCACTTTCTCCAATTGGTGAAGTTTTTTTTCTAGCCACTGTCGCCACTGGCTTGCATGGTTCGGAATTTGTAGAGCTGCGCATTGATGGATTTGCTCTTTAGTGCTTGAACTCTACATATATTTTTATTATATATATTTTAATTAATATGGAAAACGAGTGCATGTTTTTAGAGGTGTGAACCTCCACTGGTCTCACGGTTTAGTTCGGTTATGATTATCATGCCATCAATCTCGGTGCATCGCAGTGTGTTGACGATGCTTTCCATACTCAATTTAATATTTTACTTCACAGCACAACAATTCTTGTCTTAAAATGTATAAATATATATAAATATATATTATTTGTAATACAATTTTGTCCTTTAAAACAAGCAGTCAGATATATGAACTGTACTTTTAAAAACTCAAATAAATGCACAGAACAACACGAGCATTTAAAGCAAATAGCCAAATGTAAATATCCTGCTGGCTTTATGAGCAATGTCGAGCGAGTTCTTACATCCCTATGATTGGTCACAGGCTCAACAGAAAGAGCTGCGATTGGCTCAAATGCTCTGGTGCTGTTCACAACAATGGTTTCGGGAAACATTGTTCTTTTCCCAAACGACACATAGGACTATTGTAGTTCAGTCATGCGTTACGTCACTGTTTGGGAAACGCAGCCCAGATTTCACGTTGCAATATTGGAAGTTCTGACAATGTGACACTAACAACCAAATCGAGAGTTGTTTTGGAGTAAAACCTTAACTTGAAACCATGCGATTGCGCACATGCACACTTTCCAAGTCTCCTTCAATCATTAGATTTCGCTTTCTCTCTGAACAGACCAGCGGCGTGTCTCTGTGCTGACTCAACCTCTGACATTTCCACCACAGGATCCTGTGCGGTGGCCAAAACATAGGGCTGAACAGCAGTGCCTGAATGTTTGGACTCCTCTTTGTTGTTTGTAATGGCACACAGACACGCACATGAGTTCCACCGCTCCGACTCGGAGCTGAGATTTGTTATGGCACCTGCTTCTACTGTCTACGGTTACATCTGCTGTGGTTGCGTGCTACTTATTCAGTAAAAAAAGAAGACTATAATGCCATAACACTTTGATGTATGTACTGGATGGCTAACAATTTTAAATTGCATATCATAAGGCAAGTAGGTAACACTTTAGTTTAGGTCACAATTCATGATATTACAAACCATTAACTAGCACTACCAGCTTAATAAACAACTCAAAACACATGCAAGCGCAGGTTGCCAGATTGACGACATCAACAGGAGTGTGTAGTGAGCCTAAAAAACTGACTTAAGGATGATTTAATGTGTGTTTTGAGTAAAAGCAACAGCACACGATTGAAGGAGTAATGACGCGAGTAATAACTCCAAAACATCTGACTTTATTTTTTTGTTTGTTTGTTGTGCGGTCATGACTCCATGCCAGTGTGTGTGTTTGTGTGATTGTGCCTGTATGTGTAAATGTGGATGTGTTGTGTGTGTGTTTGTGTGAAAGAAATTATGATGTTCCGATAGAGAATTATGATGTTCCGAAGAGCGCGCACACATACATAGAGAAGCGCATGGATATTACGTATATCAACAATTACGTATAGGGACATCACCACAAAAGACAAACCTGATAGGTTCACAGTGCACACGAGGTAATTACGTCATATACATAGCAACCACTAACAACCTTTATAAAACGCATTTGCGAAGACGTGCAATGTATTAAAGTTGTAAACATTTTAGGCTATATGTGTAAACTCATTAAAGAGTGAAAACATTGCAATGGGAGACTGTTTTGGGCTTGATCTGAAAGTATAACGTCTCTGATTTCATATGCAAAAAAATAAAAATGCTCTACCCATATGCTTTCGGTTGTTATTGGCTTTTAAACAGAGGCATGGGCACTCCCGTCGGTATTTGAGGGTTAAAAGAAGTTCTTGTCCTAACCAACACCTAATATTTATATTTTAGAAACGGCTTCTATTTCTTGCAGCTGAACAACATAAAACTGACAATGACCACCTCAGGTACACCTCATGTACTATATTCAGTGTTAAATGCTAATAATGTGAGTTTGAATGCCATTTTACATGACTATTATTGCCATACTACTAAAAGCAGCAGATAAAATTAAATAAACCATTTGAAATTGAACTTTAGAACTGTGACCCAATGTACACTAACACATATCAGTGATTCAACATGTACATTTAATTATTTTCAATAGGTTTAATATGTATTAATTAGATTATAAACCTTACCATTTTGTTGGAGTGCAGTGAGTGCACTATTCTGTGCTTCTGAATGGCTGTTTTTAAATTTCTGTCCTTTCGTCTGGTGCAAACAGCCAAATTTCTTAACACTGCAAATCTCGTCATGTAGCATTTTGTTAAGACATGGAGTTACAATGTAACCTGCCCATGTTTACATTCATAATATTTGTATTATTTGCTAATTAATAACCACCTCATTGTCACACCCTCGGCTCGTTCCTGCTCCACCAATCACTGCTCTCCTTGACAAACCACCTCTCTCCAATCCCGCGAACCATCACCAGCCCTCTAATCACCTGCACCTGTTCTCCCTCATCAAGGACGCTATAAATACCTACCTCATTCTTCCACTAATCGGCCGGTATTGAAGTCGGATGCTTGTCCTCGTCTTCGCTCCTTTGTCTTCTTCTTCTCCTCCTCTTCTTCCATGGATGTTCCTTGTGTATCTTCAGATCCTTAATCTACTGATCAAGAGAAGTGATTACTCTTATGGTGTTTACTTGAAGATCTACCTTTACCTGATGAACTGTGTCTCTTTACTTGCCATCTGATGTTCATAGGAATGAACTGTGTGTGAGATCACTAACATCAGATGATTATCTTATGAGCTGTTGAAGAAGATCGCCAACAGCCATAACCCCACTCCTCTGCTTCCTCACTTTGATTCAGTGACTTGACTTGAATAAAACTCCTAAAAGATAACCTTCCTTGTCTACCAGCGTGACACTCATGTGGAACTCTGAATCTGCTTCTCATTTCAGAGGCTGCTACTGTCCACCGGAGGTCGCAGACGCATACTTTGAGAGCCTTCATGATTGAACTTCATGACTGTGTTCCACAAAGGCAACATGGGGTGCTGAAATATGATTAGCTAAACTGGCATTGGGTGGGTTAAAAGAGCCAAAACAAAGACCGATTATCTGACTTCAGCACTGTTTTTCAGAAACGAATGTTGACAGCATGATTCTTAAATATCTGCAAATATATCATGGTATTTTTATGCTTTAGAAGAATCAAAAACTTACATAAAGCACCTTTTAAAAATCTAGAAATCATTAAGTTAACTTTATTTGCTTTGGGACAACATGAAGGGATTGTGTGAAAACCACAGTGTTGGCTGTGAGTGAATGACTAGGAATAACAAATGGTTGTAACATTCAAAGCCTTCTGTTTAGTTAGGTTTGATTTTGGACAATTGTAGCATTAAATAAGCATCATCTAGAGGCCTTTGCCTTTTATATAAGCCACTTATGATACCAAATGATCAACTAGAGGTCAAGTTATTATTGGTTCACACTTTATTTTGATGGTCCGTTTGTTGAATTTAAGAAACATTGCAACTAATTCTCATTAGATTATAAGTAGACTGTTAGGTTGGGGTTAGGTTGGGGTTAGGGGTAGGGTTAGTGTAAGTTGACATGTACTTGCAAAGTTTCTTATAGTCAGTTGAATGACAGTATCAACAGATATTAAGCTGACAGTCTACTAATACTCAAATGGACCATGGTCTTAGCTGGTCAGGCTGGGAAATGACCAGCTAAAACCAGCTTGACCAGCCTAGCCAGGATGCACAGGAAATTTGCCAGTGTACAGTAAACATATCATCACCTTGGTAGTATATGGTTATATCAGCGTTCTGAATGATTTTGAGATATTGAACTTCAAAGTTTTTGCAATCCATAGCAAATAGTACGTGTGTAAGATTAGTTTTTTTTTAATTAAGTGTAAACAACTTATAACATAATGTAAACAAGTTGTCAATAAATAAGAATATGTCAATAACTCAATTTTGACAAAAATGTCAGATAGAACCATATAATTCTAAGGTGACAATATAACTCCAGAGGTGTTAAATTATACCCTCTTCTGGTGTATATACGAGTCCCACCAGCTCTGTGTATAAGTTACACTTTAAATAGGGTGGAATATATACACTTAAGCAGAGTATATTATTTTACACAATGGTGTTGACCATATTGTCACCTCAAGTTCCTGTATGTGCAATTAACACCGATGAGGAGTATGTAAAGGCAACACCAGAAAATGCACACGGTTAAATTCACAATTTAACCCACATCAGTGTTAAAAACAGCAAATGTACACTTGGATTTGAACACTATAACACTACAGGGGCTTACACCAGAAATTCAACACCTCATAATATGCTGTGTGGGAGCCTAGCCAAAACCAGCTATGTCCAGCTTAAACCATTTTAAGTCATTTACCAGCCTGGTCTTAGCTGGCCCGACTGGAAATGGCTAGAAACCAGCCTGGAAATGGC
The DNA here is from genome assembly GCA_903798035.1 of Danio albolineatus. NCBI lineage: Eukaryota > Metazoa > Chordata > Actinopteri > Cypriniformes > Danionidae > Danio > Danio albolineatus. The sequence continues at coordinate 5,277,552 of CAIGQQ010034485.1, read as the reverse complement.
CAAAACAAAACCCCTTTGTTCCTGAAATTTGGATAGATGACAAGACTTTTGTCAGGTAGTGTAAGTTATTTTGTTGTTGTGTTATGATGAATTCCAGAATGTGCATTTCATGTGTAAGTGAAATTAAAAATGTCTAAATGGAAATCGGGGCGCCACGGTGGCGTAGTGAGTAGCACGTTCACCTCACAGCAAGAAGGTCGCTGGTTCGAGCCTCCTCCGGGTGCTCCGGTTTCCCCCACAAGTCCAAAGACATGTGATGTAGGTGAATTGGGTAAGCTAAATTGTCTGTAGTGTATGTGTGTGAATGAGTGTGTATGGATGTTTCCCAGAGATGGGTTGCAGCTGGAAGGGCATCCGCTGCGTAAAACAAACGCTGGATAAGTTGGCGGTTCATTCCACTGTGGCAACCCCGGATTAATAAATGGACTAAGCTGAAAAGAAAATGAATGAATGAATAAATGGAAATCTTCTCCTCCTACACTACAAAGTCCAAATATGCCCATGCTGGCAACCTTTTCCAAAACTACGTTGAGAATTAATCAGTGGTGAAAGTGAGTGCTTCACATGGCCATCAAAACTGATCGCTGTTGACAACATATTAACAAACGCCCTTTTCCGTCTCCTATTAACCTTTGTCAGCGTATTTAACTTTAATATTAAGAGTTTGCCTTCAGACAAGTTAGCTTCCTTCATAACAACCGTGTGATCCATCTGCTGGTCGACGCGATCTGACAAATTGAAGGACTTCCGTCTTCGGCATGCATTTTTAATAGCAGCGGTGGCGGTAGCTGCTTACTGGAAATGTTAAGAGCTGAAAACACTCTGCGACGTTAGCCTAAGAGCTAATGTTTACAGCGATTTACATTGGCACGCTCAGACATGAGGCGCAGACTGCCACTGTGGGGAATGAAACCTGAGCGGGCTCCTGCTTCTGTGAGCGTGGCAGCGATGGGGTAACACCTCCATCTGCCGAGCAACACCATTACAGATCTGCTGCATAGTGCAAATGAAGAGAGTCATCTGACGTTTGGATTGTCACTAATACAGTAACTAATACTAATACACTAATACACTAATACTATTGTTGGTTGATGATAGATTTGTGGTTTAGGTACGGTTTACTAATTCATTCATTCATTTTATTTTTTTTTCGGCTAAATCTCTTTATTAATCAGGGGGCTCCACGGAGGAATGAACCGCCCGGTTTAGTAATTAGTGTAATTAGACATTCAGTTTTGAAAATACTACTTATTACACTAAATTCTCTTGCTTGTTCAAGTTATTTATTTAAAAAGAGCTAAATCAACTCATTTGTTTACATTTTTTATGGTACAACTTAATTGTTTTATATTTAATTTACTTAAATTTGTAAAAACAATTAAGTTAACTTAATTGATTTGTATTGGGACTGCATTTTATTTTATTTTTATTTTATTTTACATTTCATACATTTCAAAACATTACTTACGAAAATTGAGAAAACCTACTGCCTAAAAAATGACAAGTTGATTTTACTTAAAATATGTTTTTTTTCGTTTTAACTTAGAACTGATAAGTTCACTTAACTCATTTTTTTATAATTATGCATAATTAATTTACATAACAATTTGAAGGCAATGAGTATACTCATTTATTAAGTGAAGTTTATTTATAAACTAATTTTGAGAGGATCACGTGCTGATGATTGCTCGCAGCTGGTCCAGCATTATTCAATTTATGATTCACCAATCAGATGATTCCTTTTTTTTTTTTTTTTTTTTTTTTTTTTTTTTTTTTTTTTT
>CAIGQQ010034485.1:5248418-5268680 GCA_903798035.1 Danio albolineatus | reverse complement strand
CAAAATAAAGCATGCCAGCCAGTTTGACTCTAATCACATGGGTATTCCCAACACGACTTAAGGTCCCAATATATATATATATCGCTATATCTAAAAGGTAACTAAAAGATTACGCTGTTTCAAGAATGGTGAGATATTTGTGATGCAGTACAAGGCGAAAATAACTGAAAATATTTTGTAGATATGTAATGTTTCACAATGCTTTCGAGATACGCAACAAAGAAATCGATATAGATCTGATGCAGGAGGTGTTCATGAGGCCTTTGGGAGTCCAGATGTTAATCCTATAACGTGTGGGTGGTCCCAGACACGCATACATCACCCCACACCACCGCCTTAAGATTGATGTACATTAAATCAGGCACAGATCCATGCAACGGGTGTCTACTAGGTCAGCTTTGCCTCGCTTTGTCAGATAACACCCTGTTTCAAAATAAAGCATGCCAGCCAGTTTGACTCTAATCTCATGCCAGAACAGTGTTGGGAATACCCATGTGAAAAATAAGTTGTATATTTTAAGACCCCGTTAAATTAAAATAAAGTATTTTGATGTTAGTATCAGTATGTTAATCTTAAAGAGCCCCTATTTTTGAAAATGAGCTTGCATGCATTGTGTAACAGTAAAGTGAAATATCCAGCTAAGGCTTAAATCTGAAAGTGCACAGTGTTTAAAACTTGTGATTCTTCTATAAAAGAGTCGACTCATAGTGCTTAAAATGATAACGAGTCTTTAGGCGTTTCGACGTTACGTGGATATAAACTTAAGCCCCGCCCATTTATGCATGCGCAAACCTGGGGAAATTTAAAACCCTGGGCCCTGCCGACAAACACAGAGGCAAGAAAAATAAAAATGAGAAAAAGAACCTGTGCTGCCAGATTGGGTGGGTTTTTTCCACCCATTTGGGCGGTTTTGAATTTGATTGTGCAGGTAAAAACCTTTTGTATAAGTTTTGGGCTGGAGTCAGCTACATCTGGCAACATTGAAAAGAAAGTAGCAGACATGTTGAATCATATCGCGAAGACGCTGTGCTCAGCTGGATATTACTGGAAGTGTGCAGATGAACCAGAAATGAGACTGTGAAGAGTCAGTGGTTGAGGTTTATTTCTGCAGAAATGCCTCAGCATTATAGCCCAGCCTTGTGCTGTGTTCCCTCTGAGGAGAGCTTCTGGAGGATCAGAAAAGAGTATTGATGAATGCAGGGGCGGACTGGCCGTAGGGAGCACCAGGACATTTCCCGGTGGACTGACAGCCAATATGGCCTGACCCTGAATTCTTCTTCCATTTCACAAGTGTAAGTACGTGCGATTTAAAACGATCGCCTCATTGTTTTCTCTAGCTTGAAAGTTATGCATTTAATTGTGTTTTGTTACTTGTAACCACTTGCAGTTTATCTGGTTAACTTCTTACATTCTCATATCGTGTCTAAAGCCACGTTGTTCCTATACACACGTTCAAATAGTAAATAATTTTTGGGTAACACTTTATTTCGATGGTCTATTTGAGTATCAGTAGACTGCTTAATATCTGTTGATACTGACATTCAACAGACATTTAACTGACTATAAGAAACATTGCAAGTACATGTCAACTTACACTAACCCTAACCCCAACCTAACAGTCTACTTATAATCTAATGAGAATTAGTTGACATGTAACTTAAATTCAACAAACGGACCATCAAAATAAAGTGTGACCAATTTGTTTTGCCACTGTTTGCATTAATACTGAATGTGTGGAGAGATAATTGCAGGAGGAATAACAAATCGGGAGGTTGACGTTAGATGGGTCTGAAATACGGGCGACTCCCGGGGAAAACAGAAGTGTTGGCAGATATGCTCACTCATACACTATGCACTCTGACTACTTCAATATTTATAAGCCGTGGTGGGCATTCTCTCATGCTGAACGCTGTCGACCAATCGCAATAGACTGTCAATGGTCCAATCAGCGCAGATTAGCATCGCGCTAAGGAGGGGTTTGGGAACAAATGAATCGCTGAATGAATCATATGTTAGTCGCTGGGATAATTAGCTTAAAATAAATGCATATTATAAGACAATGAAAGTACTTTTTGACTTTCAGCATGTTGTTGGAGACCCTCAAAACCAAAATATGACCGGTTATAATGCAAAATAATGGCTTTTAAATACATTTTCACCATTAGAGACTGTCTATATTCACACACTACTGCCACACAAGTAGGTTTAAACCCCTTATATAGGTGATTTTTGCATAATAGGTGCCCTTAAAGCATATTATAAACCTCTTTTGTCTTTTTTGTCACACTAAAACAACAGTATTTTGTTATTTAATACATCTAACCTTGTTGACTAAAAATGTAATTCCTCCATGTTTGTGTCTCCGTCCTGAACAGGTGTCCTCACAGCGGCATTTCCCATCTCATTTCCCATGTTTCACTCGTGCAGTGAGGTTCCGGCCTAAGGAAACAGCTGTTACTCATTGACAAAGAGAACTTTGAAGGTCACTCTGCTCATTATCAGTTTGTGCCCACTCAGAAACTAAAACCCTTTTTTCTTAAATGGGTGGTCCACTATGATATCATGTTAAACTCTAGTTGACGTGTAATGTAGCTGTGTGAACATAAACAACATCTCTGAATGTAAGACGCTCAATGTTCAATACAAAGGGAGATATTAGCCTTTACAGCGTTAGCTTAGCGAAGAATACAGCGAATGAAGTTTGGGCACTACAAAAAAATACATCCTGGTTAGTGATGTCATAAAACCTTTAGGTTACGCACATACAACCTGTGCAGCGAAGGGGAGTGGCTGTAATGTTATAGCAGAGAAAGCTAAAATGTCGTCCAAATGCTGCTATTTCCACAGAGCTTCTTCTGTTTCTGTATCTGGGCTTCCAAAGAGAAGTGCTTACAATTTAATTTTATATATCTTCCAGAGAATTATAAAAAAAGATCAAGCTAGCATTTGAAAAAAGGTCATTTACAGTTACACTGACTGACAGTATTTACACAGTAGAGGTAAAGCTGTGCTAGTAGAGGCGTGACGCTGCCATTATGTTAGCTGACCAATCAGAGCCCCTTTCAGAGGAACTAGGACATATGACAGTCCTTTTTTTTGTTAGCACAGTAGCTGTATATAATTAAAGATATATATAACAAAAAAAACATGATTTTATTACTAATTAAACATGAGCACACTTTGCTTTGCATCTTATAAACACAATCAAGCCTTAAAAATACACTCTGGACCACCCCTTTAATTATATTGTACTAAAACTATTCTTCCGTCCCTGTGCTACTAAGTGTGCTATTAAATGGACAGTTCACCCAAAACTGAAAATTCTGTGGTCACTTACCATTCACTTGATTGTTGAGCACAAAAGAAGCTATTTTAAAGAAACAGTTAAGCACTGACTCACACACATACACTTCATACAATTTAACTGACCCAATTCACCGGAGGAAATCCACGCAAACATGGGGAGAACGTGCAAACTCCACACAGATATGCCAACGGACCCAGCTCGAACCAGTGATCTTCTTGCTGTGAGGCGATCGTGCTACCCACTGCCCCACTGTGACTGGCTTCATTCATTCATCCATTCATTTTCTTTTCGGCTTAGTCCCTTTATTAATCTGAGGGTCGCCACAGCAGAATGAACCGCCAACTTATCCAGCATGTTTTATGCAGCAGATGCCCTTCCAGCTGCAACCCATCTCTGGAAAACATCCATACACACTCATACAGTACGGACAATTTAGCCTACCCAATTCACCTATACCACATGTCTTTGCTCTTGAGGGGGAAACCGGAGCACCCGGAGGAAACCCACGTGACCACCAGGAAAACATGCAAACTTCACACAGAAATGCCAACTGACCCAGTCGAGGCTCGAACCAGCGACCTTCTTGCTGTAAGGCGATCGTGCTACCTTCTGCCCTGTGACTGGCTTATATACATAAAACGTTAAAAATATTAGCTAAAATTATTAGCTGAACCTGTTTAAACATTAGATATAATATTCATTTGTTTTTATGACACCAGAAAGCGGACGCCGAGTTAAAAGGATAGTTTACCCTCATGTGAATGAGAATATTCATTGTCAGCTTAAAAGGATAGTTCACCCAAAAAAGATTTGTCATTTACTGACCCTTCACTAGTCACAAACACATAGACTGACTTTCTTCTGTTAAAAAAAAGATATTTTGAAAAATGTTGGAAACCAGGAACCATTGGCTTCCATATTATTTTTTCTTTCTACTGTGGAAGTCAATGGATACAGTCTTTTAACATTCTTCAAAATTTCTTATTAGGTGTTTGTTGCTTTTGTTTTTTTGTTTTCAAAAGAAGGGTTTTGAAACCCCTTGAGCGAGTAAATAGTGAGTACATTTATAATAGTGAGGCGAACTAATCTTTTAAGCATGACTGAGTTTATCATTTCATCATGCCTAAAAGCATACCTGTTAACCCTCCCGTTTTTCCCGGGATTCTCCCGTATTTTACAATTCTATCCTGCTATCATCCTGTAAAGCCATTTCCTGTATTTCTCCCATTTTTTAAAGTTTTTCTATGAAGGGTCGCAATAAACATTAAAGAGACGATCCTCCCTATACACAACCCATACCGCCGAACCACCAGGGGCCGCCCCTTGCTCTTAAATGTGAGTCTGTTCTGTGCTTTCGTTTTATTTAGGCATGAAACACTTTGAAATAAATATAAAAACGGCAGGATTCCCTTTGCATTTCATTACAAGTGCCGTCGCTTCTCCTATACAGCCATAAAGCAGTGCATGACTTTCAGCTGACGTGCTCCATAGTGATAAACAGACGCTGTTTCCCAAACGGATTCTGTACATGTGATTTGAAGCTTAGCGAAAGTGGACTCAACTAATTTTGTCCTAAATATGTCACGATCACCAGCGATCTACAGCCAGAGATCGCTGGTTGAAACACAAACACACTTTTCATGGACTACAGATCTGCCGGTTAAAGGACTACATCTCCAGTCATACAGCGCGCACACACACTCCTGCTCCATATCACGATTGATTGCACACACACCACCGGAGGACTGTCAAAGACTGATTACACACACTACATGAGCAGCACATACACGCTCTGTCATTGCTGAGTATTGTTAACTGTATGTGGCATTACAACGCGTTTCCTTTGTCTAGTCTTTTGTGTTTTTGATCCTTGCCTTGCCTTGCTTGTTTGTTTATCCTTGCCTGCTACCAGCCTTGTTGACCCTCTGCCTGTACCATGACTACGATTCTGGATTCCTGCATATATCTGTTTGCCCCCGTTAACCAATGCTTTACTGACTTTCCTAATTAAATCTGCGTTTAGATCCTCACCACCGTTGTCAGTGTCACTCATCACGTTACAGAATGAGCATAAAACTTTAGGAAAGCAATCGAATGCTTTGATTATAACGTTTGATGTGTGCAGTTTTAAAGTGACACCTCTGTTATTTAATGTAATCAAACAAAAAAATCTAAATAAATAAGCTTATTTTAATATGCTAAACTGTTTGCTAATGTATACTATTCATTTTTTTCTTTTGTAAATAATAAAATTAAGAAATATTACTGACCGTTTAACTGTTTATTTACAGTGAAACAGCTCCAGAAGATCATATTTAACATGGGGATTTTTATTTATTTATTATTTGTTATTTATTTTTATTTATATTTACTTTATTTTATTTTACTTTATTTCATTCATTCATTCATTCATTCATTCATTCATTCATTTATTTATTTATTTATTTATTTATTTATTTATTTATTTGTTTGTTTGTTTGTTTGTTTGTTTGTTTGTTTGTTTGTTTGTTTGTTTGTTTGTTTGTTTAATTGTTTGTTTGTTTGTTTGTTTGTTTGTTTGTTTGCGGGGGGGGGGGTATCCCTTATTATGGTGGGCGTATCCCTTATTTTCAGTCTCTCTCTGAACTTTTTGCCTTCCGGTGGCATCCCAAAAATGTCTGTCTGACATTACAGCTACAACAGAAACACACAGATCGTCTTGGGAGCTTTTACACTGGAGCTTTCACTGTTGACCAGACATTATTGTTTGGTTTGTTGTCGACATGAACATGCCATTCTGAACTAGGCTGGGTTGTAAACCACAACCAAATTCTCCCGAAACCCACTGCTGCGTGTGGACTTGTATAGTTCACAGTTCTCCTTCTGAATTGCTCGCTAAATACGGCAGTAAACAGGCTGCCACTAATGTAATAGTCACAGTGGCTCTCATGTGGATGACGCAAGTATACCCTGCTTCAGCCCTAAATAATACAGTGTAAAGAAAGAAACCCGCAAGCAGAGAGGGTGGAGATGAACTTGGCTTTAATCCAAGTGTGAAAGCAGCGTTGGGACCGTCAACTGACCTTATAATTAGAGCAGAGCCAATCTGCAAAGACAGATCCTCCTCACCGCAAAAAACACTGCGGCATCCATGAGAAGAATGCAGACTGTGAAGAGTTTACCCAGAGAAGCAGTGAAGATGCTATGAGGGCACGTCACAGTCAGTAAAACAGCCCTGTACAGCACCTACAGATTCTTGTTTATGCCTGGTTATTAAATAAATCATTATGGTAAATGTTTAGCTTTGTTAGAGCACATTATGATTTCAAACTGACGTCGATAAGATTAGTTCGCAGGTAAGAATTGAAACTTTTAGTGTTTTCAGTCTACTGCAGTTGCATTTGAATGGAAGTTGACAGAACATAACGTACAGCATTGAAGGTTTTTCCAACAACCTGACCATAATTATGGAAATAAATGCACTTACTGTATGTTCAAACGTCTGGAGTTTTTCAATGGTATATATATAGTACGATCAGAATCAGAAAGAGCTTTATTGCCAGGTATGTTCACACATACGAGGAATTTGTTTTGGTGACAGAGCTTCTACAGTGAACAGAATTACAGAGACAGGACAAAAAACAGATAATAAATATATTCAAAAAATAGAAGTAAGTGTTAAATGCAAATATACAAATGGACAAGTGTGTGTACAGGTGTATTACTATATACAACGTTATATGTGCAGCTGTTATGTGCAAATTGGCATGTAAAGTGTGTTGTTAAATAAGTGTATGTGTGTGTAAAATGTGTATAGCAAGTAGTGATGTTTGTTCCACGATTATTATCATCAAGTGTTCATGAGATGGATTGCCTGTGGGAAGAAACTGTTTCTGTGTCGGGCTGTTCTGGTGCGCAGTGCTCTGTAGCGTCGACCAGAAGGTAACAGTTCAAGGAGGCAGTGTGCTGGGTGTGAGGGGTCCAGAGTGATTTTGGCAGCCCTTCTGCTCGCTCTGGATAAGTACAGTTCTTGGAGAGTAGGGAGGGTTGTACCAATGATTCGCTCAGCAGTCCGAACTATTCGACGTAGTCTTCGAAGGTCAGATTTGGTAGCTGAGCTAAACCTGACAGTTATTGAAGTGCAGATGACTGATTCAATGATGGAGGTGTAGAACTGTTTCAGAAGGGCGCCACGGTGGCGTGGTGAGTAGCACATTCGCCTCACAGCAAGAAAGTCGCTGTTTCGAGCCAAGGCTGGGTCAGTTGGCAGCTGACCTGCATTATCCAATTCACAACGCACCAATCAGACGATTCCTAAATACCCTTGGTTACGTATCACAGCTATCTTCGCTTTGAAGGATCCCCCCTTCCAACCCTATTTCCCTTCCTTTCTAGATGGGTGGCATGGCGGCCCAGTGCTTAGCACTGTCGCCTCACAGCAAGAACGTCTCTGGTTTCAGTCCTTACCAAACCAGCCGACGTTTCTGTGTGGAGTTTGCAAGTTCTCCCCGTGCTCACGTAAGTTAATTGACTAATCCAAACAGACACCATAGATATGCTCCTTGTAAGTAGCTATCTCCTAAGAACAATCACTATCTGTCCTTCAGCTACTCCAGCAGGGGAGTTCTCGAGATCTACCCGAGCTCACACTACCCTCTCGCCTTGCAACAGGAGGGAGCCCCGGGCTCGAGGATCTTATGAGCTCGGGGCTCTCTCCCGGGACAGCCTGCCAAACTAGCTTTAAAATCAATCATCAGCTAAGTGTGAACTCTTGAAACATAAAAGCAAAAAAACAAGTCAATAAGATACTACGCGGTATGTTAGTGCCATAAAATAAATGAATGCATGCCATTAAAACAGACGAATCTAATTGAGCGTGGTGCAGAGGAGCTGCTTAATAGTTTTTAGTACAAAATATTACGCAATAGTCGCATTTCACTGCCTCATATGAAATAACAGACTGTAACATTTCCAAAGTTTTACATGCACTGGACCACAAAAAAAAAAACTTCCACAGCATTCCCCCTTTATGAGAGACCCGGTTGCACAATCGGTGATCCAGGGTGCAGTAAAAAATGAGTTTGCAAGACTGCTGGAGAGGATAATCCTCAGTCAAACCGTCTTTTGATGGAGGTTATATAAAGAGAGGAGTGTACCAACATGTTTTATGTTTCTCAAATGTGCAGCTGGAGAAATCAAATAATGTACTCGCTCAAAAACAGAAGAGCAGAAGGAGAAGGGAGGGGGAAAAGAGTGGTTCGCTTGTTTTCGAACCCTTCCCTCTTAGCAGATGTTGTTAATTACACAAGCGTGTTTGACAAAGAGTTCAAATCGCACTGTTTTCAACTCAAACACAATTATTCTGCCAAGGTTTGTGTGCGTTGGCACGTCGTTTCATCTCTACAATTGTTTGGTTTGTTATTAGCGGTTGTTTTCCCAGCATGTGTGTGTGCATGTAGCAGTTCCGCTAAGGCCTCATGACGACTAAATATGGTCCCCTGGTAATTTCTGTGCATTGCAGGTGGTGAGGGAGACTTGTAACATTTACGTTTTACATATTTTATTCAAATGGGGCTGTTTAGTATTTGATGCCAAAGTTTTTATCAGAAAGATAGTTCAGAGTCAGTCTTATTTCGTCAACAGCAAGGCTAGTTCAATGAGGTTTGTAGCACAAATTGTGCTTTTTATACAAACAAAAAAACAAATAATACCCACATATATAGCCCCTTTCACAGATATATAGCCCCAATAGCCTCTTTCACACATACAAACCTTTCTGGCAAAAATTACCTGCAATTTTCCAGAAAGGGATCATGTGTGAACAGCCCCTTTTGAAAATACCGGTAAATTCGTTCCGGAAATTTTTCAGAAAGAGAAGTTGTAACGTTACCGGTAATTTGCCGGAATGCTGCTCTGCGTGAACGCAGAAGGAAAATTGGAGAGGGAGCGTTCATGATTAGAACATGTTGACGTGAGACGTCTACTCCAGCCAATCAGAACATTCAGACGCACTCACACCCGTGCTGTTTATGAAAATAAAATCCTTTGAAAATTTTTCTAGACACATTTAGCTGCTGGATGTTAGTCAGATGACGTTTCTATGTTCCTTCTTAATGCCAACTGTTTAAAAACCGCTTATGATAAACCGCTGTTTGTTTACCTTAAAGCTCTGATTCAGTTGCTTGACGTGTGTGCATGTGAAGAAGTGCTCCGGCGAGCGCCAGCACACACACATATTATGTACATCTCGACATGCGAAAGTGTTCCTCCATATGTTTTCATCGCAATACTTATCCATCCACAGAATTTGTGATGTCGTCAATTGTGTAAACATTTGCTGTGGTTCGCGCTTCTGCCTTTGGATGTCTCTGGGAAAAAGCAGCTGCATGAATGCTAAAGCTTTAAATAAAGGTGAAACCATCAACAAAAGCGTTTACAAACACAAGCGCAGCCGTTTAGAGGTCATTTCTTGTTAATGATGTCAGCATTTACAGGTACTGTAGTTTGGAATGGATGTGTGAATGGTCTTTCCTGGAAAAAATCCAGAACATCCTTGCCTGTGTGAACAGCACTTTTTTTGAATTTACGGGTTTTTTTTTTTCGTTTGGGTAGTTTTGCGGATATTTACCGGTATTACTGTGTGAAAGGGGCTTGACAATTTTAAAGCAGACCAGAGGGGGTGGGGGTTTATAGGTTGTAGGTTGCTATGCAACCATCAACCGTCTTCTCAGATGATGACAACTTGACAAAATATTGCTGTAACTGTGATACAAGTTTTATTTATGGAGAAAATTACAAAGCACTGCAGTGTTTGAGTGCTCTGTGCTTGTCTGAGATAATTAGTCTTACCAAAACGTGTATATACCATACAAGCTGAAGCTGATCGGTCAATTCTTGTCAGGTGACTCATGGTGCGTTCGCGGAATTCATTCAACTGCGTGCGTCTGGAAGGCGCGAGCGATTCACACCGCTTGACACACACCTCTATTGGAAACAACAAATTCATGCAAACTCTAGAAAAGACGTGATATGTAAACGTCCCCTACTAGGCCACCGTCATTTGCGATCTCCATCAGTTGATCTTCTTGCACAGCCATGCTGGATTCACCTGATTTGTTGACTGGTTCTGGATCCATTCCTTGGCAGTTTGTGGGTCCTTCACTGGGCCTTTTCCCCTTAGCAAAGACACTTTCCAAAGACGTCTGTTTCCTACTCATTTTGCTGCTTGTGGGTTAAATTTGGGCACTCAAGTGACTGAGATGTAACCGAGAGAATATGGTCATTTTTCAAAATAAAAGACTTTTCAAAATAACAGATCGTTCAGACTCAGATAATAAATAAAACAGAAATTATTAATGATTTCTTTTGCAGCCCGGTACCAATCGATCCACGGACCGGTACCGGTCCGCAGCCCGGTGGTTGGGGACCACTGAATTACGCCACATGATTGAACCATTTCTGGCTTTCATACAAGGGCCAGACATGGACCATATCTGGGCCAAGTCTCAACCAATTTAATAACCCATAACTGAGCCTGAACTGGGCCAGATATGTTGGTGTGTCACGACTGCAATGAAATTGATAAACCCATGAAGCATTGTGCTTTATGGTCGCGTTTTTCTCGAACCGACCTGATTGGTAGATATTTTTCTTTACTCAAAAATAATTTAAATGTATTTTAAAAGTGGGTCAAAATAGGCCAAACTTACATGGCCCACATGCCAATTTATATTCCAGTGCCGGACGAATGCGCCAGCTTTATGCCGAATCTGGACCAGAATTCATATAGTTGTTATAATTTTTAAAACCACTGACAGGGGCGCCACTAGGGGAAAAGTTAGGACGATTCTAAGGGCCCAACCAGTTTTGGGGCCCCCAGAGATATTATAAGGGGCCCTAATGACACTACTCAATGCACCCCCGCAAAGGTTGCCATAGGGCCCCTGCCAGCCAGCGGCGCCCCTGACCACTGATGTACATGAACCGTCAACTATTCCAGCATATGTTTTACGCAATGGTTGCCCTTCCAACCACAATCCACATTCACACACTAACACACTACGGCCAATTTTGTTTACCCATTTAACTAACAGCGCATGTCTTTGGACTGTGGGGGAAACCCGAAGTAAACCCATGTCAACACAGGAAGAACATGCAAACTCCACAGAAATGCCAACAGTTGGGACTCGAATCAGCAACCATCGTGCTGTGAGTTGACAGTGCTAACCACTGAGCCACCGTGCCTCCTTAAATAGCAGATTTTGCTTAAAAAGTGCATGAATAAAATATCCCAGCAATGATTTATTGCTACAACGAACTGAAGTCACAGAGTCTGCAACAACATGTAGGTTTCACTCCAATTCATTAAGCTGCCTTATCGTTTGAGCAAATAGCATAACAGTGCATCTGCTGTGGCGTTTGCGGCCCACGTTATCAGAAAACCAACTTTACACAAGCTCTCCACACACAGCCGCTGATAAAGAGCTCTGCGGACAGCAGAAAAGGAAGGCTTCCCAAACAATGCCACTGTTCTTCCTGTGTAAACACAGAAGACCCATCAATATCCCTTCCACTGTCTGAGTCAATATTAGCAGGGAGGTATTTGGCCTTGGTGTTATTGAAACACCTCCGCCGGGCTGGGCAGGTGTGTGTGGATTCTAGCATGCGGCGCTCTCCGTGTATCTGAGCTGCCTTGTTGGTGTCACCTTGGCTTCCGTCCCAGGGACACAGGACAGGCTGTTCGGCGTGTTTACCCAACTGCACCCCTGGACCTCACAAAACTCTTCAAAATCGAACTGGGTTTCATACCTGCGCACAAACGCACACATTCATTGGCACGCAAGGCCAAAATTACCAATCTGCAGCCAAGAATGTTAGGCGCTGTCAAAATTCATTCATTTTCCTGCGGCTTTGTCTCTTTATTAATCAGGGGTCGCCCCAATGGAATGAACCACCAACTTATCTAGCATATGTTTTACACAGCGGATGCCCTTCTAGCTGCAACCTAGTACTGGGAAACACCCATCCACACTCATTCACAAACATACACTACAGCCAATTTATTTTATTCAATTCACCTATACCGCATGTCTTTGGACTGTGGGGAAAACCGGAGCACCCGGAGGAAACCCACGCCAACAGGGAGAGAACATGTAAACTCCACTGAGAAATGCCAACTGACACCCAGTGGTTGAACTAGGTATTGCATTCCTGGATGAAAACAAATGCAAGCGCAGGTTGCCAGATTGAGGACAGGAGCGAGTGATTTAAACCATGTGCTAAATAAAAGCAACGGCACCTGATAGAAGGAATATTCTCCCTATTTAAATGAGTTTTTGTCCAAACCAACACCTTCTGTTTCTATTTCTCACAGGTGAACAACAGAAAACTTTGACAATGATAACCTCAGGTACACCTCATGTGCTTTATTCAGTGTTAAATGCTGACAATGTGAGTTTGAATGTCATTTTACATGACATTTTTTGCCATATATTGAAAGCAGCAGCAGATAGTTCACCTCAGATCTTGAAAATAAAATAAAAACAAACACTAAACACATATCAGTGATTCAGCATGTACATTTAATAATGTTAAAGAGGTTTAATATGTATTAAATAGATTATAAACCTTACCATCTCGTGAGTGAGTGCATATTCTGTGCTTCTGAATGGCTGTAATTCCAGTCGTGTTTCGTCTGGTCCAAACTGATTATCACTGCGTATCATCACGAAGCATGTTGTTAGGACATGGGGTAATAATATAACCTGCTCACTTAATGTTTACGCTTGTAATATTTATATTTAATAACCTCATGTGAAAATGAATCTGCTAATTTCGGAGTCTGCTACTGTCCACCAGAGGTCGCATTTCAGTCACGAACACATTCTTTATGAGCCTTTCTGAATGAATGAATGAAATATGCTGTTTTCCACCAAGGCAACCCGGGGTGCTGAAATATAATTGGCTAAACTGGCATTGGGCTGGTTAAAATTACCAATACAAAGACGTGCGTTCCATGCGTTCTGGCATGGAAAACACATTTTCAAAGCAGAATATCTGTAACATATGCATTTTGATGTGACCTGTGAGGTCAGGTGAGTTGACGTCACATGCAGGAAAAATAATTATTCACAGGAGGGCGAATCATTCTGACTTCAACTGTAAGTAGATTGAACACAGTACAATTAAGTTGTCCCAAAAAAATATCAACAATTGTGTTGTTTCAGCTCATTGTAAATAAGTAGTTTGAACAAACAGCAAAGCTTTCAGAGTATCGAGTGCTTAGCGAGTGATTGTTTTTTTCAAATATTTCTCAAATTATGTTTAACAGAGCAAGGAAATTTTTCTTTAAAGGAAAGTCTTTCCTATAATATTTTTTCTTAAAGAGAAAGTCTTACTTGTTTTATTTTGGCTAGAATGAAAGCAGTTTTTAATTTTTTGAAAAACATTTGAGGTCAATATTATATATTTTTTGATTGTTTACAGAAAAACCACTGTTGTAAGTAAGCAAGCAGGCAAGTTAGTAAATACACTATTATTTTTGCAAAGTTGTGTTTAATATGCTGTAAAAAAAAATGCTGTATTCCACGAAAAATCTGTTTATGTTGGGACAACATGAAGGAATTAAGTTAGCTTATTAGTTTTTCACATTTAGCTGAAGTCAGATTTATTGGTCCTTCTGTATATTTTTCCCAAATTTCTGTGTAACAGAGAGAAGATTTCAACACATTTCTAAACAGTAACTCATTTCTAAAAGCTGATTTCATTTATTCAATTTTTCAATTCAATTCAGCTTTATTTGTATAGCGCTTTTACAATGTAGATTATATAGATTAAGATTATAGGTTATAGATTAAGGTTATAGTAAATTGAAAATGTCAGTTTAGTAATTAGGTTATCTGTGTCATGATGACAGTACATAATATTCAACTACATATTTTTCAAGACACTAGTATTCAGCTTAAAGTGACATTTAAAGGCTTAACTAGGTTAATTAGGCAAGTTTCGGTAATTAGACAAGTCATAAGGGGTGTAACAAATCACGGATCAACAACCCACAGTTCAGAACGCACATTTAACGCACAAATAACTTTTTTTCCCTAGGTTAGTGTTCGTGTCTTAGTGTTTTCTGTCTAGATTAAGGTTATAGTAAATTGAAAATGTCAGTTTAGTTATTAGGTTATCTGTGTCATGATGACAGTACATAATATTCAACTACATATTTTTCAAGACACTAGTATTCAGCTTAGAGTGACATTTAAAGGCTTAACTAGGTTAATTAGGCAAGTTTCGGTAATTAGACAAGTCATAAGGGGTGTAACAAATCACGGATCAACAACCCACAGTTCAGAACGCACATTTAACGCACAAATAACTTTTTTTCCCTAGGTTAGTGTTCGTGTCTTAGTTAGTGTTTTCTGTCCCTGTTTGTTTAATCTGCATTAATGCTTTTAGTGTAAAGCTGCACGATTAAACATTAAAAGATCGTGATCGCAATTCAAGCCCTGCGCGACATGAATGATAAATGATGATTTTTTGTTTCTGATGATTTTTGACTCTGATGTTTATGGTAGGGATTAAAGTCACTGTTTAATGGAGTTTGACGCTGTTTAAATGTTGTAGCAAATACATTGTGTAACCATTGGGTGGCGACAAACAACCATCAAAATCATGCCATTGAATATGTTTTCAGAAATGACCCACCTATAATCAAACAGGAAAGGTTCCTCTCAAGTTGTCCTCCCAGTTTTCTAAAAATGATATTTTCTTTGGATTATTAGGGAAAGATGGTAATATTCAATTTGTATTGAACAATATCCTAATTTTGGAGAAAGTTTATATTCATAAATGCAAGTGCCTTAAAACAAAACCCATTTTTAGTTTTCCAAAAATAATTTTGGTTATACTGTAAATCTTTAAAGTTGCTAAAATCAAAATGTGGAAGAAGATTGTTTAATTTATTGGAAAAATTTAAATTAACAGAAGACCCGGTAGTGTAAATATTTCTTTTTTTTTCTTTTTTATTATTATTTCTTTTTGTCTTTAGTTTTGTTTGTGTGCCTATGTTATGGTTTAAGTATATTTATTTATATTTATTTTTATTAATTTGATTATTATTTATGCTCTGTTCTATAAATGTAGATGATGTTAATCGTATTTTGCCTTATTTTAATTGTGTTAATGCAGTAAAAAATATAAAAAATAAAAAAAAATTACGATAAAAAAAATAAATAAATAATAATAATAATCAAACAGGAAGTTTTATGTGTGAATTGTTGAATAGTTCATTGAAAAGGAATATGATCTGTTGTACAAGATGTAAGATTTCTGTATTTAACATTATTAGCAACAGCAGAATAGATCATTTTTCATATTGAATATTTTCCTTTTTTAGCTGCTTCTTTCTTGCTTTTTATCAAAATGTTTATTAAAAATTACAGCTTCTAAGTTCTGTTTGTCAAAACCAATGGTTTTTGCAGTAATATTTTTGTGTAAATAGAAAGCAAACGACATTAGCCTCCTCCTTTTTTGCTGATCTGAAAATGGTCCGATCCGTGACTCAAAAACCGTGGCTGTGATCCGAACCGTGAGATTTGTGATCCGTTACATCACTACAAGTCATTGTATAATGATGTTTTTGTAGACAATCAAAAATATAAATTGCTCTGAGGGGGCAAATAATATTGACCTTAAAATGATTTTTAAAAAATTTAAACTGCTTTCATTCTAGCCAAAATAAACCAAATAAGACTTTCTCCAGAAGAAAAAATATTATAGTGAATACTGTGAAAAATTCCTTGCTCTGTTAAACATCATTTGGGAAGAAAAACACACAAGAGGGCGAAAAATGTTGACTACAACTGTACCTTGAATGTTCTAAACCATGCAGCTACTTCATAGACATCCCATAATAACAACTTGTCATCTGACCTGAGAAAGAGTCCTTGGTGTCGGTGTTGAAGGAGCAAGGTCACACCTGGCGGAGTGATAGATGATGTTTCTTTAAACTCTCTGTCTTACGGACCGGCTGTTTACTTTCCATTGAAGTCTAATGGGATCCTTTTGAAGGGGCAGAAGTTGGCAGACCTCGAACTGGGAGAATACCGCTCGATTAGTTAATGACACATTCGGCTTAAATCAAGCATAATCACCATTAGCCACTCAGGCAACTAGCATCAGCTGTGGTATTTCCTACCATTGGCTTTTAATAGCTCTGCACATCGAGAAGGAAAAACAGGAAACGGGTCAAGAATGTGACAGTTGCGTTGCCAGTCCTAATTAAGACTGCGTTATATTACAGTAGAATTTAATAAAAAATAAGATTTCACTCTCCACAGTATGGGTTTGGTGTTCGCTATTAGGATTAGCATTGTAGTTTTTTTGATAAAGTCATCCATTAAAAGTTTGAGGGAAAAAAATCAACCCAGATTTAAAGATGATCTATCATGCCCCTTTTTACAGGATGTAACATAAGAGTGTGTAAGTGAAGTTTCAGCTCAAAATACACCACAAGTTTGTTGTATAACTCTCTGAAACTGCCCCTTTTAGCTTTTGATCCTAATTCAGCCATTTTGTTGACTGTCGCTTTAAATTTTAATGAGACTGTGCGCTTTTCAAAAGAGGGCGGAGCTACAAATGCCTGTGTGTCAGCATAGTGGCAGTTTCAAAAACAAGACTGATGTCCTATGCTAATGAGAGAGAGACTGGTGGACGGGGCTTCAAATGGAGCATTGTGGAAACGCTGAAGAGGCCATTTTGTTTTAATACACTGCTGCTCCATGTCAGTGTGGATGGGGGGAAACGGAGACATCTGAAAACGAAGGCTGATTGATTGATGAGAAAAGTTTGTTTGGCATGCTGTCCCGGGAGAGAGCCCTGAGCTCATAAGATCCTCGAGCCTGGGGCTCCCTCCCATTTGCAAGGCGAGAGGGGAGTTTGAGCTCAGGTAGATCTCGAGAACTCCCCTGCTGTAGTAGCTAGTGAACGTATAGTGATTGCTCTTAGAGATAACTACTGACTAGGAGCATGTCTATAGTGCCGGTTTGGATTAGTCAATTAACTTAGTGCCGAGTTCAGACTGCATGATTTTTAAAGTAGTCGCGTCACAGATGTTTTCACACTGCATGACTATCTGGGCTAGCGTACTGTCGGTTTTGTGTGAACACTGCACGATGGATCGGCGACAGGGGATTTCACACCGCATGACTTTACAAAAGGAGCATCACAGGATACTTTGTCTCGGTCCCCAAATACAACCAAACACACGTGAGAAGTGACATGTAAACAACGCGAGGTCACGTGTGCAACACTGAAGTTGTCACGTGAAAGTGGAATGATTATAAAATATGGTAGTCTGCAAGAAACGTGCCATGCAAATTGCATATGCGCTGATTTGCAGCGAAGGAAGAAAAAGAAGTAAAGTTTATTTATAAACTAATTTCGAGAGGATCATGTGCAGCTGGTCCCGCATTATTCAATTTATGATTCACCAATCAAATGATTCCTAAGCCACTATAAATACACTAAGTTCCATATCACAGCCATCTTCGTTTTGAAGAATCCCCCATTCCACCCCTACTCCTCCTCCTTCCTAGATGGGTGGCACGGTGGCCCAATGGTTAGCACTGTTGCCTCACAGCAAGAGCATCACTGGTTCTAGTCCTTACCAAGCCAGCTGACGTTTCTGTGCGTAGTTTACACGTTCTCCCTGTGCTCATGTGGGTTTCCCCCGGGTTCCCCGGTTTCCTCCCACCATCCAAAAACATGCAACTTAAGTTAATTAACTAATCCAAATCAGCACCACAGACATGCTCCTAGTAAGTAGTTATCTCTTAAGAGCGATCACTATCTGTTCAATAGCTACTACCGGAGGGGAGTTCTCGAGATCTACCTGTGCTCAAACTCTCCTCTCGTCTTGCAAACGGGAGGGAGCCCCGGGCTCGAGGATCTTATGAGCTCAGGGCTCTCTCCCGGGACAGCATGCCAAACAAACTTTGTAATCAATAATCAGCTAAGTGTGAACTCTTGAAAAGAAGATTATGGGGGAGGAAATGGTTATGCAGGTTATGAGCATGGGTGCTCCTGCCAAATCTCCATCAATTTTTCCTCAACTTCTTGGTCCCAAATGCACCGAAAAGAAGGCCTTTTCTCAAACAAAGCCATTCTTGTTGATATTGTGGTAACTTCTCCTCCCGCAACCTCCCACTAGCCTGGATGCTGCTCTCTGATTGGCTGTAGGTGATCGCTATTGTTATTTTCAGTCAAAACTCATTTCACACGGCGTGATTTGAATCGCCGACAGCTCCAGATATTCAGCACGCCAAATACTCATGGGCATCGGCGACTCATCAGCGATTCTCTCAGATCGCATCATTGGTAGTTCATTCTGTGTGATTGTCACTCGCGTGCACAAACACCTATTTTCCTGTGATTTCAGGCATTTGTCGGCAATTTTCTCAAAACCTGTCGGTGAGTCAAAATTGGGGCTAAAATCATGAAGTCTGAACTCGGCATAAGTTGCATGTTTTTGGACAGTGGAAGGAAACCGGGGAACCCTGGGGAAACCCACGTGAGCACGGGGAGAACGTGTAAACTCCACACAGAACTGTCAGCTGGCTTAATAAGGACTAGAACCAGTGACGTTCTTGCTGTGAGGCAACAGTGCTAACCACTGGGCCGCTGTGTCACCCATCTAGGAAAGGAGGAGGAGTAGGGGTGGAAGGAGGGATTCTTCAAAACAAAGATGGCTATTATATGGAACTATTTATAGTGCCTTAGGAATCATCTGATTGGTGAATCATAAATTGGATAATGCTGCACGCAATCACAAGCATGTGATCCTCTCGAAATTAGTTTATAAATAAGCTTCACTAAATCTACATTTCACTTGTGGATTTTTTACTTATTCCTTTTTGTTTTAAGTGTTCTTCTTGGTATCTATAAATGGTAAAACTCACAAAGTGCTTCATTTGGTGTAGCACCAAAATATGAACTTTTACCAAAAATCTTTCAATAAATGTCAAGTGATAAACTTGCATCAAAGCTCCACCATGCAAATCCAAAAAGGAGTGTGCGCTCAGGTGTAGCGGGTTCACAGGTCACATGAGCTCCCTTGCTTTCATTCTCTTCAGCTTCAGAAGCAGGTAGGCACGGAGATGTTTAAAGGAGGGCAGATAATCTTACAGGCCGCAAGGATCAGTTAAGCTTCTTGTCAAGTGCTCTTCTTCAGATCAGACCCTACGGCGCAAACGTGACATGTCAGGGTGACAGTCTAGACAGCAGATGTCTCGCTGAGAACATACCCAAAAACTCCACACGCAGGAATCATTTGTCTCTTTTCCAGCCCAGTCAGAGGGGAAGTACAATTTCCCCCGGCGTATTTGCTTGAAGATAAGGGCTTCATTGGACCGTGTGCCCTACCGAAACATTCCATCAAAATCTGTCTCCGAATGTAAACACGGGCGCTGACGCTTTCAGGCATACGAGTGTTAAAGAGCACCTGCTAGGACCCGTATCATAGAGGCTAAACAAGCTGAAGAGAACTTTTAGAAGAGTGAAATATGGTCGGTCATTTCCAGGTGGTGTATTTCAGACTATATTGTTAGAGGTAAACTTTAGTTTAGGTCACAATTCATATTATAATTCAATTCATATTAACTACTGGCCTATTACCTGCCTATTATTAAGATATGAACTGTTCATTAGTAGTTATAAAATATGATCTAGGGCAACACGGTGGCTCAGAGGACTATCACCTCATAGCAAGTTCGCTGGTTCGACTCTCGGCTGGGCCAGTTGGCATTTCTGTGTGGCGTTTGCATGTTGGGTTGCAGCTGGAAGGACATCCACTTTTTAAAACATGTGCTGGATAAGTTGGTGGTTCCTTCTGCTGTGTATGATTTAATTCTGCATCCTACCAAAACCTACACGCAACTTCTACCTTGCTAACTATTAATAGACAGATGACTAGGAGTTTA